>JAUMHL010000002.1:8116641-8193351 GCA_032362345.1 Sandelia bainsii | reverse complement strand
TTATAGTGCATTTTAGGTTCATCCTGAAATTTCACCCGAAAGCCGAATATCCCTAACTTTTTGTGAGTAGTGTATGTTTAAAGTCAGATAGGCCATGAAGGACTTTTTATGCATCTTTATTTTTGTTTGATTTTCCTCAGTTTCAGGTCACAGTACTTGTGTGTCATCCACATTCTCACGAGCAGCACCCTGTTTCCTCTCCAATCTCCTTGTTTGAAAATGTTATTTGCGTGGTGATTAGTCTCGCTTTGCAGTGGAAAAGAGAAGTAGAATTTCATCACCTCATCAGGGCAGATGTTGATCTCATCTCTTTATTTCACAGTGGTGTGGATAAACTGAGGGGCAACATAATATATTCATTAGGATGTAATTCGCTATTCAATCATTCTCATTCCCAGCCTGGATAATCAGCCCACTGGCCCACGGATGGGTCCACTCAATGCCAAACAAGGACAATTATCTGATTGGTTCTGCCCTCTCTGCCAAATGGATGTGACTGCAAAGAGGCCTGAGCTCTGTCAGCATCCCACCACACACACACACACACACAAATACACTCTCACATCCTCTAGCAATCATTTGACAACACACAGACAAACATGGAGACTTGTGTGGGAGCAGGGTCTAATTCACACACCTGTGCCTCAGTGTAATACTCTCACAGCAGCTCTTAGCTCATTTTCCAATTGGGGAATCACAGCACAACCAAATGAAATCATTACTTGGTACAGTTATACAATAATGCAGGGGTTATGCCATCCTGAATAACATCTCACCATCTCACTTATGTTTTTTGTTTTTTTTACCAAAGCCTGTGACTTGAAGCGGGTCAGACTGGTTCTCTGGGGGTCGTACCCCCTGAACTCTTCATTGCTAGGATTAATGAGCACTAAGGTTTCCTTGCCCTTAGGTCAGTTGGGAGGAAGGCTGCTCCTGTCATCGTGGTGTGCATGTACTTTGTGCGTGTGTGTGTGTGTGTGTGTGTGTGAAGCTCTGGTGATTCTCATCTGGTCCCCTTCACCCTTACATTTGGGAGAGGGAGAGAGAAAGAGAGAGACAGTGGCTTTTTTCCCCCCCCACGAGAGCTCATTACTGCTCTTTTTCCCATTAGCCCTATGATAACCTTCCCCAGGCATGGTGCTGTGTCACTCTCAATATCACTCCCAGCCATCTGCCCCCCCCAGACACAATGCAGAATTACCCCCACCTTTGCAAAATGGCCTGGCTCTCTGTGTGTGGTAAAGCTGCTGATATTTCTTACAGCACGCATATTTCGAACTATTACTGGCCTATGCCCATTTCTTTCATTTTGTTCTTGATGATGGTGCCGTGTTTGAAGTTCTGGTGCAGCTGCAGGTGTAATGCACGTACATTCATCTTGGAGTAATGCCACCTGTGTTGTGTTTTGCATTCAAACACTCTGTAAGTAATGCGGATGTTGCTACAGTAACGACTTGTTTCACAAAGAGAACAAACCAAGGCATATTTGTTTCCTTTCATAATTGTTGACTTTTTTAGAGAAACATTTTAAATAATTGGGTGTACGTGAATGTTTAACAGCAGACTACATGACTGACTTTCCTGGAGTTCATTACTTCACTCTGTACAGATTTAGTTAATTGATAGTTGGGTCTGCCAGGGCACAGCATCCTATCCTAGGACCAGTGGGGTTTAGTTTAGTTGCATCTGATTTCCATGTTGATAATGAACAAAGGAGGCAGAATAGAGACAATATGGCTCTCCTCGGCAGTTTTACATGCTAAGGTTTCCCTGTGCATCTGGTGGATTTGAGTGTGTGCAAGTGGATTTGCATGTCTTCATAATGCTTTCCCTACCAGGTTTCCATTTCAGAGCAAGTGAATTTGCACAGGAAGGCAACAAAGTATTCTACCAGTTGTTCTAGTCTCACACGCAAATACACCACTGCTTTTAAACCACCGTTGCATCTGAACCTCACCATGTAGAGTTGTAACAGTTCACACTGTTTGTTAAAATAAGTTACAGCTTGTTTTATTCAAACTGTTAAGCATTTCTTCCAATCAATAGTTTTTCCCTGAGAGCTAAAATGTAAGTGTTTGAAGTGAATCAGTTTGAGCTTTTGCTGTGTGTGTGTGTGTGTGTGTGTGTGTGTGTGTGCGCGCGCGCGCGCAGATACTGACTCTCCTTTTTCTTATGTGTATTTGCAGTGGATGGAGGCTGGAGCGAGTGGAGCAAGTGGTCAGCATGTGGCGCAGACTGTTCAATGTGGAGGAGCAGAGAGTGCACCCAGCCCTCACCTGGCACCGGGGGCAAAGACTGCCAGGGAGTCGACCTCCAGTCTCTCAACTGTACCAGTGAACAGTGCCCACAGAGTGAGTGCACTACCACCCACATACTGCAAATCATCCCTTGTTAAACTTCTTGGAACAAAAGAAAACATACAGTAGCACAAGGTGTTTAAGCCGCAGTATCACTAGAATGCAGTTTAGTTACTGTGTATGATTTGTTTTTTAAGTAAGCTGATAAGTGGCAACATTTTAAAATTTATAAATTTGTTTACAACAGCATTTGAGAGCTTAGAAAATACACTACTTGCCTAATAATACAAAGCAGCACAACACTCTCATGGCCAAAGTGGAGGATGTTTTCAGCAATATAAAAGTATATTGCTCAGTCTTGCAGCCTTGATCAGATATATGAAGAAGTAGAAAACAAAGAAAGTTGTACATGTAGACTAGGTTTACAGAATTAGCATCAGTTATGCACTGAAGGGGATGAAAAGTTTTTTTGTTTGTTTTTTCCCCCTTTGTCCTATTTTCCACTTTCCACAAGAGGAGCGAGAGTGTGCTGCCCCTCTTTTCATCAGATCAGTTCAACATTGTATATTTACTTATGGCATCAGCTGTGTTATGGGTTGAGTACATGTTACAAAGGTTTTATTAAGGAAAGAGGTCCATTTTATAACATAATCGTACTGACAGATGAATCAATTGCAAACTGCTGCTGGCTCATCCCTACCTGTGTGACCTTTTTAGACGATCAGTTCTAATTAATGCTTTTATGGCACTCACTGCTAAGATGATATACAGTCTTTTCACATGCACTGAGGCTGTGATGCTCTCTGACCTTCTAATAGAGTTGAGGATTAAACCATCTCTCTTCTTATTAAAATACAACCTGCCATGTAAAGTGTCACAGGTCAAATCAGCCATGAAAACGCACATCAACAGTGTGTTTACGTGTGTGTTGAGATTCTGCATTTGTGTTTATTTTCGGAGAATATAAGGGTAGCTGTGTAGTAGCTGTGTTTTTTGTAGAACAGCCAGTACTGTGTTAGCTGCTCCTCGTGTGTCATTAATAGGATGTGTGCTGTCAGGATTAGGTCATACAGCCCGTGCCGGCAACTGAGTGGAAAGTGGCACCACAGGGTCCACTGCTGACCAGATGGACATGAAGAGTTTTGTCACTCCCTACAGATATCAAAGACAGAAAGATATTGCTGCTTCCTATCCAGAGATGAGGCTCAGAGTGGTGTCTCATAGAAAAAATGTTATGAATAGTGCTTTGTTTAGCTGATCTGCATAGTAAACATTGAGTTTTAATGAGCACTTGGTCGACATGGGCCACTGAATTAATAACTGAATTATGTATTGTATCTTGCAGTGATTGATGTAATCTGACACATGTATGTGAATGTTGCACATACATGTGTCAGCACTGTGTGAGCGCGTGCTTGTGCATGTTTCAACCGATAGCTGAGTTTGGCTGCTGCAGTGAACCAGGGAGCTCAGTCGGACCATCATCAAAGGTCAGCAGCTCCTCCCCAGAGAGGCAAGACATATACACAAAGATGCCAGTCATTGTTCCTCGCACACACGTACACACACACAGACACACACACACACACGGTCCCTCAGTATTTATACTGACAGTGCAAAGCGGTGCGCTGGCCTCTGAAGAGTGCCTGTCCCAATCTGTTTCCAGCAGATGTGTTTCCTTAGACAATTGCTGTGTGAAGTATTATAATAAGCAAAACCGCAAGATGGTTTTGGCTTGTCAGCAACTCCCATACTTCAACCATGTCTGCAGGCTATTAGCTGAGATGGAAAACTTCCCCCTGAAACAAAAGACAACCTTCTCTTCCAATGTAATTGAACAATGCAACTGCAGAATGGGCCATAGTTACTGTGAAACATAAGATGTCCTCTCTTTAAGGACCTTACAAACATCTCTAATGTCTCTCATTAAGACAGGAATAGCACGTGTAAAATGAAGTTATTGTTTTGAGTATTGCAGCAGCAAGCTTTGTGTTACAGCTCTAAAATAAACAGATCTGACCCCGGCAGAATCATTTTCATAAAACAAGTAAAGCCAAAGATGAAGCTACACAATATCTATGCAGGAAAATAATATATTTGCTGGCAAGATGCCAGAGCCAAAATGTCAGACAGGTGTTAGAGGGCACAAAAAGGATATAGGGAAAAAATAATGATGCTTGCATTCTCATGCACAGGGAATTAGGAAAACATAAAAACAATTATTTGGCTTAATGTGTGTAATGAAGGTAATGAACTTAATTTGCATCAGCATCCCATTTTAGTGGTGTCACAAATGATTGTCCGAAACCCATCAAGCTATTAATCTGTCTTTAGTCCTTTTTTGAATTTCGGAACTAATTTAGTGGCAAAGCGGATTGTGTTTTTGTCATGGTGGGGTCACAGTCTGTGTGAAAAATAGCAAAATATTTATTTGGGGCCATATTTCACGAGGACTCTCTGAGGGATGGGACGACTGTATTGTGGAGATAGTAATGGCCACGTTCACTTTGAGAGTTTTAGTAGCCATATTTCCCTGACCTTAAGAACTCCAGTGTTATTCATCTTCGGGCAAGTGACTAGGATTGGCCATGGGATGAAATATATTCTCACGTCTCTTGATGAATGCCCAGGGAAGAGGCGCAGGAGGCTACAAAGCTTTTATTTATCAATGCAGGAGAGAGACAAGAGCAGGCAGAGTGAGTTGAAGTCTATCAGGTTCAAACATTGTGCTGACTGCCAATGCAGCAAAAGTTCAAACTTCACCAGGAGCCAGGTACATTGCCTCAGAGAAGATGAATTAAAAGCCCAAACTGACCCATCTCAAGTCAGAAACTGATCCCTAATCAGCCAGCCCAGGAGCGAGTTTGAGGAGCTGAACTGAAAACTCAGGGTGAGGGGAACAAACATAGATTGGCCTGGGGCCAACTCTGAAAACAGCTCTTCACATCCACAGCTTATCTGCAAGTGGTTGTCAATTATGACAAGAGGTCACACACAAAGACAATCAAAAGTTCTTAGTCAGCAATTACATCAAGTGGAAATGAATGATGGCTGCAGAGAGGAAGAGGTAAATTGGTAGAGTGTATGTGGAAATGGAGATAAAGAGGGAAAGTTAGTGGGGGACTGGACTAAAGTAAAGCCCATCCAATTATAAAACCTGATTAGCTGTGTCAATTAAAGAATGATGGATGTCCTTTCAATTATTGGTTGGCATCATGAAAATCAATGATCAGGGCCAGGAAGAACTGAGAGAAGTTGTTGGTCAGAGTTGTTGTGAGCATCGGGATCGTTTTGGTGTGACACCTGGTGGGTCAGATAAAACTTCACTCAGTGATGCTCTGATAAGCCACCAGAGATTACAGACAGAATACAGGGAGAGAGAGAGAGAGAGAGAGGAAGAAAGAGAGGGAGATAGAGAAAGTTGTCTGATATGTCTGACTTTATTGTCTGGGTGCAAGAATGGTGTGTGTGTAGGTGAAAAGGAAGAGTAGAGATACTGGATCTTTGCATCTGAGGTTAGCTAGGTGCCTTTGGTTTGCCCTTAGAAAGTAAACAGCAACAGGCCAATCTAAGGCTATGTTTATCCAATCAGCAGAACTCAGTTGGCCTGTCTCCTTGCTGACGGGTGTTGTTTTGTCTTTAGTCAGACTGCACACCTCTCAGTAGACTGCAGCACTGGAAGTCCAAATATCAAAGCCTCACCTGGCCTTTGCCTCGCCAAGACAATTGGATTTGGGAACTTTAATGAGAGGTTCAGCCATAGTCTCTTCCTCCTTTTTTGGAGCTCATTGTGGAAGGTGTAAAGGTTTAGCCAGGCTGTTTACCGTTAAGCGCCTCTATGGTTCCCTGAGGAGGGAGAAACAGAGAGGAGCAGAAGAGAAGCCTAGGCAGGTAAATGGACGAGATAAGAGGTGAAGTACGGGTGTATGTATCCCATAAGAATGATCATGCCAGAAGTATGTTTTGTGCAGATGTGCAATGCGATGTTAAGAACAAAGAGGCAATCTTGTGTTTATGTTTATCTTAAGCCAGCCATTCACAATTGATTACATGTCAAGAGATCTTTGGTATTACTCAGAGCCACCATAGAGCTTGGCTCTCATAATCCTGCTACTTAAGGTATCAGATTGTACTGAGATAATCACCCATGAAATGGATTCTGGCATTCCTCTTAAATACTTGGGTATGTCAGGCGGCTTTGTCCAATGAAATGGATTTTTCAAGACAAAAGGAGAATGCAAGGACAAAGGGATATAAAGAGGTGGATAGAGATGAAAAAGAGAGACATAGAGAAACAAAGAATACTTTTTGGATCATTTTATTAGTTTTCTTCTTTTTTTTTTGCACTGTGCGAATTTAATTGTGCTGTTCTCATGTCACAGATTTACTAACACCAATTAAAACTTGTCAAATTGGTGTTTCCAAGATTGAGTGACATTTTTACAAGTGGTAGGATTACATAAACGTGGAAAAGCACCATGACAATCTGGAGATACTCGTCCAAAATATGTTGTTTCTAGTAATACAATGGTTTTGACACAACCCTTTCTGACGTGTTATTGCTGCTCACTGTTGAATGTATGCTGTCAGTCACACACACATGCTCTCTCCCTGTTAATCATTTTTTGTCCCTCTTTAATTCACATTTGTTCTTGTTTTCCTGTTTCTGACCTCCTCCTTTTGTTGTCAGCTTACCACACGCCAGCCTGCAGCACTTTAACCTTTGCTGCTGTTCTCCATCCCTCAAAGCTGAGCAGCTCAATGTGCCCCCCCCTTGACTGTGTTCAGTTGACAGCACTACGCCCCCGTGGCTCCGTCGCACAATGGCCCTCCACAAAGGCCCCGGGAGCATCCTCCGCCACAAAATTTCTCCAGCCCTTTGAGACAGCTGTAGCAAATCCCATTCTCCTGCAAAACACACACACACACAATACTTACACACAAATGCACGCACACATTGATGTTTGTCTGGGCTTAGCTGTCATCTTCATACTGTACTTTTGGGAGGAATACACTCCTATACTTTTGAGAAAGATAGACATTCAATAAGAGGTGCTAGAATTTGATAAGCAAATCCTTCATTTTTACACTGTCTCTCTTGGGGGTGTTGTGTGCTTAGAGACAGACAAAAAGACAGGGGAGAGAAAGAACGTGCTAGCATAAGATATATTTATCCAGTGCAGCAATAAAAAATAATGCTAAGAAACCTCATGCAGAAACAGTTTTTCTCCTTGTGGGTTGTCCACAGGTTGACGGTGAAGTGTCAGAAGTTTAAAAATACATTAAATTAAGGTGGTTATCAAATATTTGCTATATTTGTTATTAAACAGTAAAACCTTTGCATACAAAATTATAAAAGATTTCACAGTCACATTTGTTGTTGTTATCATTCAACATCCGAGAGATTTTTTTTAATAGTCACGATTAATTATTTCTCTTCTGTCATTGTGTGTTTTTTCCTTGTAGCTGTGAGTGGGGCAGAGGATGTTGCGCTCTATGTGGGCATGGTGGCGGTGGCCCTATGTCTTACTCTGCTGCTCATTGTGGTGGTCCTGGTCTACCGGCGCAAGAAGGAGGGCCTGGATGCCGACGTGGCAGACTCCTCCATCCTCACCACTGGCTTCCAGCCCATGGGCATCAAGCCCAGTAAGCCAGGTGTGTGGGCACCGCGGCCACGCAGGCCTCCCCCCCACAGCAGTAGGACACTGTTCTTTGTTATACCCTCCTCTGTGCGTCCGTCGGTCTGTCCACCATGACCAGCATTCATTTACATGTACCACTGATCCTATGTTTGCTTGTGACTGGAGTGTGGAGGTGGTTTGAATTTGTTTACAGTGTCTTGTTGTCTAAGCAAGACGTGTTACAGTGTTACTGTGTGTGTGTGTGTGTGTGTGTGTGTGTGTGTGTGTGTGTGTGTGTGTGTTCGCCACCACCTCATTGTCAGGAAATGTACCCACTCTCTTTATTGCCTGTGTGGAGCCTGTGAGGTTTACCAGCAAGTAATAGAAATACAACTGTCTGAGTTGGATGGAGATGGGGAGCTGGGTTGCAGAGCCTGTGATTCACAGTGAAAAAAGCCTTTATACATTCTGGGTGCTAAGCTGTATCTCAGTTCTGTTTGGAATTGATTGTGTGGTTGCTGAAGAAACAGACAGAGATGGGGGGGGGGGATTTGTGTTTGTATATTGTCAATAGTCTGTGCATGTGAGTGTTCTGTTTTCTGCACCATGTGTCTTTTCCTGTGTTTGTTTCAATTTTCTGTGTGTGTTGCGACAGCTTTAGAGAGTGTGAGGTCTGTCTAAGTGATGTATGAACCTCCCGCATGCCACTCATGGGCATTCACTCATTTGCTTTTGTCTGTTTTCTTTTTTTTGTTAACAGAGAATTCCCATTTGCTCACCATCCAGCCTGATCTAACCACCACCACCACCAGTTACCAAGGCACCCTGCGATCTCGCCACGACACCACTGGGAAATTTTCTATGACCAACGGGCCTCTTCTGGACCCACTACCTAACGGCTCGCACACTCTGCACAATGGCAAGCTTAACTCGGACCCTGCTGAGTTTGTGAGCAGGCTGTCCACTCAGAGCTACTTTAAAACGCTGCCCCGTGATGTGGCTAACACTTCCTACGGGACCTTCAATTTCCTGGGAGGAAGGCTAACAATACCCAACACAGGTGGTTCTTTTAGATTTATTTAGGCTTTTTTCTTTTACACCTGTAGCTTATATCAGTTGGCATATCAGTACTGGCCTTTAGTTTCGGTGCAGTTTGTTTTCTTATTAAATTATTGTTGTTATTAGTAGATAATGCAAAGCGCCCTGTAGACAGAAATAAGACAAAAACAGGCTTTTTTGTTTTGGCATGTTTTTGGCATGGTTACAGTGTGGTCCTTGCATATTTCATTTATTTTTAAAGGGACCACATGGTACTATCTTCACAATATTTTAGAATAAGACTCTTTTTTGTTGTGTTTAATTAGATTAGATTTTTTTGGTCCAAATGAAGTCTATTTGCAGTTTCCACTAAAACTTTATAATCAGTTATGTGACACCAGAGAAGACAAAACACACAAAAGGCATAGTAAGGTGTTGCAGGTGTTCGTGTAGTGCTAATGATGCTTCATGACAATCCCCGAAAGTACCAAGTTGATGAGTTACCTGCCGGTCCATAAGGTTTTATGTTTACAGCTCCTTGTTTATTTGTAGTTAGTCAGTGTAAACAGGAAACAGACCAGAAAAAAGACATGCATTGTTTTCTAGATATGCACCAGTGTACTGTTTCCAGTTGAAATTTGTTAATGTGATTTGTGAAAACTCTTCGGACGAAAAAGCAGTGAATAAAAACTCTTAAGATACCAAAGTTGGGCAGTAAAAGAAGAGCAGTTTTCATTCAGGTATTGTTTGAGTAGACACAGCATTGTAAGGCTGTGTTGTATAAGGACAAGGAGATTTCAGTAATCCTCTGTAGGATGTTCTGTTTGCCGCTACACTTCAAACAAAACGTATATCTGAACAATTTAACATCTGCTACTAAATAGAAAAATACTATGGGAACAACTCGGTTTTATTTATATTGGACATTTCACCCACTGTTGTTGCTTACATAAAAAGAACATTTACCGAACCTTTATTACACATCCTTAAATACCTCTGACTGGACATTAACAAGGAGAATTTATCAGTAGCAGCTGAGTCCCATAAACATCTCACTGTCTTGCTGAAACCAACCCAGACGATTCAGCCTTTAAATTTCACGCATGTGTGTTTCTTAATAGGTTCACACCAGGATAAGACACACATAAAATATATACAAGTGTTTCAAGACTTACAAAGCAGCTTAGTGTTATATTTCTGTCTGTGATGGTTACTGTATTGACTGTTATGAGGAACAGGACACCAAAAATATATGAAGGGCTCGTTTTAGCTTGGCAATGAATGTGGATTGTGGTTGAAATCGTGCTTTCCAGGTTCATTTGTATATCTAATAAGTGACTCACCCAAATATTAAGTCATAGATTTTTGCCTTGACGACATCTACAATGCATGATCGAGTAAAGTCTTATGTCGGTAACTTATATCTACACAGCACAGCATGAAGAGTAAAAATAAATGTTCAGTGCAGTGATGACTAACTATAAAATGAGGAGTGTGTGCCACTGAAAGATTCCTGGAATAAAACCTAGTACAAATTATTCCAATTAGGCCCCTCACTCATGACAGAGCTGGTTGAATTTGTAGCTGATGTCCACAAGTGTCAGCTGTGTGCTAAGAGCATAGACAGGGGAATAGAAATAGTCCATTAAAGATTAGTCTGATAAAAGATATAAAAAATCACCATCATTAGTCCCCCTATTTTGCTTCCCCTCTTCACATTAGCTCAGTACAGATTTTATAATTATAGAGGAAGATCGTGTTTTTCTCGGCTCATTGTAGGGTGTCCAGATTAGCCGTTGACAGTGCCAGTACGCCAAAATCTTGTGGGAGAAAATGTCTTTTATTCCTGTGTTTTGCTCGCAATCACTCTCTCTCTCTCTCTGTCTCTTTCCTCTGTCTCTCTTCCGTTCTCTTACAGATATTTTATGCATGGATTAACTCAAAGCTGTGTACACTATACCACGCATTGGCACTCATCTACTTATTGGGACACACAAAAAAATCTGCACTTGCATGCATCCTCTCTGAGGATATATACTCATTTGAGCTCAGTTTTAGAGCAGGCACATGGAAGACATGGTTTATAGACTCAAAACTGGCTGTGAGCATTCAGACACCTTCCCTTTATTCAAACAGATGTTTTTATGGTGAACAGACCTAGTTTACAATCCACAGACTGTTACGATTGTGTCACACAGTCTCTGTTTGTACTGTACTACAATTTAAATAGGATTTGAAGGCGTGATTTCGGTGTGCGAATCACAACATAAATTCCACAACACTCAAACTACCTCAATAGCTCTCTGTTCTCGAAGGTACATTCCTACGCTCTCCTGGGAAAGTGCATTTTTTTCTGGAATAGTCTGTTCCGTGGTCTCAATTATCTTCTTGGTGGCAGACGGAGGACATTTAAACTGCACGCTTTTGTCTCAGCTAATTGTTGATCGTGGGGATGTGTGCCGCCTCGACTGCCAGTGCAGAGCTTTGCATCTACTATACCTGACAAAGGTTGCCTCTGACCTTCAGAATAGATGTGTTTTTTGTTTTTTTAGTCACACAGTTTTGTTGAGTGGGCTGGCTGTCTTTGTGAGATGACAAAAGCGTTGTTTAGTCAGAACAAATGAGCCTGTCCACCCCTCCTCCTTACTCCCCTCTCTCCCTTTGTTGTTATTTGCATTAGGAATCAGCCTGCTCATTCCTCCCGAGGCCATCCCCAGAGGAAAGATCTATGAGATTTATCTCACTGTTCAGAGGAAGGAGGATTTAAGGTGGGTCTCTTTAACACTGTCTAACTGGCAGTCTTCCCTGGATGCCACTAGGCTGTTTGTTTTGATGCTCTACTGTTCCATTAGGAAAGGCTTAGGAGTCTGTGCCAGTACTGTGGAGGAGGGATGTAAATAAATAATGTAGCCTTTTACCAGGATGTGCACTATTTAAGTTAAATGAATTGTTTGGAAAACACTGTTTATCTGGCTTACTGTGTTCAGTCTCTGAAGGCAGAATCATTGTAGCATGCTGTAATAATGTTATGTTAATACTTAGTCATCACAACGTGGTCCAGGTAGTCAGTGAGTCCAGTTGGCTTTCATCATTCTCTGTTACAGCTTTTCGATAATCTTCAGGTGACGGTAACATATCCTGCTTACAACAAATCACTACATTCTCACTAATAACTTGATGAGTAAAAGTACTTCACCGCAATTCATCCCCCACTCCCTCTCATTTCTCCCTTGTGTAGGTTACCCTTGGCTGGCTGCCAGACCCTGCTCAGCCCCGTAGTGAGTTGTGGCCCTCCGGGGGTGGTCCTGAGCCGGCCAGTTATCCTCAGCATGGACCACTGCTCTGACGCATGCCTTGATAACTGGGCCATCCGGCTCAAGAAGCAGAACTATGAGGGTGCTTGGGAGGTGAGACAGCACTATAACTCTAGCTCAAATCCTCTACAGAAAGACAAAATTGCTACACAGTGAATTTGTGAAGTCTTACTAAACTCACTGAGAGCTGTCCTTTAAAAGAAATAGTACAAACTTGCTCAGCAGTGACTTGTGGAAGCTCATTGCTGTATAACAGACGTATTTCTGGCTCAGCACACATATACTCCATAGTGTTAAAATTATATTGACCAACAGGTGTTTTCTCATTGGCTGGAGCAAAAAACCGGGAAGCACCTGCTCTCTTTGGCTCAAGAGTTGCTAGGCAACATGTTTCTCCAAACAGAAATTCTGTAAGCAAATTACTGATCCTCAAAGTACTTTTCTGAGTGCTCCTTGACCATTTCTGACCAATGCATTCGATTACAATGTCCCCTCCCCATTTTCTGTGCATGAAATTTGAAAGTAACCAGAACTGCCAAACTCCAATAGGATAGAGTTGGAAAGAACCTTTAGTGTCCGCACACACACACATACACACACAAGCAAACAAATGTGGTTTGAGGCAGTACACCCATCTCAACAATCCAGAGAGATTGAAAAGGGTGCTGGTGGGCTTTGGAGTGTTAGTAGGTCTTCTTTCATGTTCGATATTATGCATAAATTATTCAGCTTCCCCGTGTGTGGTGGCGGCGGGGTGTCTGTTGGATGGATTGGCCTGTCTGACGCAGAGGTTAGACCAGCACTTTTAATCATCGCCCAGACCAAATATAGCCCAGCGGCTTGACTACATATGGCCACCAAAGGAAAAAGTGCCAGGTGGACGAGGGAATGAGAGTGGAAACAACCACAGAGTGTGAAGACAAGGAAAATAAGAGGCATGGGAAAAAGATGGAAAGGCTAAGTGGACAAGCAGATAATGTAGATGTAGAGCAATGATTAGAAACAGTGGGAACATAGCACATATAGTATACTATGGCTTGGGAAAGAGGAGAAAGAAGGAGATGTGTGAGATAGTGAAAATAGGTAAGCAGGAAGAGTAAGAGAAATGAATTGCTCGTAAAGTGTGTGCTCAGTGGCGTAATTGAGCCACCTCACTCTCTGCTCCGCTACGAAGAAATATTAAGATGATGAAAAAGTGAGACTCCATTGTGGTTGCATAGCAAATGAATAATGTCAATACTAATTCTATTGATGTAGATGGTGTCTGGTTGAATCGATCTTACAAGGGCTCGCTGGGCATTTGGCAGGCAGAATGCTCTCTTCAGCTTGATTGGCTAATGGGAAGAGTCAGTCAACTGGCATGATGGGATTTTAGAGAAAATGTTGTCACCTTGGGTCCAATTTGTCCCCATCAAATTAGCCGCAGTAGAGGAGTGGAATTTTCTCATAAAACTATCCCGTACTGTGATGGGATTTGATATTTTTGCGAGTCTGTCATCTTTATTAGAGAGGCAGCTGTGGTACAGCATTTCAGCTCTGCAACCACATACGAAAAATGTCAATTTACTTATTGCTCATCATCTATCATTTTTTTGTTTTGTTTTTTTGCAAATTAAAGTACCAGTTAATTCTTGGTACCTCTTGTTGGTGTTTTTGTTTTATATTTTACTCTTACACTTTTCACCATCAGAGAACAGTGTTGTTTTGCAAAGAAATAGGAAAGTTGTTTTCACCTTTCTTAACAAATCTTGAAGGCTGAAGGAAATTCCAAGAATCCCAATAATCCAATATTTACTGCACCTCCACAGACTTTTCTTTCTCCAGAACCATCTATTCTTGCCAGGAATCCATTCGAGTTTCCTTTCATGTCAACTGAGTATCTCGTTCATGCATTATTAAGTAAACTGATGCTGTTCTATAGGACGTGTGCCTTTGTATGAGAGAATGTGTCTTATGTCAGTATAGAGTAAGCATACTGCGGTGAAAAGGGAATTTGAAGCAGGAACAAAGTATTCCCTTTTTTCTCCCAATCTACATGGTTACCCAGCTACTTATGTACCATTAACTTTAAGACTTTTAGCTTAGATGTCACACAGCAGGAAGAATGGAGTTCAGGCTCGTGTTCCTGCACAAAGTCTACTTCCCTAACAACCCTCTTACAATCACACACCCACATATACACACATTAGATACCCAGGCAAACACATTACCCTTCCCTTCTACATAAATTGGGTGCTTGACCTTCCATCCACACCTTGTTTTCTCTCTCCTTCGCCTCCTCCAGGACGTCCTGCTGATGGGGGAGGAATTGGTGTCGGAGCCCTATTACTGCCAGCTTGAGGCTGAGACGTGCCGGCTGTTCTCAGAGCAGCTGGGCACCTTTGCCCTGGTGGGAGAGTCCCTGCACATGGGGGCTTCCAAACGCCTGAGGCTGGTGCTCTTCTCCGACACCTACTGCTCCACACTTGAGTACAACATCAGGGTGTACTGCATGGATGACACACAAGATGTCTTCAAGGTAAATTGTGACAAATGTAGCACTGCCAGTTATTCTGTTTGGTTTGCAGTTTTTTCCTCGGGCCTGAGATTGCACGAAACAGGTGTTAACGTCATCTGAGTGATAGGTAGACTATTATGTGTAATAGCATTGTCTGTCACATTGGATGGTTAGCAGGAATCAGCGCAGGCATGCAGGAGTTAGTCATAGCCATGGCAAATTGAACAATCTTGCAGGCCTGATTACACCATGTGCAGGTGAAGTTTCTGTGATTTGTGAAACTTATGTTTGCCCCCTGGGTTTATTGAAACAATGCATATGTCCAGGTTAATCATTGTATACTGTATTCCCCCTGTGTGTTTTATGTGCATGTCTACAGAGATGTTCTATCCCTTTTATTCTGTCAGTGGTTCTGCATGGCTGCCGTGGGCCAAGAAGTTTCCCATCACTTTGTTCAACAGCATATTTCCCCTCTTTTTTTGCTCTCTACATGGACGGAGTATAATCAAGCACTAATGCCTTCCTCCCTCCCCCGAGGACTGCTTCTGCCTGTTAAGATTTCATTTGCATGGTTAATTAGTAAATTAAAAGGAGAGCCTGTCCCAGTCTTTTCCCAGCAACCCCCATGTTCTCACTCTTTTTTTTTCTACACCTCTCTTTCTCTCTCCAAGCTGTTCCTCTTAGTCTGACACCACCCACAGCCACAAGTGCCACTTCCCACTCAAGTCCACTTTTGCTGGCTCTAATGGCTGACCTCCTTGTGCAGAGGTTTGCTACCAGCACAATGGATGGGTGTGAGACAGAAACAATGGAAGGCAATGGGGGCTTGGAATGAAATTAGCACTCTCACATTCAGGGAGCTGCAGATGAGATGAGAACTGTACACAGGCTTTGGCTGTGAGGAGGGAATTACCAAAACCTCTCCCAGCTTGCATCTGTCTTTGTGACTCGATTCTACCCTTACTTCTATCTTTTTCTGTTTCTGACAGCTATCGCATGATACGATTAATGCTCAGGCTTGTTGGTTGACACTAAACTGTGTGTAGAAGAAAATGTAAAATGTAGCGTACAGGAGTTTACTGCTATTCTCCCTCTCTCTTAGCCAGGAAAAGGACATCTGAGCTTGTTGACTCCAACACTTGTGTTGCCATACTCTGTGGCTCCCTTGACGCCCTTGAGTGCATTAGCTCCCTGTCTCTCACACAACCTGGTCCTGTGGTAAGCCACGTCGTCTCCAGGGTTTTGTAGTTTTTAGTGAGTGATTTAGAACGTGGCCCACACTGTTTAGTAATCTCGACTTCACACTGCTCTTGGTGCTATTATGGAGGGAGCAGTTCATTTAGCAAGTGCATTAACCACTTTGAGTGGAGATTAAACTTCCCTGCAGAGGTTCAGCCTAATCACTAATCACTATCTTTAAAATGCACTATTTATGATTAGACTTTCACTATGGCTACCATTAGAATTAATTATAATGTGCAGCAGTGGTGAAGTAGCAGTAGGTGGTACAGTGAAAGTGGCACAGCAGCGTTTTTATGTTTGTGTCAATGTACAGTTCACATTCAATACATTTGAAATTTATGAAAGCACGTGCTGCCTGCTAAAGCACTGCACCATGCTTTTCAGACAAGAAGTCAACTTTCCGTGCCTTAAACAGGCTGTACTTTTGATGGGAGATGAAAACATGATGAGAACACAAAAGGCATTTCACTGCCTTTCAGTTGCCTGTTCAGTGTCAGGAAGAACTGTAGAAACCAAAAGGGATGCTGAGATTTTCTTTCCAGTCCCATTGCTGGCTGTCAGTCTGCACTGACAAGCCTCCATCAGCAAGAATGGCAAATACACACACACGCACACACACAAGCATGCAAGCAGTATCATGCCATCTCTTATCTCCCAATTACAGCAGATTAGAACCAATGTTATTGTCTTTGATCCTAAGTGTGCGGGTGCTCTGGGGAAACAGTGACATTTCCGTCTGATGCCTGCCGTATGTTAGCAGGGCTCAGCCGGGACCAATTAAGTTAATATTTAATGTGTGTCCCACTCTTGATGGGCCCAGCCAAGGCTGGCACGGCAGCAGAGGAGACATGATCAGTGTTTGGTAAGCGCCATCACTATGCACTTGCTTGTTCCCAGCTGGACCTGTGGGAGAGCATCACTGATGTTCTGCCGTCCCACAACTGATTGAAACACCTGCAGTGAACCAAGCCACTGACTCAGTACAGAGACGGACCTAACACCAACATTTGATTAAACCCAGAGTGTGCCGATAGAGGTGTCTTTGTAGAATTTGAATATGGTGCAGCTATTTTTTTAATATTTAGCTGTGATATTCACAAACCTTCATAGTACATGTACTTACACCCGTAAGTAGAAAAAGATACTTTATTCTTCATAGTACTATGTACATGTACAGAAAAAGATACTTTATTCTTCATAGTACTATGTACATGTACTATGAAGAATAAAGTATCTTTTTCTACTTACGGGTGGCTGTGACAGTCATCCACCAATTGTGGGGTTGGTGGTTCGATTCCCAGCTCATCTTGTTATTTGTTGACGTATTCTTGGGCAAGACATTCATGAACTGAGACACTGGGTTAGGCAAGCTGCATGGCACATCTGCCATCAGTGTGTTTGTGTGTGTGAATACGAAGCAGTGTAATGTAAGGTAGAAAGCACTATATAAGTGCAGTATGTAAGTGTTAAACACAGAGCATAATCCATCTTTGAATAATGGAACAATAACAAAATATTTTGCTGTTTATTGATAGCTAAACGTTCTTTCTTTACACCCACATGTCTGTGTTTAAGGCAAGTGCTGTTGTACGTTTTTTTTTTTTTAAAGGAAAATGATTTATAAACCACCCACCTTTCTGTCAGATTTATTTTTTACAGAGGTTGAAGCACAAGTCATTTTTCTCTGTATTATCCAGTAGACTTATTAAATACCAATACAGCAAAGTCTGCAATGGAAGGCATTTACCTTTATTTATTTTAATTGGCATGGATCTAACAAAGTGTTTGAGTTAACTTCCCCATATACTCCGAGCATTATATTTCAGAGTGTAGAATTCACACACTTTTGTCAGTATTTTTGTAATGAGACCAATACATTCAGCTTCTTGTCTCTTGATTATAAAAATGCATGTCTGTTCCAGTGTTAAATGAATGAGTAATTGGTGTCTTTCTGGTTAAATGGTGGCTCCTGGATTCTTTTGTACAGTGTTTGACCTCAAGCTATTATTCTTATTTGCTTTTTAAAGGGCTCATAAACTGTTTGTGCTCCCAGTAAGACATTTGCTTGCTAGCTTCAGAGCAGCAAGCAACATTTAAGCAACTTTTTGCTTTTATGTATTGGAAGAGAGAAAACCAACATGTACAGAGTGCAATACAGTTTTTCTGATGCCTCTATCAGAATAGTTACTGGCAAGAATTTCTAGGAAAAATAGCAGAAGAGCATAGCTCAGTAATTGCTGGCATTAAGTTAAACAAGACAGTCAGCTTTATCACTGAGCCCAGCTGAGAAATTGTTTCCATATTATATTTTTTGTGTTTCTGTGTGCTGTTTTTCCTGTACCGTTTCGTGATTTATCAGGCAGAATGTGCATCTTTTCCCTAGCAAACACAGTTCCCATTTATAACTGCGCAGACAAGTCCCTTCTATTTGTAGTTATTAATCAGAGTTGACTGTAGCGGGCACGGCCACTGGAGCTCAGACTGATAGACTCTCAGTCAGAGAGGAAAAGCCTGTCACATCCTGCTGACAAATACACAGATTTATGGAGCCCACATAGCCAGGCTCCTCTCTATAAACAAATGCATTTGCCTGAAAAGAGCAGCTCTGAAAATGGAACGTCGCTATGAATGCACATTTTTAAACACACGAGGACACAACATTGCTAAGGGTGGGGGGTGAGGACAATTTGATGAGGATTTTGAGGCTTGTATATTGCTGTGTTTTCGATGACATGTAGCTTGACTAATTAACTGATCAAACACTACTTATAATCCCCATCAGAGCCAGTTAAGTTAATCAGTTTATTACACCCCCAGCCAGAGCAATTGAAGACCACATGTGAGAGCACGACCTAACTGCGAGGAAAGAAGAGTATTTTAACCTCTGACTTTGAACCAGTCAAGTGTTTTATACCCAAACTTTGATTTGTTTAGAGTGTTTCTCTCTGGCATCATTTTTGTTGCGAGAGACAGTTTGGTGCAGCCACTAACCTCTTTCTGTCAGCACCAGCCCGAAGAGATTAGCTGTATGAGTGTCTCTTGTTTCCTGGTGGAGCCAAGCCCCAGTCCATCACAGTCCCAGCTCCGGTCCAAGCCAAGGATATGAGGGGATGGGTGAGGAGAGGGGTGGGAGAGATGAGTGAGGGTGGGAAAGGGGCTGAAGTCATAGAAAACTGTGGCCATGATTGCAGTAATCCTGTTATCGCTACTGCTAAAGCTGGCCACTCTAGTGACCTGGAGACACAAATGTTAAGCTTCCTCTGTCTCTCTCCTCTCTTGCCCCTGCTCTTTTCACTCTTCTCTGCTCTATCTCACTCTCTTTAGCCAGCCTCATTGCATGTCAGGGGGTGGTCTTGGCTATGGCTGGCTCTAAATTCACAGTCTTCACACACACCACAGGCTATCTCAAATTCCGTCAGAACAAAAGGGGTTTTTCTCCTGCAGTACTTGAACTTCTCACCCATCTCATGCATCTTAATGTTTCCACAGTTGTACGGGGTCAGGGTGTCTAAGAGAAACTGCTCTGCTTATCTCCACTGAATGGAAACACAATTTTAGCCCGAGTTGATGATTAATATGTGATTTGATAAACTAATTCAAAACCTTACATTGTTTTCCCCCAGAAAGAGTAAATAATATGGTCAAATTTAGCTTCTCATCTATTAGCTTGCTCACACTGTCATTTGTTAACAGGATAATGGGGCGTGAAGAGGGCCATTATTCTCTCAGTCCAGAACATATGCTGAAATCTTGCACAAAAACACACTAATACACACACTTACAAGCACTCAGACACACAAACAATATACAGAAGGGCCGTGTCATTTAAAAGAGAGGGCATGAGCACACTGTACAGGAGCAAGTGTATGTTGTGTATCCCTCAATATGATCACTGCCCCTGACAGGTAGCAGGAGTATCATGTCCTAGACCCTGTTCCGTTGTAATCCTGCTGTGTCAGCCTTGAACATGGCACACTGCTAGTAAGGTGAGTTAGTATTCATTATCGCACCTAGATGTTGATAATAAGATAATTGACATTCTGCACTGTTTCTCTTGAAAGCAGGCCTATAGATCAGTTGCTATAGGTCAAAGACACAAAGTCCACCAGCCCCAGTTCGCAATGCTAATAGGACCCAGTAAATGATTGTGCTTAAGAACTGTGTTTCCCACATAATGTGTTTTTTCTCTGCGTAACATAATAGCAGAGGGCTTTTAATTCTGTGGAGAAAGCACTGCCCCTGTTATTAACTCATTAGACCTTGATGCTTTGATTCAGAGCCATTGTCTGACCTTCCCATTCTGAGTGAGTGGGCTGGGTAACATCACACTCCTCCAGCATGGCAGTACAGTAGGGAGAATATTCCAGCTAGCCACGTAGTGCAATCAGATCATTGTACTTCAATAATTTTTAATGTTATGTGGCATCCGTATGAAAAGAATGAACCAATGTAAATGCAGGAATCAAAACAGGTATTCACAGAGGGCATAATAATTATGTTAACAAGAATATAAATACTAGCCAAACATGGAAATTAGCAATGCACTGTGGAAACATGGAAATTCAATTCTCGGGCTAAACTGAAAAGTGCTCATTCAGTGAAGTAGTGAGCGCATCAAATGACAAAAGCAGGTAGAAATCTCAAATGGATAATTAACAGTTTTCTTTCTGTTACATTTGAAATCAGTCTAACCCATTCCTGGGAAAGAGGGCATAAAATTGAATCAGTGTTGTGCAGATAGAAATTACTTCCATTTTCCACCTTAATTAGATGCTGGCATGCAGCGCTCAACATATGGCCACTATCTATACACACATCTCTCTCTTGGAGCTGTTGTCTTTGAGATACGCCTCCTAGACTCCAAGACACATTCTGGCTGACTGTTTTCCCTCTGCTGCCATCTTGTTTCCCTCCTCAGACAGATTAAAACAACATATCTCATTTCTAAGGTCTTTTCACACTACTAATTTCAGAGGTCTATTTTTTCTCTGTTCTAATATGCTCCTCTAATTGGGAGTGTGAGGTGGCACATGTGAACACCATCCAAGGTCTTTGATTCTTAAGGATTTGGGCAGCACAGAACATCCAGCTGAAAACGAATTGATAGATCAGGGGAAAATGTAGCGTATATTATCATCCTATTCCAGATGGTCATTTGGATGGCAACAAATGGTCCACTGAGGAAGTCCCACAGAGATTAAAATATTAAGCATGCATGTACAAATCTCTCCTGGCACAAAAACAAAAATGAAATTAAGGAGATTCACCATGTGAGAACAATGAGCGGTTGACTAATGCCTCGTCCACTTTCTTCATCACAGCCCAGGTAGCTAGTAGGCCGAGATGGCTGCAGTATTCACATGCTAATGCAGTGGCTGAAAGCTGGATGTGCACACACATTGAGGCAGGGCATCAACCTTGTGGTGACATTAAAGCACTGTGAGGACAGTGTGGAGCCCAGCCCACTGTGACTCCCGCCGGGGACAATGGCTTCCTTTCCCAAGATGTACTGTACATCTACCTCGTGTTTGTGTTGGTGTGTGTGTGTGTGTGAGCAAGCAATTTGTGTTTGTGTTCATCTGAGTGCAATATTTTATATGTCCCCACCACCATCCATGTCTTTGTGTGTATTCCTGTGTGTGGGTCTGGACAAATTTTAGTTTCAAACTGTACTGTTTTGTGTGTGAGTGATGCACCATAAAAAAGTGTAAACAGGAAAGCTACACAGTTACAAATTGTTTTGCACATTTTCACTTACCTCTGTGACTGTGATGCTAAATGTGTCTCCTCTGAGCCCTGACGCCTCTCCTTGCCTCTCTCTTTCATCAGGAGGTGATGCAGATGGAACGGCAGCTCGGGGGTCGGCTGATTGACGAGCCTCACGTCCTGCTTTTCAAAGACAGCTACCACAACCTGCGCCTGTCCATCCATGACATGCCCCAGGCACACTGGAGGAGCAAGCTGCTAGCTGGCTACCAGGTGTGTTGGACAGCCCTTCAGGGGGGTGCTACAAGGGTAGAGAGTCAGAGTGGGAGCCCAGAGATGTAATACAAGTGCCTGGATGAATATTTCAAATTAGGGGATCATAATATATAGGGATTTTCTAATGTGTTTGTTTGTAAACTCAATTTAAAATCAATGTTGTCTCAGGTTATTTTAAATTAGCCATCCAGAGAGATTAAAGAAGAATGGAGTACGTGTCGGCAAAAGTGATGTTACTGAGTAATCAAAAGTTCTTGAGGAGCAACTTTTTATTGTTAATGAGGGCTCATGGTCTAGTTGTCTCTGGAAAGTTGTTTTAAGTTTACTTGGTTCAGAGTTTTAATTAAGTATGTTTTGGTTTTGCTTCAGCTGATCACTTTAAAGATTCACACAAAGGAGTGTTTTTCACTCTGTTACTCTGGGAGTCCTCTGTCCAATAACCTTTGCGTTGTTGGTTCTGTGTGCAACTTTAAGTCATTTGTTGGAGTCAAGGGAACATTTTAGGTGTTTGTGCAGCCCTGTGCATAGACTGTGCATGTTTTTTTCTGCTTGTACCATTGCACAGGCTGTGTTCATGTGCATAATGGAGGTGGGTTGTGTACACTAACCCAGAGCTGGAAGCTGATTGATTATCCCTGCTGCTGCTCTCTCAAAGGGAGCTCAGATGAAATATAGAACAGTATGTAAATATCTGGAACTTTACAACCTGAATCTTGGAGCCTCTCCACCTCTACTATACTCCCCACACCTGCGTAGCCCACTACACTACAGCCCCAGTGATGGAGACACGAGAGCTGTTGAAAGAGGACTAGAAAATGTTCTGGCTGTAACTATGTAAGCACTGAGCAGCAGGTCCCCAAAGAGAGAACACAGGCTGTGCCAAGCAAGCAGCGGCAGCAACAATGCACCCAGAACAGAGGCTTATTCCTCTGGACTGTGCCTGTTCATTTGGAAGCGTTATTCCCCTCTCAGCAGTGCGGTCAAAAAAGGCCTTTAGTCTCCCTGGAGCCCCGTGAAGACTTTCGTGCGTTTCGACCAGCGTCCTCCATAGACCGTCTGGCTGGGTAACAGTGCCCCCGTTTGGTTAGTAACGTGTACCGCAGTTCTACTTCACTCTCAAATAGAGTTCTTGTCAGCTGTTGAACCCTGGTTGAAGTGAAGAGTTAATGTGTCCTGTGGAGCCCAAATGAAGCATGACTATGTAGCAACAAAGAGAAAGATATAGACATTGGTAGAATTTATTCAAGCTTGACAAACACTCCCTCGTAGCTCTTTGCTAGACATAGGCTTGTGCTGTACAGTGGTAATAAAACTTTTATGCACAGATACCTCTCTCTGTGTCGCATAATGTGTTTTAGAAATGTTGTTTTAGCTTTTATACCATCAGCATTATTTGTGGGTCTACTTAGAAATGCTCACACTGAAAATACCTGCAAAGAGAAGCCGAATCAACTGAAAAGTAATAGTTAAATAAAAAATATGTCCCATGCCAGAGATATATATGGTACATATGTTGTGTTATCTCTTCAAATATTGCAGATAATCAGACAGCTATTAACTCCTTTAGAGAAACTGTCAATAACAGCACATTGTTTCCCTTGAGTGTTGTCAGTGTGCTGCCTCAGATATATTTAGCGATTTTTACCTAACAATGACAGCTTATGTCGGTGTAATTAATGATGAGCTCAGTGTATTCTAGGCAGGTGGTCCTGTAAAGGCGTGTTTCAGACATGCAGTTCTAACTGTGCTGCTGCGTTGCCGTTTCTGTGTGCTACATATTTTTTTCTGCAGGAGATCCCGTTCTACCACATCTGGAACGGTTCCCAGCGGTACCTGCACTGCACGTTCACTCTGGAGCGGCTCAGCCTCAGCACCTGTGAGCTCACCTGCCAGCTGTGTGTGTGGCAAGTGGAGGGGGAGGGACAGAGCTTTAGCCTCGACTTTAATATTGCCAAGGTAACATTCAGCATAACCAATCACTTAGAACCACCATCTGATTGTCCAACCATTATTCAGCATATTTATTAATCATAAAGGATTTGGTTTTATGCTGGCCTGAGGAAAAGCTTTGTTTTCTGAAAGCTGTGCTTCATGACCTTCATGACCTTTGTTCCTACCAGGACACCCGAGCTGTGGACTCTGAGTTTCTGTTAATGGACAATAACGCCACAGCTCTGGCAGGCCCCAGCGCCTTTCAGATCCCGTACCTCATCAGGCAGAAGATCTGCAGCAGCCTGGATGCCCCTTGTCCCAATGGAGCTGACTGGAGAATGCTAGCACAAAGGCTTAAACTTGAGAGGTAAATACAGTACCAGCTGTAAAATACCGTAATGCCTTATCTGATTACCGATCATTGAAGTGTGCTAGAAGTTCTTAAGAAAAGGGGTTGCACAGAAGCACTGTGTGTATCCACAATACTTGAACACAGCTTGTTTATAGTGAACATGAAATCACACTGGTGAAAGGTGATGCTTACTAACAAGACGTAACAATGAAATTCTAGTAGTTACACAATTAGTGTAAAGTGCACAACCACATTGGAGTATTTTTCAGTTCAGGTAAACAAGGTTCTGCCTTAGCAAACTAATCCTCCTTTCACACAGCTAACATTATAGGATTAAAATGGACTTGATGGATACAGCTATCATTTCTCTAAGAAAACATGACCCCTCTCTTCGTTTTTTTATTTTTTTTCCTCAGGAACAGGTAAGCAGCTTAAAGTCTGCAGCTAAACTTGTACCTGCTACATTCTGCTTAACGGCTGTAATTGGAAAGGTAGCACGCTAGCTGCCTATCAGCAGCAAAAAAAGATGGAATAGGTTTGGCTTGGTGCCGACCTCAGACCAATTTATTCTCACGCTAACTGTACTTTATCATTGGAGTACCTGTAATATAACAGAGCCAGGCATTGATCCCTTATCCTCCAATTTAATTTCTACCTTACCTCTACCATAATGAAATCAAATAGATACACTTAATTTGTCCAATCAACTTTATTTACTCCAATTAATCACAAATTGAATTGATGCACTACAGGTTTAATTAGCAATGTTTTGCTCAACATAATCAATTCTCATTTAGTCCTCAGGAAAGAACAACTGCTCTGCTGTTTGATCTGTCCTTAACACATTTTCCTGAAAAGGCAACAGCTCGTTGGCATTCTGTCATGCTGTACTTCTGTGTTTGTTTCTGTGTGTGTGTAAAGTGTTCAGACCGAGCGGAACGGGACCAATCAATAAAACTTAAAATGCCAAGAACCTTTTATTTGATCTTTCTCTCCCAAGACTGTGCAAATGGCTGCGTCTGAGCCATACAAGATAAGCTCGTGTTTCACACAGCAAGGTGAATAAGCAGGGTTGACACGTCGGACACTAAGCTCTGTCCTTTTTTCTTTTTTTTTTATCTGAATAATGGATCAGAGGTTCATTCCCAAACAAAATGTTTTTTTGACCAACACTTCTTTTTGTTGTGCTCACTCGACGCAGAGGGACAGCTACGTGCCCTGTAAAATGCAATTGACTAAAAATAGCAGAGCAACAATGTTCTCAGTGCGTGTGTACTGCCAAAACAGCCACATATTTATAACAGTCACAGGAAAGCAAACAGAAGACAAGAAGAAGTAATGTCTGACCTTTCTCAAGGTGACTTGTTCATGTCTTGGGCTTCCGTCTCACCCCTCCCCACTCATACACCGCAATTCCCCTTTGTGCCAAGAGTTTACGCTGTTCTCTCTTTTTTAATGTCATGTGTACTCTACATAACAGTTAAAACCCCAGACATTTGGAGAACAGAAAAAGGCCATTAAATCAAACAAGCATCTTCGGGTACTGCAGGGATCAGATCCCACTCAACATCAAATATACAGCTGGCTGGGGCTACTGCTTTGTTGTCATTGATTGGATTTGATCATAAAGGTTCTGCTCCTAAAACGGAAAAGGTCACTTCCGACTTAACTGTGAAAGTTCATATAGGATTTACTATATGGGATTTAGGGCCAATTTCAGCATCAAATAAAGAGGCATGAGGCTTATGCAGTTAAACTTCAAATGAAAATTACCAGAGATTCTGAACTGGATGGCACCCTCAAGAGCTAGACTGTGTTCTCCTGGCTTTTATCATTTTTTTACTTAGTGCTCCTACACAGCATATCGTGATGTAGCAATATAACACACAGTAAAACCTGACATTGACAGAGTTACAAGAAAGAGAAGCACAATAAAACACTAGCTGAAAAGGTTTTCTTAACACTTTGTTGGAGGACATAAAATTAGAGGCTGTTTTGATATGTGCACATCTCTTGATTTAATAAAAATGTCTCCTGGTTCCTGTTTTTTTTTTTGTTTTTTGTTCTTTTCTCTCTTGTTCTCCACAGACACATGAGTTTCTTTGCATCCAAAGCGAGCCCAACCTCTGTGATCCTGGACCTGTGGGAGGCACAACATTTCCACAGCGGCAACATCAACCAGCTGGCTACAGTCATGGCTGACATTGGCAAACAGGAAGCGATGATATTCCTGGTCTCTGATGGTGAATGCTAACCCAGAAAACGGGAGGAGACTGGTGCAGAGGAAGTACATGACATAAAAAAGTAACAACTGCAGCAGGAATCGCAGAGCAGAGCTGTCCCAATGTCCCTTTTCTTCACTGTAGAAGATAAAGGTTTTACTGTATGTAGGATTGAGCCCCTATTTCTTATTGAAAAGAGTAAAATATCTTTAAATGACACACCAAAATGAGGGAAAGTTAGAATTTGGATGGGGGGGGGGTATTCATGAACTGAGTAAAGACAATGCCCTTTATTTTAAAGTTAACTTAGTCCACACACTGGTACAAATAACAATAGAGTGCTTTATACAGTACATAATTGTATATTGCTCCTAATAAGAGGCAATATGCAATATAATGCTATTACTAATGTCCCATACTGCAAATTCAATTAATAATTTTTGAACTTAAAATAATGTATTACATATTGAATCTTGGGTTGTGACACAAGCATGAGTCATTTCAGGTTAAACAGAACAGGCGACATATGCAATTGGCAGGTTCATCACGGCATTATCTCACATACAACAAGGTCATCAGGGTCTGTGAACGTCCGCACCCAAAATCCAGTGACACTGTATAGATGTACGTCTCATATGTGTCATTATCTGTTACTTAAAAGACACACACACACACACACACACGTGCGCGCAGGCAGCTTGTAGCACATCCTGGACTTGCAGGTTTAAAATGGATTGTATGTCAGAGCCCCAAAATCTGTCTCCTCTTGTTTTGTTCTTAGTCTAACAGGTATCTGTGAATGTAACACATTCAGCGAGATGCTTCGCAGATTCTGAATCGGTATTTGTGGGGTTTGGGTCCTTTTAAAAGGACGAGTGAGTAATATCTTCACTAGAGTCATATTTCAGAAGCCATTTCTATTTAAAGCCTGTGATTTTGATCTGTGTAGTTTATTTCACATCTTATATTACCTAATCGTTCCTTGTGGCATTTTTCTGTTGCAAATTCCACAGCTAATGAAGGAGCCATAGGGCCGAAAGGCATTGTAGCTGCATATACGAGAACACTGAATGTCGTTAGAACTCATTTCTAAAATGACATTTCCCTTGATTACGTTAATTCTGTAGCAGAGTTCAACATAATAACATTGCCAAAAAGGTTATTATCCCACAATAATAACGTAGAGCACTTTCCTTTAGAAAATCTGACAACATATTCCTCAAAATTTCACAAAGTTGCTCATGTTTAAAAAGTGACTATGCAGCCTTGATTTTATAATTCATCAAGCAATGTTAGTGGGAACTCTGTATTTGGTGTGTGGCAAATAGTATTTCCACATCGGAGAAACGCCTGTCTCTCAGAGACAGTTGAGTGGCTTATTCATAATGTCACGCTTCTGCTCTCAAATGATGTTTTGAAAGATTTTTTTTCTCCTTTTGTTATTTCAGGATGGCAAAAATGATCCGGGAGATTCATGCTACAAACTATAATTTGCAGCCCCGCATTTGCTGATTATGTTATTTTGTTTAGCAGGTCAGGCAACATAAGATACACAGTATCGTCCAAGTCATCTGGACCAGTAATTACACTTTGAAAAGGTGTGAGCAATCCCAAATTAGCCATAGTTCTCTCTCTCTGTCTGCCTCAGGGTTGCATGTGAAGTTGTCTGTTAAAAGTTGTGAAGAGAGCACTTTTCACTAAACCCCCTCTTATTCAAACAGTGAGCACGGCCCATCCTACCAGCTTCTGTGGCTTCAACCTTTAACTCTAACTCGGGCCTCTTTTATGATTGTCAGATATTTAGAATGTACATTTGTTTCCTCGTAGTGGGTGAAAATGTTGTTTTCTTTCATTTTTTCTAAGCAAATATTAGAATTTGCTTGTCTTTTTAATGTTGCATCTCCACACCTATTGACTCCTCATTTCTTCTTCATGCCATTAAAGACGCCTCCCTTTGACACACACATTTTATAATTCCCTGTACTATTTGATATAGAGATGCCATGGCATAAAACTTAACCTTTTTTTACGTAGAAACCCTTGGATCAAGCCCCTTTCAGATAGAATGGCGACACCACCTTTAAATCTTTTCATGTTGAAATGGATCATCGTCACATGTAATATGTAAATACTTTTTCTATACCAGCCGTGTGCTGTCACTTTGCATATTGTATATCAGCAGAATTGGTAACCAAAGTTTTATGAATATCATTTGAGGCCACAACATCCTCATATTGTATCCATTCAGATATGTTTCAACACTGTTTTACTTACAGCTAGTATAGTGTAAGTCAGAGTTGCTGTCTCTTCTAAACTCCAAATCATTACTTTATCGCTTCTGTCTTTGAGGCAAGTTAATGCTGTTTGTTCAAGCAGTAATATGTGTCGGTTTACTTTAAAACTTTGTAAAGAAATGTAAATTATATTTTAATATGAAGCCAAAAAAAGACACTTAACTGGTGCAGCATTTGTCAAGTCTAAACCGTGACGTGTTTGCCTATATACTGTTCTTTGGCGATCTAGCAGTGAAGACTTTTTGCAGTGTTAAGGGTTTAGAGACTCTTTTACAGGAGGTTTCTCATTTTGTTCATCCTTACTCTGCATACATCTACCTGATTATTTCTCTAACTAAGCATTTAAATACAAGGTGGAAACAGTCACTAATGCTTAGTGAATCACTGCACTGGGACTGTGTGGAGGCTTATTGCAAAAAGAGGACATCAGCTCTTGGACACTGACAAGCCAGTGTTGGCACAGCATGTTTAGATGAGCCATGAAAGCTGTACAGTCAGACTGTATGTGAAATTTTATCACCCTTGTCATTGTCTTGGATGTGTTGTCTAAGCACATTTCAGTAATGTAATTCACCAGCCGCCAGGATGTTCAGCATCTATCTTCACATCTAACTTGTCCTGCAAATCTGCAATTACTGTGTGTGTGTGGGTGAGATGAATACAGTTTGTCACGATGAAATCTGGGCCTGTTAGTTCTGTGTAAGACACGTGTCAGTAACATACATGCTTTGTTCAAGAGTTCATAATAATTTCACCCCCGTGTTATGGGCAAAAATTCTCACAGCTGTACTTCTTGTGTCACTCATTACTATTCAGTGTCAAGGGTGTGTGTGAGTGTGTTCAGTGACAGACTGGGTGTGTGTACCGCCCTGTCATTCTGACTGAACTGTGTTCTTTTTGAACTAAAAACAATAGACTTCTGTACTTGTGAATGGTTTTTCTATTTAGTTCCTTGATTCAATGTTCCTTGCCTTTCTGCAAGTAAAAAATGCTGTATTTATTACATGCCACAGCGCTTATGCAATTGTATAATCCTTTTGTTTTGTTTTTTTTTTATCTTTTGTGTTCCTTCTCAATGTAAATTGCTGTCAAAACTTTTGTGGCAATGGAAAAACTTCTGCTAAGGGAGATTTTCTGTACTTTTTGGACAATGATATGGATTTGTGGGTAGAATTTTGGAAATTCGTTTCTAAGTGCTTTCAAGTATTTACTTGGCCTTATGTATATATATATCTATGACATTTCAGAAAGGTATGTATAGTAATTCAACCTGAAATTGTTGTAAATAAATTATATATTGTTAAATCAAGGACTGGATCTTTTGCTTGAAAAATGAAACTGATGCTTAAGATTTAATTTTTCACTAATGATAAAATGTTTAAAGTAGTAGTTTAACATTATTGGAAAGATTTTCTAAGAGTTTGGTGAAAACATGGAACTAAAGCACTGGTTCCCAGCATTTTTGGCTTGTGACAGTTTACATTAGTATGCACTTAAAATCCTGTCAACATGTTACAAATGTCTGAATTCAACCAACAACACCAATAGAAATAATATTGCAAAAAAAGTTATTATCCTGTTTGGAAGCAGGTGTTAGTCAGAGCAAAGACTGTCAAAACATGGTCGATAAAACAATTGTACAGATGGTTTTACCTCGAAAAACAATTCAGCCCAGTGTTCTGCCCAAGCACGTGGTGTTACTAAATCATTTTATTAGAATTTTTATGTTCAATAGCTGTAAAAACAATGCTTAACAGGCCCACTCTGAAGCAATATAAATACATGTTCAACAAAGGCTTGAAAGTACTCGAAGGAATAAAGACAATATCATAGTAACATGAGGGACACAAATACCTTATGTCTTTTTCTTACATTACAATGTCCAATAATTAAGAATAAGTTCTTGAGCTCTGACAAATCTAACCTTTAAAGTGAAACATTTAAAAAACAATAACAGCACTTTCTCCTTCACCCACATGCGACTATTAAAGTTATATCAATTCAGGAATATTTCATAAAATTCAGTTAACTGCAGGATGTGCTCTGACTTGCCAGAGCTGAAGTGATTAGTAAAGCAGTTAGTTCTACTGTGGTGAGGAGCAGGGGTCCAGTCGAGCCGAAATGGGACCGAGCCGAAATGGGGGCACCACTTCTCTACAGTAGTGCCAGATCATTACTGTAATATGTGACATTATTAGAGGCTCAACAACTCCTTCAACCTGAACAATATTGAATTGATCTTACATCAGACTGAACAAGGATGAGATTAGTAGAGTCCAGAGGATTTTTCACTAAACCATAATCAAATCTAAAAATGCTACTTTGTTTTGTCTTATGTCAAATCTGACTTAAAAGGTCTACAGGTTAGTGACATGATATCATGTAATTCCTTGACTACTTCCAGTTAAAAGAAAAGAAGACAGCATTTGGTCTTACAGGCAGTAACATTTCAATATCCCTAAAAGCACAGTAAAATATGTGAAGTTAGCATCAAGCCTCAAATACAGGAACAAAGTCTGGAGGGCGGAAAAACAGACTGATCTTAACTAGGTGTGTGGTTGGCAAAGAGGAGATGTAAAGTGTGTACGAGTGTGCCGGAGGGCAGAGAGGAAATAAAGAGGAAGGGGAGAGAGAAGTGTTCCTTCCTCTGAAGATGAAGCTCGCTCTCTCACACTGGAGCAAATGCATGGCCTTTGCACAGGGGCTTATCCTTCTTCGAGTAGAACGTCTTCCCCTCCAGGTTGATTTGACAGAGCTTTAAAGATGAAAGGAGCCAGACAGACAGAGACAGACACAGAAAGACAGATTAGAAAACCGGGGCAGACTAGTTATTAGACCTCAACACTGTGGATGTGAATTTACAGTTGTCTACTGGCCAGAGCAGGTGCACATTATTTACCTGACTGCATTTACTTTCAGTTTTCTTCAGAAAATGAAAGCGAGATGGAGAAAGTGACAGGTTAAAAGAGAGCGAGAAAGAGGGGAAAGCTCATGGTCCAGAGACAGAGGCAGATTTTTCAGGTGGTATTGTGCTGGGACAGCCAGAAGAGATGGGGGCAAATGGAACCCCACAGGGAGCTATATCAATCAAAATGACTTACAGCACAAACGAAACACGTATCGTGCCAGCTGTAGCCCAAGGCCTCCAGAAACCGATCGCCGGCATCGATCTTAAAGTCACAGCCATGGCATTTGGTGCCAAACATCTTCTCATAGTCTGGAAAAAAGAAAAGTGGTGAGCAGCAGAGATACGCAAGATAACTACCACAATAAAGTAAGAGAACAAATTCAAAAGAGCTTTTATCATCCTCGAGATTAGGTCAAGCCTCCTCCACAATCACCATATGTACACATCACGTAACCTTTATAAGATGTTCTGGAGCACAGAGTGTGATATAGTTTTCTACCTCTTTCATCTTTTAAAGAAGTGAAGGCTTTTCCTCTTAAAGAGAAGTAATGTCACACACACACACTCACACTCACACTCAAGGACTTGAATGACAGCAATAAAGATGGATGAAGCTGTTGTGTAGCCAAATTTTGACTCACTGGCCATTTGATACTTTGCCGTTTGTGTTATTTTGTCCACCCACTATACTCTCCAAGTGCCTATCCAGAGTGTAAGGCAGGGATTAGGACGAGGGGAAATTGCTCCAGATACTTAACTGGATTTGCCAGTCTCTTTCATCACATGGACTCTGGGGAAAGTGTCAGGATATAAATGCTGCTTCTCAAGAGCGAGTGGGTAAGAGCTATACAATACCTGAAAGATGCTGAGGCAGCAGAATGTTTATCAGAGCTAAAGGCATTTATTCAGAGTATGAGTGCTCAGGTTTTGGCTTTGACTCCGATAAAGCAGCAATCCACATCAGAGCCTCTGTAGTGAGCGAGGAGCACACTGCCCCGCTAAATCATTTACAGCACAATAGAGTGCACACCATTCATAAAATCCAATAGAGAAATGTATGAAGTAAACTGTAGCTCAATAGATTACAGCAGATGAAAACATCACACTTTATGATTGACTGTGGTACGCAGCAAAAGATTCATGATATAGGCTCGTGCCAAACCCCACAGCAATAATACAACAAGGCAATGTTTTACAAATAGCTTGATAAAATATATGAAAATTCAAACAACACTGGAGAGGGAGCCCTGCAGTGAGCTTTGTTTTGTTTTTTTCCTTCTTTCAAAGCAAACAACTTATCACAAAATGCACTCCGCCAGACCTCTGAGTAACCCAGTGGCTGCATTTTTCTGTTTTTTACTCGAGCTTGTGTTATGTACGTACGTTATGTAGCCGGCGCTGCACTTATTATGGAATCCATTTAAAGTTAAAAAAGACATGAAGCAACTGTATATCACAAACGTAATGCTGTGTGGTGAGGTGTCACTTCCCCCTCTATTCATTCATGTGCTTAGAGCCCAGTGTAGATTTATGTTGAATATCTTAATCCAAGATATGAAGTTACAGGGGGTCTTGCATGGTCGGACATGTACTCAGTTGGCAGTGGAACTAATCAATCCGCACTGAAGATTGAGCTTTTTATTCTTTCCTGTGTTTCATATTTTCTGCTAAGGCACAACTTCTTAATACTGCCTCCCTTTAATTCAGATTTAGAATTAAATATTCTATTTAAACTGGGTTTTATACTGCTGCTGTTGCTAACTAACCAAGGTTTCTTCAGTTCGTCTTCTAGAAAACACATAAATATGTTTTCTTGTATTTCCAGCAGGGGATTTTTCACCATGGTGATTTTTTCCATCTCTTTTATGAAGCCTCACGAATTTGTGCGACAGCAAATGTTGTTTTATTAAGTATGAATGAAGGACAGAGTTCTTGAGCGAAAACGCATTCAAACTAAACATTCAGTGAAACCGAGATACGGTATTTCTTTTCCCTGTTTTTACATTTATACTTACATTTATTTTGGTTTGTTTTACACCTGCTGCATGTGAGGCAAACAATTGACAGTTTACAGAAGGTGAGCTCAGGTCAGCTTTACACACAGAGGTATCGCAAATCTTATCAGGCTCAAGTAGGGAATTGCAGATTCGGGAGTCAAAAAGTTTTTATGTCAAAGTTGGAATCGAGTGCAGCATGTGAAAGGATGTAGAGTGCGTGTTGACTATACACACACTCCGGCGGTTCAGTTTCTCACCTCGCTCACAGTAGGGTTCACCCTCCTCCATGTAAAAGGCTTGGTTCCTGATGGGTGTCTTGCAGGCGGCACACTTGAAACACTGAACATGGTAAGTCATCTTCAGGGCATGCATGATTTCCTGATGAAATGGGAAAAAAAGGTTGTGATTTGTATTCCCAGCTTAACTCAAGTTCAATGGAGAATGCTCCCGTATATTTCCTTATAGAGCAGTAGAAGAACACCAACTCTCAATGAGCAGCAATGTCTTTCCCACGTTTTATGTTTAGATTTTGAAAAGGTAATAAAACAGCTCTGACCCCTGTGATTTTCTTTTTGCATTTTGCACAGTTAGGAGCGTAACGATTGTCATGGCACTTGGTACAGTAGACAGATCCCCTCTCCTCGAAGAAGCCCCCTTCCTCCAGGACCACCTTACACTGTGAACACGTGAACTCCTCTGGGTGCCAAGAACGTCCCAGCGCTACCAGGTACCGCCCCCTGGAAACCACAAACAAACAAACAGAAACACACACACACACACACACACACACACCCCAGAGGCATGATTGAAATCTGCTGCATAAAGTAACAAAACATGGACAACCACAACACACACAAACACGCACACACACACACACACACAAGAATACACAGAAAAGTACTTCCTGCGATTCCTGCGAACAAAACATCGTCAGTCTTTTTAGTTCTACTGCTGACTTTGTACCTGCTTTTGTTGGAAACACATCTCTTTGCTGGCAACAGTGACCAGAATAAGAATGAAGGTATCTATTGTTATCTCTGAAATGTGTGAAATAAGATTTAATTTATATCAAAGTCAGCATAATGCTCATCCCTTGTGATAAAAAAAGATGTCTCCAAACTGTTAATTATGCCGACTTCATTTGCTGCAGACATACAGCCTGTCACTGTGTGTGTTAAATGTCTTAATGAGTCATTTATCTAAAAGCACTTTAAAAAGAGAATAATTTATTCCAGTAAAATGAATGAAACTGCTCGTGTAAATGGGGCAACGTCGTCTCACCTGATGATTTTGTTGCAGGCACCACATACCGGGGTCCTCCCACTGTCTTCCGGAGCCTGCTGCGCCGCCTGCAGGATGGAGCTGCGGTTCTGCATGGGCGTCGGCTGTGCCAGCTGCTGGTGCTGGGTTACAACAGTGCTGGTCTTGTCTGGATGAAAGCGCTCGGCGAAATTACGGTCAGTGACCCATGGTGGTCGACTCGAAGGGCCCGAGCTGCCGACTGCTGCAGCTGCAGTCTTGGAGCCTGAGCCAGAGAAACCAATTTGATTTGTTTTGAAAATTCCAGCACTTGGCTGTGACTCTAAATAATTTCACAAAGGAGGAGGGCACTTATGTAATATACACGCTCTTCCAGATGTCTTTTGTGACAGTTTTGCTTGTCACGTTGTTGCTGCTGTTGCTCATGTATTGACATTTAATAAGAATCTATTAGCACAAGCTACGCTGGATGCTGCTGGGCATCTTTTTATGCATCAGCAGGAGCAGAGACTCACCATCTGGTTTTTCTGCTGCCTGGGCCTTGGCAGGTGAGGGAGTTGGCTCAAGGCTGTGGAGAGAAAATGACTAATTAGGAAAGAAACACACACACACACACACACACAGAGACCTCTCAGTAACCATGGTTACTTCTCAATGAACGTCATGTTTGGATAATCAGCAGCCATGTCTGTCTCCATTACATTATGCCACAGATTACCTTCTGCTGTGTGAATGATCATAAGCATCATCATCTTTAATATTATTCAGTATCAGCATGGACAGCATGATGTTCTTACCTGTTGGAACCAAGGCAAGCTGGCTTGGATTCAGGTGAATGTTAAAGAAAATACACTGTAGTAGAAATTTCTCCAGTAGTCATGAAATACAGTGAGTTGTCTCCATAAGTTCATTGTGTCTGCAGACGACACGCGACTACACGTGCCTTTGCGAGACAATAATTCACATAATCAGTGCTGAGGAGCACATCCAGTGCTTTGCATTAAGACATTTGTAGCTGTGTATCAAAATGGTGGAAGAGCCGCAACTCTTAATGAGAGCAATAAGAAACCTGAACACCATCTTGGATTGATTGACGTCACTCACAGGCAAAGTTAGAGAACCAGAAACTCATCAGAAGTGCTGTGCTGTCAGATCTGGATGCAGAAGAGTTTCCCCTTCAAGCCTGTATGTGCAGAAGTGTTGAAATAAAGAGTTGTTTCTACATTTCAAAGTTCTTTTACCCGCAGCAAGCGTCACTATATTCAGAAAATCTTCAAACCATGACTGAGATGGAAAAACAACTTCTAAGCCAAAACAGCGAGATCTGGAGACGTCTCATCTTGGGAAAAAAAAAAAATATAGCACCGCCTTGGGCATCCATCATGTTTACATCATCAACTGTGCCATCTACAATACACTAATGAAAGATGATGAAACCATTTCTCATTTGCAAGGAAAAAGAGGAAAATGTGAAATGAATTACCCTGCAACAGCCTCGTTCTGTAGCATTGCCTGTGTCAGGTTAAGTCTATCAATTCTGCTCCTTATGATCCAAAAAAACTAAACGCAATAAGTTACAGAGAATGAGACAGGAGAAGTTACAGAAATACAGCTGGGAGCCATCTCACTAAGGAGAATAAAAACACTGTTGTTTTCCAAACAGCATTCTCGGAACAATAAAGGACACTAAATCCCTTTGCAGTAGCAAGAAGATGGCTCGCAGGGTTGGTGACAGAGAGAGGAAGTTAAATCTTTCTAAATTAAAGAAAGTACGACCCCCTTTACAGGAGATTTTTGTAAAAAAATTACAGTACAACAGGGTGAAAGGAAGAGAGGCGTTTGGATGAGAAGGATCTCTGGCAGGTAGGTCAAACAAGGGTCAAAATGAACCTTTCCCAGCCTGTTTGACACACAGACCCTGGGTCAGCTGCCCTCCACCCCACCCACTGGCAGGCTAGCCTTTTGGGACCACACCTAACAACTCGCAAAACAACAACAACTTGCTATGCTGCCCTGCATGTCGACAGGCCAGTGACACACCGAGCGCTCATACACAGCTCTGAGAGGGTTGTTTGGCTGCACATCACTATGGTGAAGGTTGCAGGTGCAAATTGGAGCAGATCCACTACAGTTGCTTATTCCCACCTGGAGTGGCCTAGATCGTGTTTTCTTGACATTTTCAGTGCTTTCAACGTTCTCCCGCCCACTTCTGCTCAGTGTGATGCAGGTGCACAATTCACATTACCTGCATCACAGACCTCTACAGATTTTGCTTCTGATGCAGAGTTTTGGACATGACGCAGAGCAGCACCCCATGGAACATTTCCTTGACATTTCCCGTTCACTCTTTGCACCTCTGATTTCAGATTCACCTCAGTTTTTTTATTTATTCTGTGTTTCCTCTCCTGCGGGATGCATCGACCTGAGCAATGAGGGAAGCAGAGGAGTTTGTTGGCAGCTCAGCATCCGGCAGAGAAAGGAGCAGGTTTTGATTTCACATGAAGCCACTGACATGTCACACTCCACAGTGAGGCGGTAAAGCTGATGCAGCTCAGTAAGAACCTGTATGTGACAACTGACAAAATGTCAAACAATGATGGCACACATCTTAGAGCATTTCTACAAAACACTTTTAACGTGACTTGTCACTTTGTTATTGTAACCTATGCTGTATTTACAAAGCACATGATGCTACAATATTGCAATAATGTAATGTAGTAGTTTTTCCTTCTAATATTACTTTTAACATGCCAGTTTACTTTTTTATGAACTATTAGACAGTTTTTGTTTCCCCACTTACTATTGTTTGCTGAAATTCCTCCACATTTTGATGGATGACTCCTGTAACCTTTTCTTCATTTTGATGGCAAGAGCATGATCGAGCTGCCTTTAACAATTTGGCCATAGCTATAGAGCAGATTTCACTTTATAATTAATAGTTTAAAATATATCATAATTGGTCATGCTAGCAATTGTTATTTTGTCACCAATGACAAAATTAAACTCGTAGCTTAGATTTTATTTGCTTTTTTTTTTTTTATTTGAGCTTAATACAATTTTTTGTGATTTAGTGAACAGTGACAGCGATCAAGTTTCTTGAACTATTTAAGGCTGAGCATTTCTCACTGTCTCTCACAGCTCACATTATTACTGTTGGTTTCATATTTCACACGCCAGGTTCCTGTTCCCATGTTTCTATCACAAACCATTAGATAATACCACCTTGCCACCAGTAACCATTCCACATTTGTCTCCAGGCCAGATAAAGGCAAAAGAACATTTAGTACCTGTGAACAGTTCACTTCTCAGAAAAACACTGGTGTTGAGGAGAAGTGATTTTCGGTTTAAAAACTGAAAATCATTTTAAAACATTGAAACATTGAAAACCATTGTGTTCTAGCAGCTCCCCAGCTGAACTCTAAATACGATAATGGTGGTCTTTTTTATTAGGTTTTAAATACACATGGATATTTTTATTTTAAGCAAGTGCAACAGAATAAAGGCTGCAATTGCTCACTGTGTACCTCTGCACTTTGTGGACGTGTATTACTTCATGTGTGTATGCCGATTAGTTGCTTTTATGCCTGACTACACAACAATTTTCTCTCTGAGGCAATAAAAGTAAACTGGGAACCTTGATCTTTAAGAAGACACTCCATTAATTCAGAACTGCATAAATACTGAAGAAAGTCCTGCTTCTACATAATCATTTTTGTTCAGTACACCAGGTAAATAAAGGAATTGTTGTGACTAAGCAAAAGAAAGAGTGTATATCAGAATTGGATAAGAGATGTGGGCTTTTAAGCTTGAACACTCAATAAATAAGAAGAAAAGAAACACAGGAGAAAAGACAGAGAAGAGAAAAAATGTTTTTTTCAGTTTTTATATTTTTGATGACAGCAGGGAAAAAAAAAAAAAAAAAGTACAGATTTATCTTCCTTTTCTTTCTTAATGGTTGGAGGGGCCCACAAGATGAGGGATCAGAAATGACAACTCTAAAGGATGAAGAACTCAATATATGGAAATAGGCAGTGAGAGAAAGAGAGAGAGAGACACAGATCAAACAAGAGTGTGAACTTCAACAATCAAAAAAGAATAACGAACAGAAAGGCGCTTCCCACTGCTGAGACCCTTCTTCCCACTTCCCCACTAGTTTACTCTAAGTAACGCAGTGTGAAATGGAAAACAGGGCTCCAGAAACAGTGGTCTACAGTGTCAACAATCATCAAGTCAGAAATTCAGAGGGAGATCTTACACTTAGGCTCAGTATGCAAGGTTCAACTTTAAGTTTTGTCATCTAGGCTACATTTCTTCTACTTTTGGTTTGCTTTTCTCTTTTTCCCCCAAAACTTCTTTTGCACCTCATCTGTATTGAAAGGTGAATTTGTTAACTGCCATTGGGTGGTCGGCTATCTTCGTCATCTTTGTCCCCTAGTCATTGCAGTGTGGCTATTGCTAGCAGGGTCTGGCTGGGCTCTGCATCCCGTTGGATCTAAGATGTCACTCAGGAGTTGATATTGAGGGAGCGAGCAGACCTGTTGTGGTGCCAATCCCTCAGACGGGCATAGCGGGGACTCTGAATCTCAGTGAGGAACTTTTCCCTGACCGCAAGCAACAGAGATATGAAACAGAGACAGATAGGAAAGAAACAGATATAGGAGAAAGAATAAAAAAAAAAAAAAGAGCTGAACATGGAATAAAGTGCACAAAAAGGTGAAAAAGTAGCAGCGAAATAAAAATGGTGACACAGTACAAACTTAAAGGAACAACAATCTGCAAAAATACTCTTATTCACTTTCTTGGCATCAACGAGATGAAAGGACTGACACTGTCTGTAATAAACTGTCTGTTGGCTGTAACCTGATATTTAACAAAGCCGGGGAAAAGGGAAACAACTATCCTCACTCTGTCCGAAGGTAACAAAATCCACCAACTAGCACCTTGAAGCTCACTTAATTAACACCTTATGCCTTGTTTCATGCATTTTAAAAATAGGCAGCATGAACTGTAAAAAAGCACATTTTAGTTTTACTGGGTATTGTGTGGCAGGTTATTTTATTTTATTATTTCTTGATGTGGTACAAGTCCTTGCAGGAATTCACTGCACCCAGCCAAGAAATACTTCTTATTCAGGTAGATGCTGGTCAACGGATTGTGTTACAGTCACAGCCCCGCAAGCTGTTTCCAGTCTTTATGCCAAGTTAAGGCAACTGGCTGCAGCATATTTACTGTACAGACTTGAGTGGTATTGATCCTTTCATGTATCTCCCATCAAGAAAGCAAATAAGCAAAACTGTCAAATTTCTATTGAATGGAATTAGTAAATTATGGTAAAGTGCATTACCTGCACTAATGATACAAACCAAGTATAAATCACACCACGCATCACACACACCGTTTGAGGAAGCAAAAATCAAATAACTACATCTAACTAAAAGTAGATTTTAAAGTTAAGATCCTTTATAATAACTGTGCAGCTAAACTTTTCACAAGTGCACAAACACAAACATACAACTGGTGAAATCAGTGACACTCAAGTTTTTACCTGGACCGCTTCATGTTTTCATCATCTGGGTCCTGCACTGAGAGATCCAGGAGAAACACACACACACACACACACACGTCAGCATACCTTACCGATCAAGGTGACGCACACCTATTACATGCGTTTGCCAAACATTAGCCAGCTGATCAAGTACAATCTTCATCTACCATGATCAGTAATAATACACATGACATGAAACAGTGCTGTTCCTACACAACATCTGCTGCAATGATCAACATGTAGTTCATGTGTCAGACTGATTATGGTCATGAAAAAAATGCTTAGCTGTCACAGAAGACAGCATTTGTCTGACAGGTGAGGCCTCTCTTTACAGCTGAATAATGGACACTCTTGTTATCCACCTTTCCTAAAATCACATCTGATCAACTGTTCAGTCACAGGCTTCCTCCCACACCTCGTCTTAACTACCAAAGAGCCCCCACCCCAACATATCATTTCCTGTTGTCTCATTCTCCAGGCCTCAGTCCTGACTTACTGTAGTCTGTGCCTGTGAGCTGGGCCAGGATGCGGAAGGAGCGGGACTGGGTGGTGCCAGTGCGGGGCTGCCAGTCCTCAGTGTCCTCGATCAGCCTCTTCTTGCTGCGGTCATTGGGGATAAAACAAGGTACGTTCTCCACCCTGAGGCCGTGCCTGTGCACACACACCCAGCAGCAGCACACGGCATTCGCGGTTAACAAAATCCCATCAAGGGACTACCCACTCACATCAACCCAGCTAATCAGGTGACCTTGAAAATAGAGGACATCCTGAACAGATCATGCATTACTTAAGAGTAATAGTATCAGAGTCACTCAATAAGCGAGCTAATGGATACACATCACTAAGATTTCTCATGGGAACACTACAGGCTCATAAATGGACATTACAGCATTAGACATCATATTTACAACCGTCATTAGAATCAGTGAGAGACATGCTATCAGACTACAGTGTCTGGCCTCATTTGTGGCAGATTTTTACTACATACTAAAGCTTTTATATTGACAGACAAGCCACGTCAGCACAGTTTCTGATCAACTGAAACATGCATTAATCGAGAAGCATTTAAAGGATGAATAAAATGGTTATTAATGGCCTGGCAATTTTGTTCTACAAACCTGATTGTTGAATCTACTAGTGCAGTTCAGCACTTTTCTCTTGCCATTATTAGCCTGGCCATAATAACCTACTAAGCTGACAAACCAGCCAGCATGCAGCGGTCCCTTACTTGGCCTCTAGGTACACATCGTCATAGTAAGTAGCTTCACCCCTGCAGAATAGACCAAAGATCAAATAAAGACTATTTGAAGTTAACATAAGGAAGACAGGACAGAGGGGAACTAAATCATTAGACTGATGTTTAAACAGCTGTTAGACATAATACTAACATATGTGTGGTTCTGGTTTATGTATTATTTATTTTACACTTAAAGCTGTCTAATCCAGTATAATGAGATGATGAGTAGTTAATAAAAAAAAAAAATGAATTAGAATCCAAATGAGTAGTGGTTCCCAAAGCAAGGGTAGTGCAAAGCTACACACCCTTTTGTTTTGAGAGGTCACAAGACAAAAAAATAAAAAATAAAAAAAATAAAAAGTTGTGAAACACTGCGATAAAGGATTTGAATTATTCTACATGACTGTCATAGAAAGAAAAAAAGAAATGTACTAACTTGTCAAGATTTTCCGTCTGTGGAGTCAGAATAAAAGAAGCAAATAGAAAATAGGACAAAAGAGGTCAGAGTCCAGCTTTGGGTTACAAGAGAAACAGAACATCGAGATATGACAGACATTTTACACAATGGAAAACCAAAAACACTACAAGATGCACAAAACATGCTAGAGGTGACATGAGACATGCCGTTACTGTCAACAGGCCGTGTGAGAAAAAGACAGCATTGTTTGTCTGCCAAAGCCCATACTGTCACACTGACCCAAAATGACTCCATAGATTTGGCACAAAGTCTTTGTCATTCCACTCTCTCGCCCATGTGCACCAGTGTTTCTCAGAGTAATGCCAACAGCCTCGCCTAATTTCTGTGCCACGCAGTTAGTTTCATTTTTCTTGTGCTTTGATACCCCATTATTAACTATTAATGCCACAGGATTGCCACGTCATGATGCCAATGTACATTTTGATATATCACAAAAAAAATGTTTTAATGTGACAGGTGTGGACACACTGGACATACGACCGCATTGAACCGTTAACCATCCGGAGAATTTCAACGTCTTTATCTGTCTGGCTGATGGTTATAATTAGGCTATATTTTTCCTCAAAGATGGCTCGACGAAAGCTTTTCGGCCATCTGCAGAGAACCTTCACATGCATGTGAAGTCTCTCTGGAGTAAGAAAGTAAGGCTGTTTAAATAATCCAGCACCAGGGCAGTAAAAGCTGTGTGAGAACTCAGCAGAATTTATGAGTGAGGCTAAATACTGCAACAGATCACATCTCACCGTTGGCTTGAGTCAGACTACTACCACAACCCAAATTACAGGAACTAGAATGGCCTATCCTTGAATACCATTTCATGCCATACCAACACTTTCAGGATCTTTAAAAAGATGTATTGATCCATTGCTGGAATACACGTAAAATATAATAACTGAGCGACAAAATAAAAGAAGGAGAATACTGACATTTATTTTAAGGAACTATATTATACAGCATTTATTTGGTTATGGGATAGGGTTGTTATTTTGTTTTTTACTGCTTCTTTGGTGTATATAGATATTTTTTCTTGTTCTTTTAGTCTTTATTGCTATAGAGCTCTAACACCAAAAATTCTCATTTGTAGGATAATAAAGGTTATTCTATTCTAAATTACTGCAGCGTTAAACACATCACCTTTGAAACCAATAAGTGATGATGAGTTACAACCAAAGATCAGAAGCTAAATTGACTAATTAAGTTCGATCACGCAACTTTTCCAAATAACAGGGAGAGAGTACGTATGAGAAGTGCTCTCTCTTAAAGCAGGCAAGATTTTTAACTGCTGTACCATAAAAATGGATTTCATTTGTAATTTTGTTCCCACTGTGGTTAGACAAAGATGCACAATGACCAAGATTTTCCATCATACTACTCAGATGTCACAAATTACTAGTTCCAGTTCAGTACCTTAAAGCAGACAGAATTATGGAATTTTCCTAAAGATAAAACGGCAGTGTCTGGTGAGATTCTGATTTAAGCAGAATGCAAATAGAGAGATGTAATTAAATATTGACTGATATAGCCAAGTGACAAAGCTTCTCAAAGCTGTTAAAAGCCTTCAGCCAAAAGTTTAGTGCAGTTTAAGTTCCAAAGTATATTTTAATGGACTTGAAAATCCATCCTGACATTTCATTCCAGAATACTACTGACTGCAGATGCAAGATACATAGTCACAGTCAAACTTAAACGTATCTGTTCAAATAACAAGTCACGTCTAAAAAGGAGGATTAGCTAGCAAGAAATTAACGTCCTCAAGTGCTGCGTTATACTTTTTTGTGGCATGTTGTGTCTTACTTTTTAGTATTTGTCTTTCTCATAAACCCCCCCCCCCCCCCCCAAACCTTTGGGGACCAAAGAAAAAGAGTAAGATGGGGGGATATAACTGAAATAAATCACAACACCGACAGCGGCCAACAACACCAAACACACAGGCAGGAAAACATAAAACTAATTTTACAACACCATAAAACCAAAACTGATTATTAACACATCATTCACAAATTTCTGTGAAAACTGAACTATTCGATAAATTCCACTCCAGAGATCTTTCAGCTGGAAGAAGCCAGCTTGAACTGCATACATCTGCTAGTTAGTCCCTTTCTTTTCAACCCAAGTGATTCCTTCATCAGTCAAAGCCAAAGTGTAGTAAAAGCAGAAGATCATGTGAATCTGTTTTAACAAACCATTTTGTTCTATAGCCACTCTATCATGACACATGCTATTGTATAATGTGTTTGATAATATCACAAGGTAAGACATGTTTACCATCTTGTGTGTTTAACTATTAATATACAGCAATTCATCTCAGCAATGAGCGAAAATACATTTGTTACTGTTAGATTCAATGCAAAGATTCTTAAAATTTAAGACATAATTTTGGCAAAACACTACAGTAGAGATTGAAATCAATTCTAAATATAGTGCAGCTTTCTCTTCAGTGTAAAACAAATATAATGAGACATCAAAAATATCATTAAAACCACATCAGTCACATTGTGGTTCCATAGGTAATGAGGTTTATTTATCTACATACCCATTCTGTGGCTGCTGTGTATTGGCACGACCCTGTGAGTGCGGAGTGTTTAGTTTAGGAGAGTAGGCCACAGGTTTAATAGCAGGTCCTGAGTTGGCACTACCACCACCTGCTGTAAATGGCCTCGCCATCTTGTTAATGGTTGTGCTGGGGGCAAAGGAGTACTTTGGCTGAACAGAAGCTGGAGCAAGTGAGTCCTGTGAGGGTGTGGAAGAGGGAGACAATGCAGCACAGTGCACAACATGCAGTTAGACATTTGTGACACACAGTAAAAGTTCCTTCTGCTGTTGCACAATCCCGAGCTTTATGTTAAGAAAGATTCCGGTGCAGCCCCATATTTTCCTCAGAGCAAATGATTACTCCGTGCTACAGGAGCAGTTCTGTCAAAGCCTCTAGGCTTTTCCCTGCACACGGAAGAAGTGCTTAAAAAAGTGTGAACGCAGCCATTTTATTTGTGTTGGCGGTCAGCCAAGGACTGGCAAAAGTAATCTGCTACTGCCAGTGAAATGAAAAATGCTCAAAGTGAAAAATTGCCATATTTGACCGACATATCTCACTAATTCCTCAGTGAGCATTATGCATGAACTGAAAAAGAACCCACACTAACATGGAACATTTACTTTGTGCGAGTATGATGCTAAAGCTGCTTTACTAAAAACAGCATATAACACAAGACCTTCATGACACCATTGTGCTATTCAAACTAATCAGTTGGGCAAGTAGTTCTCACGAGGACTGACAGTGGAACTGAGTATCTCTAATATTTGGTTCCCGGGATTGTGCAAGGCATTACAAAATAAACTGCAGGAAATTCCAAAAGCAACATTCACAACACTCCATCCAGTAAACAACTCATTTAACAAATCAGTGATGCTTTGCTAATCCACAGCGCATGGACTCTGTGAGAGCCTGACAGGTGACTCAGATGAATCGGATTCACTTAAACACAAAATGACATAACACACTTTGCGGCCAACTGTGAGCAAGGAAGTTTCACATACGATGAATGTCACTTTAGTCCAGTAGCAGACCATGCCAAAGTGTTCATACAGAGCTGAACACTATATTATTAGTATAGACTTACCTTCTGGTCTCCACCCGCTTTGAAAGCTCTGCGGAAAGCAAAGAGGAAGACAGTTAACAAAATACACAATCTGACGATCTCATACCAAACATCACAACAGTTTGCAATGCATCAGTCAAAAGGAAAAGTTGTTTTTAACAGTGTATTATGACCGATACTGGAACAAACTGATACTGCCTAAAAAGGTTTTAAACAAATCTAGCTGAAAACATGTATCTAAGCCACTCATAGATGCCAGAATTAAACAATGCACAGGAAATGTGCATTATAATCATCCATTGTATCATAAAACTACATAACCATTAGAAGTAGCCTCACAAAATCTTTTGAATGTTTGCAACTGAATGTTTTTGTTATAATTGTTTTCATATCTAAACGTGATTTAGTGAAACTGGACATGTTCACTGGAATTTCTTGTTTAACGATCCACAAATTCCACTGTAAACATGTCTCGAGCAGAGTCCCCGTGTTCCCATGTCTCAGTAATTAAGTTAGTCAAGAAGATTGTAAATGACATAGAAGGTGGGAAAAAAAAGAACCAATAAATGTGTTAAAAATGTGAAAAATATTTGTATAAATAATTGAGGTTTGCTCTTGGACTGTCTGCAGATTCTGTCTGCACACGTCTTAACTCTAATCCCAGGATTAACGTTACTGTGGTGCCTTTCCTGACTGCAGCAACACAGCAGACGCTTCATTAAAATATCTTTACACTCTGCATTGCTGGTAGCTCTTAAAATAACTAAACTATAAACATTCCCTGACCACTGCTCATGTGCTACGATATGGTTAAACAAGAAGGATCCAGCCCTGCTGTCATCATCATTGTTTCATACTACAATTACACACACACACACACACACACACCTACACAGAACAATAGACATTCATTTCTCACTGTCACAGAAAGCAGTAACTGCTCATGTCATAGCCTGCTCCACCAGTGACAGAGCAACGTTACAGACAGGATGACAACAGGGCTGAACAGATACAGAGAAAGGAGCGAAGAAAAGGCATACTGACATGTCTGTGCGTGTCACACTTCTGGGGAGCCAATGTGACATTCACAGTGCTTCAGCTTGCCTACAATTTTATGAGTCACACTTAAAATCAGGGATATGTATGACATCCACCCTGTTACAGTATTTATATTTGGTAAACTGAACAAACATGGAAATGATTAAGACACAGTTTCATGGAACAAGTTAGTTTGCTGAAAAACTGAATATGCACACTATGAGATCATTTCCTGCCTCATTTCACGGGTCACTTATTTTAGATGGTGCATGCCTGGCTTTCAGGCGGATGTTAGATAAAATGTGAAAAAACTCCCATGATACCGTAATCAACATTTTGCACACATCAGATATGCTCCCAGTGTGTCCCTGTAGATGTTACATGACCTCTTTTCTTAAAGCTGAAAATGTATTCCCAAAGCCTTTTTGATTCCACTCCTTCTAAAAAGCTCTGGATAAAGTCAAAATCTTTCTCGTAAAAAAAGACACGAGATGATCATTGGTGTTGAGCAAAATGAGGCACTAAACCAAACAACGGGGCATAACTCATCACCGTGCAGCTGTCCTCCTCTCTTGACATAAAAGAAACCATGGATGGCAGCCAAGATATGAATAAATAAAACTGACAATAGCTCCTCTCTGAGAAGTGTTTCAGGAAAGCAATATTTGCTTGTCTTACAATTTAATAACAATAGCAGAGGGCGAGATGAAGAAGGGAAACTGGGGATTCATGGGAAGGAAGTCAGGTAAAAAGAGAGTGGAGAACTGTGAGATGTTTACACAAGGAAACAGGAAATAGTGGAGACAAATCACAGAGGAGAAAAAAGTATGACCAATGTTAAGTAACAGGATGGTATATTATAGGTCTATCAAAATATTACACCACTCACATGAGATAAAGGCAAATTAGAAAATTATTATTTAAGATGCTCAGTAACTGATGAACCCTCACACATCCCTTTTCTTGATTCTTATCCCCTCAACACAAAACCAACAATAGTCCCAGCATCCCTTCTAATTCTTCTCCTCCTTACTCTCAAATTCAAAGAGTTTAGTCTATCACGTGTGACAAAGCATCAAATTCTGTGAGAAACTAGAAGCTGAAATATGAGCAAAAATTATTCAATTATCAAAGTAGCTGCTGATTCATTTTCTGTCAGTTGATTCGTTTTTTACATTTACTAGGATCTCCAATTCAATAATTACTGCAGTTGTATTTTACATCACTAAGAAACACCTATGTCAACTTCCTGTCTACCAGTTTCATATTTGAAAGAACTAGTAGAAACACCAGATTTAGTAATCCAGGCACAGACATTTATGAAGTGAGAGGATACTTAAGTATTGAATAATACGCAGCAAATATCCACCAGATTCTCTCATTCTAAGGCTATTCATTTACGTTCTGGCCCTGGTTACCTCTTAAAAGTGATATAAATTACCTGTGGCTGTTCTCGCTCTCAAACTAAGTGAACACAGAAGATTTGTAAGAACATAAAAGCTGATTCGCTTGGCAGAGAACAACAAAGTGAACACAAAATAAATAAAAAAATGCTGTGTGCAGCTCAGCGCAATCTCTTACTTATGAGTATCACAAAATTAAAATCAGTCCCGTGACAGCAGCAAGGCCCATTCCTATTACCTAACAAGTCAATACCTTCTCATTTTCTGAGGGCTTCAGATTATTGAATGGTTATATTCTATCTATCTTTGGGAGGAAAATCTTTCTTATAATTAAGCTCCTAATGAAACATTTTGGTATGGAAATACTTGATAAGTCAGGAATTCCTGGCAGGAGTTATGCGAGTAGGTATGAGTGCTGCTTGTATGAAGGTTATCCAGTGCTAATTAAAATAACTCAAACAAAATAAAAAATAAAAAGGTTTTCCTGGCTCAGGCTTAACAAAGTGTTTTAATCTAAAGAAAGTGTTCTTCTAATTACATTATAAATCTGAGGTAACCATGGCTCCTTCAAAACCATTTTATTTATTTTATATGAGCAGAGGCCACAGTATCTGCCATGCAGAGTACTCACCCTGGCTCTTTCTTCTTTAAGATGATAAGGACAGAATATTACTGTAATACTTGTAACTGTTATAGAAAGAATTTACACTTCTGCCATTGCCAAACAATTCTCATTACCTAAAATTAACTGTAATTCTGAGAGGTTTTGTAATGGTATCAAAGTACAGTGGAGTGATAGAACATAATCAATTTTATAGATAACTTAATCATTAAAACCACCATCTGAATCATCTATAAAGAAAATACTATCATGTTTTGCAGTAGTATGTGTCTTATGAATATGGTTGCGACTACTCAATGTTTTCAGACAGTGTGGGCAGCAAGACATTGGCAAAACGTTCAAGGAAAACAGCACGGGGAAAATAGAAAACCCTAAAAACAACCTAAATGTGATTTTCACAGTACCAGTTCTGTGAGAATCAGATAAAAATTTGTTAAAGAAGTAATCAAACTACAGCTTGCAAAAATGGTAAACCTATGTGGGTGGAATTGGGCAAGAAATTTATGCAGGACTGATAAGCAAAAGCATAAAGTGCTTTATAAATGACCATATGGTACTACTATCTGTACCAAACCCGAGTTAGTTCTTTTTTGGCTTATGGACTAACACCAAATTCCACTAAAATCTGTTCAGTAGTTTTTGAAATATCCTTTTAAGTACCAAAATAGACAGAGGATCAAAAACATACCCTCCCCCAGCAGAAATAATATTTTTTTTAACAGCATTTATTGGTGGGGTTGTGACTTGCGAGTAATATTAAATTTGAGCCAGGTCCAAATCTGAAACTAATTTAAGCCTTGGGGAAGTAAAATAATGGAATATGTGATTTTAGGTTGAATGTATTTCGCAACCATCTGTCTTATTGGCCCAAAATTCAAGGACACTGCGGTGTCAGATTTTTCCTGAAAAGTACGAATAAAGTAGGATGTGTGTTTTGTGGTGATTTATGCTGGTGGATGGAAGATAAGCGATTGTGTAGAGTTTTGTCCCATCATGCACTGCCAAACTACTTACTTGCTGAGGGTGAGGGTGAGGCTGTCTGTTGCTGCTCTGATCTTGTTTTGTGCCTCCACATGGGTCATGTCCTCTGCATTACTGTCACCAATGGACACCACCCAGTCTCCCACCCCAACACCAGCCTGAGCCGCCTTCCCGTCCGGGGTCAGCTGGGGAAAAAAATAAAAAACAGAAACCAGATAGATAGATGTTAGAAGAGTATGTACATGTTTAAAGCTTTGCCTTAGTTTCACTTTTGTTTTGTTAGAAAGAATTCAAAGCAAGAAATCTAAACACACAAAAGTCCAGGTTTCAGATGCGTTTTTGTATGTTGACACTTAATAATCAGCTCTGGGAGCCTGTGTGTCTGGGTCTGACAAGCCAGCCGAGATATTTCACTCACCACCACTGGGAACATGCATTACAGGTTATCATGATGTCATCAGTCATCAGCATATGATTTACTGCAGATGTGACTTAAGACTATGAAAGAAACTCTTGAAAGCTGACAGGGTTTATTTGTTACAAACAGTCACACAATTTACTGGAACAACTCATCGACTGTTTTCCCCTGCAGGCAGGTAAGTCATTGACCAGTTTCACTGACAAAAACATGACATCATTCTCCCGGGCTATCATGCTGCCTGCAGACATACTGAGTCAGGGCGAAGGGCTGGAGTCTTGTTACAAAGGAACAACCTGACATGTAGAAGTCATAATGGTGTTCTACGTGTGCACATACTACACTGTCTGCCACGTCCTCTAAAACCACTAATATACAGTGCAGATGATGTGTTTAGTAAGAGCTTAGCCAGCTTACACTCGCGGCTTAATGAAACTCGAGACTTGTGTCAAATTCTAAGATAATTGGAGTACAAAGTGTTCATGATCAGATAAGAGAGCGAGTGCCAGGATTTCTGGCAAAAAAAAAAAAAAAAAAAAAAAACCTATTAGGATTACTCTCTGATGTCATGGATCCCTGCAAATGTTAGCTCATCAAAAGCTCAGAGGACTCAGCAGTTCAGTCAATAGTTTTCTCTCATGTTCAGCTAAGCTACCACACTTGCAGCTCTGATTCTGCACATTGAACATAAACACTTGTGTGAGCGGTTTGGTAATATCCTCTGTAAACTGAGTTCAGCTTGGAAAACCACCCTGCACCCCACAAAGACAATGGAGTAAGGGCCTGCCTCGAATCGAAACACGGTAAAGCTAAAAATAGGAAAAGAATCCATTCCTCAGAGGCAAACCAAACTACACTTTCACATTTCTCAAACATCACTTTAATTGGCTTTGATTTGCACTCACTGGAAGCAATTAGAGGGGTTAAGAAAAAATAATTTCTCCAGTTTAGAAAGAATTTCAAAGTGTTTTAAGAGCTTAAACTGAAGGAAAAAAATAACAACTATGATATGCACACATGTGGCATATTCTGAAATGGGCATAGTCTGGCATAATGCCACTGAGGTTCACCACAGAGAGCTGCAGTGCTGCCCTTTTTTTTTTTTTTTTACTGTTATACAGGATAGTAAAACTTGAGCACCATGTCACTACTAAAAAAATAAAACTATTACTTCATTAGTGTTAAACAAAAACATATCCCATTAACTTTAGCCACAGAAGAGTTGTCAAAGCCTCAAGGGAGCTGTAATTGTTAATTCCTTACAAAATAAACAGTCTTTAATTTGTTAAAATTAGGAGGAGGAGTTATAGACACCTATCTTAAAATAAACAGGAAACCCCAGTGTTTTCAGACAGAACAATAAATGAAGGACCAAAGTTACATTGAGCTGTAAAAGCTAATGCAAGTGGATCCCTACAGGGAGGTAGATATATACTGCCAACAGAGCCTGATTTTTAATAGACTAATATGGCAAATAAAGTCACATGAATAACTAAAGGATACATCTGAATAAATGAGTGGGAAAAAATACTGTAAATGTTTCCATACAGTGGTTTTGATGATGACAGAAATGATGAAAATCTTTTGGTATGAAATCACCAGATCTAAATGGAAGTGCTCATGGAAACCAGAACTGAGTGAATACTATCTTCTTGCAGCGTCATCTCTCTAGTAGAGTTTCAGGGATTTGAAGAATTTATGCCAAGCAGCTCTGAAGCTGTTCTGGAAGCTCATGGTGGCCAAGCACCTTGCATTGAGAAATGCTTTGCCATTACTTCACCATCATAAGGTCTTATCTGTACTGTCAATCTCCAAATGTAACATAAGGGGAAAAAATAAATGATGCCATAAAACCTGTAGGTTCTATATGTGTGTGTGTCTGTTTGTAAGTTGAGTTACTGACAGACACAGACACCTGTGCGCCTGCCTCAGGTTCAGAACGCAGCTGCTCCCTCGCTTGAGAAAGTTGCTGCGCTCAGACCTTTGGTTGGTAGGGGGGCAGATGGAAACCCTACACCCCCCCCAGCAGTTTGTCAATACAGTGAAGGACAGTGGAAAACATGTTCCTGAATTCTATGCACTGCACTGTACCTCAGAACAAGCGGGGAACATGATGTGGCAGCCATAATGTATAATTATAATAACGTCATGTAGCAGTAATAACTCAAATAACTCTGATGTGACCAATTCCTCAAAAAAGAAAAAAAAGTCATCCTATCATAAATTGTGTGCAAATAGTACTAATAGCATAGTGAGAGTGTATAATTGAGGAAATTTATAGCTATGATGTTAGCCTAAAAGTTTGTAGACTGTTTCAAGGCTTTTTGGCCAACACAACACCAGAGCCGTTTTAGTATGCTATTGAATTTCAAAGCATTTGCTAACCTCCAACGGCCTGACTTCACCTTTGAAGTCTTTCCTTGACCAACCCCACAGGTGAGCCAAGGCCTCATACTTGCTCTCAGCTGGCTACTTTTGATTTTGGTTAAAATAATAATTCACTAAATTTCGTCTACAGCTGTTGATATAATGGCCATGTAACACTGCACCAGGTCACTTTTATTCTTTCCAAGGCTATTTGGAGGCCAAGAGACGGTCTCTCCTTACATCACTCACACAGCACAGCTGATGCAAAGCCATAAATATCTCTCTGAGAAATGGAGAACCAAACCTGCAAGTATGTGGTCCCCCATAATAACTTCAGTTGAACACCTATAACTAAGTCCCCATAAAACACTGCTGTACTAATCACAACATAATACATTCACATCCAACTAGCCACAGAAGAAGTGGTCCCTGAAGACTATCAGTAAAGAACTGAATTCTTAATTCAGCCCTCTAGCAGGGCCTCCTTTCCCTGAATTTGTGTGTGTGTGTGAGAGATAGGATGTTTAAGAGTATACCGGTGACAAAGCAACAGATGGCCCACAAGTCAGACAGAGACACACACACACACACACAGAGAAACAAAACTGGATGACACATCCAGCTGTGGTGGTGGAGAGACATTCACAAATCTCCCTACTCCCTTATTGACATGACATCATCTGTAATTTCCTCTGAATATTTGATTTCAGTGGGGTGGCATGTGTTTGTTGATGGAAACCAGATGGTGGCTTAGTTATGGTATCATAATGTTTATCGAATTGCAGTGGCATGAGATCTGGGGCAGATATAAGGAGAAACCCGTCTGACAAGTTGTAGGCCAGACTGTGGTAGACTCAAGTGAAATAACAATGAAACAGGGTTACGACAACTTCTCGTTTCCTACATTTTTCGTCTTTTCTTGTTTACACAAGATGCTGGTGCAAACATGTGGAGAGCTAATATATTTATTATAATTTTACTTAAGAAAACCTCAGTTTTCTCAAGGTCAGGGAAGTCTCAAGAGATTCAAAAAGAGAAAACTGGCACAATGATTGTGGGCTGTGTCTGGAGACGGGCTCAATCTCACAGCTATCCCCCCCACTGGACCAAAGCCCCAGAGCCTAAAATATGGTATTCAGGAAGCCCTACACTGCTGAACTGAGAAGACTTCTGTTACAACCTGGAATTGTGAGAGGGTCTAATGAAAGTCATCATCAAGATGCATTATGACCCAGTGATCTGTGGATGTCCCACTCCACCAAATGAGCCACATCAGCCACCAAAATTATTTTGACCACTGTCAGTAACAATATATTATTAGTTCTAAAAAAAAAGTGCAGTGTAGTGTAGTGGCTTAGTGGTTAGCCCTGTTGCTTCACAGCTAGAAGGATGCAGGCTTGAATCCACTAGTCGGCCTGGTGCCTTTTTGTGTGGACTTTGCATGTTCTCCCACTGCCTGTGTGGGTTTCCTCCAGGTATTACCACAGTCAAAAGACATGCATGTTTTCTATGAACTGGTGACTCTTGTCCATAGGTGTGAATGGTTGTCTGTCTCCATATGTCAGCCCTGTTATAGACTGGCAACCTGTGCAAGGTGGAACCTGCTTCTCGCCCAAAGACAGCTGGGATTGGCTCCAGCAACCCCGCTACCCTTTCCAAGAAAGGCAGTGAGAAGAAATGCCTGTTCACCAAAGTCAAGGAACAGAGAAAGGGATTGCTTTTCTCTTTTTTGTGCTTCCCTAACCTGCAAAGTGTTCTTGACTCCTCAGCATCCCACTTAATGAGAAACAAAGGCTGTTTACCCTTTTTTTAATCATTAAATGGGATGCTGAGGAGTCAAGAACACTTTGCAGGTTAGGGAAGTATAAAGCACATCTATTGTCTGGATGCTAAGAAATCTGTAATCACTAACCAAACTCAGTTGTTTCCTAAGAAGTGGGATGTCCATGTAAAAAGAGGAGAGTGAGAATAAAATGTACAAACATATTTTTAGTTGATTAAGTGGAGTGTATCCATGTTATGCTAAGGTCAAAAGCAATTTTTCTTTCACAGTGACTTAACAGTTTGTCTTGGCATGGCCTTCATTCTTCTGATCTCACTGCAAAAGTATTCCAGTGAGTCCATCAAAGTGTGGAAGACATATTAAACACAGAAAGGAGGCAAGCAGATTGTCTCTTGGCAGCGACAGGGTGGATACGAGAGAAATCCCTGGAATGCTGAGAAAGCATAGCTTTCCAGGCTCGCAGACGGAGGAGGAAGGAAACAAGGGCATGGAAACCCATATACCAACTTGCACAGGAGGCATACAATTCATGGAAAACCTAATTCCTAATTCAGTGCAGGATGATCAAAATCCCCACTTACATCCAACATACATGATTAAATATATGCACACTAAGACCAAACTCGAATAAATTAAATAACCATGAACTCTAAATACAGTCTCAAAGAACAACAACTGCCATCTAATCCTTACAAAAACACTTAAACACATTGATCAGGAGTTCTCACTAGTTATCTCTTTGTCCCACAGCATTTTACTGATCCTTTTTCCTGTCACTTAACATGCTCTTCTTTGTGTAATCGATTTTAACTGACCCTCTGGGTTCAGATACTTATCTCATCAACTACAAGCCAGTAAAAGCCACCCACTAAATTCATCCAACATAATCCCAGTGAATGCAGGCCTGACTTTTCTTCCTGTTACTAAGGGATGTTTTCATCCCTCGAAAACAGTCTTCATCCCCTTTTTGGGTTGTTTTCATCCTCTGTGGCTCTGTGATTCATTGCCACGCCTTTTATGACAGTATAGCAAGAAGAGCCAACTATACCCAAGAGGAAAGGAGAGAAAACCTGCCACATCTTTATATCTCCTGTACCCTGAAACCTGGTGGACTGCTGGAGTGATCTAATGTTAGAAATACTGTGTTCCCCCCCACCACCACAACAAGCTGCTTAGACTAACCTCTAACAAAATATATGAAGATGTTTATAGGGAAATGCTTTACACTACAGAAAATATAAGCCTGATAGCTCATTGTGAGGAAAACAATCAGCATATGTAATGTACGTGGATTGCAGAAAAACCAGCCTGCTGCACTGGTTGATTAGTCAAGTTCATTTAGTTACTACTACTGACACACCCAGTGACATTCATCTTGCAGTATATCTTGTTCATCTAGACAGAAATTCCTGTAAGCCATCTACTATATCCCACCAAAAATCCCTGTTTTGTTTTGGGCCATTCGTCAGATGAGGTTGTAACATCCGTTTGGTCTTTTATGGGTAGTAAAAACTGTTTCTTGTCATTTATCCAAAAGGAACATTGTGTTTCTGACCGAGATGCCTGGCAAGGAGCATAGCAGATACAAGACATGTACTGACAAGGCTGGTGAAAACTGCTGCCCACACTACAGGATTACAGCAACTCTACACACACCTCAGTGTGATGCTACTGACAACGCACTGTAGTCTCTGTACACCAAACTAACCAAAGCAACACATAACAGTGCATTCTTTGATTCTTGCTTTTCATCTAAATGTTCTGTTTTAGCCATGTGACTTTCTGGCAGAAAATAAGAAAGAAACTATATCACAAAGAAAGTCCAATGTTCACCAATATGTGGTAATCAAGAGTTTGAATCACTATGTAGCGTAACCTTGTGAGGTTAAGAACAAGACTAACCCATTTATTATTAAGTACCTTTTAACTCCCCATTATATGTAGAACAGACATGCTGCAAATAGAAGAACTGATGAATTAATAAATGCTAATCCATGACATTTATACATTGCCCCAGCCTTCAAGGTAGCAATACAACAATGCCAACAATGAATGAGTGCATAATAGAAGGGCAGGTCTGTGTGCACAATAGCTGGCAGTAGTGTTGGAATGATTTTGTGTGCATGCGCGTGCGGGCAAGTGTTAGACTGCGTGTTTGTCAGGCAAAGCAGCGCTGCACATATAAGGCCTGGAAAGTGTTTGCTGGTGTCTTCAGTAGAAAAAGTAGTTTATAGAGTATTTGAAATTCATTCACTGGAGAGGTAGTGACTTAAACAAACTGACTGAAACAAAGTACAGCGTGTCCTTGTGAGCAGTGAATATTATTAAAGCAAAGGTGCTGCATGTTAAGACTGACTGACAGTGCTGACACAGTATACCATACAAGAATGGTATATACACTGAAAATGCATGCAACAGCCTGCAGACAAAATCCTTTACAATGGAAACTAAACAAAAGATGGCATGATTTACACTGATCAGTCACAACTTTAAATCCACTTTGTGGTGTTAAAGGGACTCTGCAGTTACACAGTCCCATACTAAGCAATGTGTGTTCCAACATCTGTTGATCAGGATTACATTTTTCCCATGCTGTCCACCACATCATAAAAACCACCAGGTGGTACTAATATTGTAGCTGATGGGTGTATACAGAAGCATGAAGGAACACAAATGACTTTACAAGATGGTCTTAAAGAAGAGTGTAAACATGTCAGTGATGCAGAAAAGTACAAAAGCTGACTCAATAACAAATGTTTCTTACCCTTGACACGGTGAGGGGCATGCTGAAGTCCTTGCCACCCTGCAGCCTGAAGCCCCAGGGCGCTGGGCCACTGAGGGTTACAGAGTATAAGTTCATAGCCTTGGAGGAGACAAAGGAAGAAATGGTGTTTTAATTAGAAAGCCAGGAAGAGGTTTCCGAGGTCACGCGTCCTTTTCTGCTTTATCCAAGCAGCCTAGTTGCTGATTGTCTGCTTTTGTTTCCCACAAAGGACACATGTTGTGTACAGACACTGTACACAACACAGGCATTAAAGAGTTTAAAATGTTAAATCTTGGAAACTTTCTGCCTGAATAATCACAGTGTTACAATTATTGATTAAAAGAGTCCTTTAGTGAAAATAATCAATTTGTCTATTGCATAATTTACAAGACAATAAAATACCAGAGCTGCTGCTGGGACACAACATTCCTACATTTATCAACCCACAAACTAATACATTAAGTTTCTATCGCTTGCGTCATAGAATAAGGTTTATATAGAGGCCCAGTTCAGAGTGTGATAAAGTTCCCTACAATACAAATAAGAAAACATAAGTGTCATAAACCTCCTCGACAATAAGAACAGCAGCTACAGTGAGTGGAAGTTGGTGACTTAAGTGTATAACAATCTTTTATTCAGCTGAATTATAATAAAACACTGGGCCGCTTAGGCACAACAAACAAACCTGCTTGAATCGTTTAAATATATCACATGATTTCTACAGGTGTAAAACCATGAATACAATGTGGAACTTGAGACACAGAGCTACGTCACTTGCTCTTACAGCTGTACCACTGACCTCAGTACAGTACCTGCTCCTCCTTAACCCTACCAGGTGTCAGCGCTCTTCATGACACATAGCTAGCTACCCAAGACGCCAGCAGGAAAACCTACCTTGTCCTCAAGGGCCGGCCACTAGCCCAAACCTGCGAGAAAGAGTCAGTAAGCTAGGGCAAGCAGATTCTCTCTCTGTTGGCAAACCCTACCCCTCGACACTGCCTGTGACACAGGCAAGCCCTAGACTCTGCTCGCTCCTCAGAGGCTATATAAGGAATGTAAAACTACACCAAACTATTTCAGCCCAACACCCACATGAGTCACAGAAAGAAAGGGGGGTAGAGGAGGACGGAGCGAGGTAACATCCACTACCCCTATATTCTGGCAAAAGCCCACTACATAAAAGTCAATCAATGTTTTTTTAAGTGCATTTGAGAAGCAGCAGAGAGCCACAACTGAAGTAAAGTTTGTGCAACTCTACATTCCTTCTGTGGGACACAACACACAGCACAACCAAATCAGCAATTATATTTTAACAGCAAGCTCTTAAAGCAACATGAGGAGCTCACATATAAGGAAAAAGTGAACTAAAATAGAGATGGGTTCTAGGAAATATGAAAAAAAAAAAAAAATACAGGAAAGAAACAAGCAAATAATCAGCCCAAATAAGCCCATCCATAAAACATGCAAATGTGGTTTGACTGTAAACTCTTTATAGATTGATTTTCATTTAGTGTTTATCTGCTAGTGCAAGACTAATTGTTCATTTCTAGTTTATATAAACAACTGCATTAATTACTTTAACATGCTTAGTTTGATGACACTCTTCTCACACTATTATACCACCTACAGGCAAGTCCAGGGGCCAAGAATGCTGCAGAGAAAACCCAAACTACCAACAGGTAGTGGAGTTTAGATTTCACTTGTGACTGCAGCAAACTGCGAAAAGTAACAGCATTAATGTGGATGCAAAAAAAGAGAAAAAGAATCCCACACAGTGTAGGAATCATTCGGCTAAACCAACAAATATGCTGGTTATGTCTGTGGTGCTCATTTAAGTGACGTCCCTGTGTATGGTCTTGCTATTTATAATCTCCTGTGGTGTCTCTAGAATATGTCTATAAGAACTTTTAATGTGAGTTTCGTCTACACACTTTTTGGCTGACAGGAAACGCAATTATGCCTTTATGTAGCTTAGCTGTAGAGATTTTAACATCTCCAAGACACCACTTTGCAACAGGTATTTATAGGCTACACCGTGAACACTGCAGCCTGGCAGTAGCACTGCAGGCAGATCATAGAATAAATATTCACATTCACAACAGAGAAGGAAGCAGGATGGGAGAAGAAAACCTGCTGAACTCTCCGAGTGGTTTGTACCACTTCAGAGCAGAGCCCAAGCCATAAACTTCACAGCGAGCAGCACGTCAACCCATTCAATAACTTCAACTGTGAACAAGTTGAGTTTAACAAGTTACACCGCGCACAAACACGCACGCTGATGTGTTTGCGTAAATGAATTAACTTACCTCTTGTCCCTCGCTGTGTTCGCCAGACATCACGAGTGTATCTGCGGGATAACAAAGTCAATCGTTAAGTCGACTAACTTTCGGACTTCCTCAAAGCGGGCGTCAGGAAGCCACCGTGGATTTCCTTCGTGAGCAGCAGGATCATTCCCTCAAATTCTTTTTAGTAGGTCTCGGCTCTAACGTCAGAAGTCACATGGGCCGATGCTTCATTTCATGCTCCGACTGTGAACCAGAAGAGGCCGTGCTCTGCACACATGTCAGCTGCTCCACCACCACCCAGTGCTGATCAAATCGCTTCATCATGTTTTCTTTGTTTGGTAAAAAAAAACAAAAAACAAAACAGTCACAAAATAAAGTGACACGTGTTCTTTTCCAACCACAGCTGGCCACAGCTGTGTTGATCAATAAATGGCCAGAACCTTTCCCTGTAGAGGTAAACAAATAAATAAAAAACCTCACCCCCGACCTGCTTAGAACAACTGATATTAAATAGGTTTAAAAATAATAGAAGCACATGTGATTCTAATGCATTAGAGCTGAAAAACAAACTACAAACTAAATCCAAAATGATAATTACAATTAAAGGTTTCAACAAAAACTGAACCTTTTCAGTTTCTTGCAGGATTTATTGCAGGTTTATTGGATTAGACTGCCCTATGCTTGATATACTGGCATCTGACTGTATATTATTTTATTCCTTTAATTATTTACCGCAGTGGTTATGATATTTGAGCAGTCCATTTGAGTGAGAGAACTAGTACTACTATGTAATCTAATGCATTTATTTGACAGTTATAACTTTGAAGGTTCATGTTAAGATGTGAGCTTAAAAATATTAAGGAATAAACTTTGGAAAGTTTATTCCTTAATATTTTTATCAGTAGTTTACACAATCACTTCAACTGCAACCAGCTACTGCTCAACTACTAGGTAACACTTTCTAATATTACTTTATAAAGGGCTTAAGTTTAAACAAATTGACTATTTTAGAAAAAATTAGATGAATCATAGACCATTGTGCTGTAGAGATGTAACCTGTCATGTTGGAACTATATTCACATTTAAGCATTGCTATGATATGTTACTGTAGTGTCTGACCATTTCTAACTGCAAGTTCCTACAGAGGATAATGAATACACCAGGACAAATCATTGGCGCTTGTCTCCCATCAGTGCAGGACATGATGTACCCTCCTCTCTCTCATAACTCCCACAAATGAAGCACAGTGATCACTTTATAATAAACACACTTTAATTGTCTGTCTTTACATCATTGTACCATCTAAGTCACTCCAGATCCCTATTTTTTAATATGGATTTCTGTTTTAGACATTCATAGGCCTATTACATTTTAATTTCAGTCTACTGTTAGCCTGTTCTTTTTTTTTTATTACATTTTAAGTATGTGTGTTTTACGTTACACCTTCAGTGTATATTTCAGTGCACTCTATGTCTGCACATATTGACATAAATCGCCAATTAAGGTTTTCTGCATGTCGCTTCTACTAACGACAGATGCGGCCTGTGACCAGCAGATGGCGACAAACCGCAACAAAAGGGAAATGGTAGCCGTCGGGGTGCTGCCCTGCTCCATCGTCACAGTGGCTGAAAAAAGTGAAGAAATCATGAATCATCTGAGAGTGAAGGCCTAAAGTCGAAGCTTACATTGTTTATTGCAGACAACTTAATTGTCTGTCCCATTGTGCACAGTTGTCTGCTGATAATCGAGGAAAATATTTAAATTGTTTAAATTAACGTTATACAACTGGTGGCTCGATTTAGGCGCTTTAGCGTTAGCTAGCTGAACCTACCAAGCTCAGTTCAACTTGTAAACACTTTTGTGAAAGATGGCTGACAACGGAGCACACCCGATTGAGGAGGACCCAGCCGCAGCTTTCCTGGCTCAGCAGGAGAGTGAGATAGCGGGGATAGAGAACGACGGTGAAGGTTTTGGGTCGCTGGAAGGAGCGGGCGGCCAGCTGCCGTCGGCTAACTACGGTATGGCAAGTTTGTAGGTGAGCTAGCATCAGCGTCGGCTAGCAACCAAAAGAGCTAACTACAGATAGCTAACACGTCTTCCGGTGGTTAGCTGATGAGAATGGGTGAAAAATGCTCACATCCCGATAAATTACTTAACAACAAGACTCGTCAGATGATGTAGATAGCAAGTTGGCTTACATTGGCCAACAAGCTAATTTACAATAAAACTAATGGGCCGTTAGCCACGTAGCTTAGCTAGCCGACGTTTGTTTGTACGCTTTAATCGTACGTAAAGATGTCAAACTGTACATCGCCTTGTTAAAGGCGATTACAACGACGCAAGCAAATATAGTAACATGACTAAATCACGCTAAGTTGTCTTATTAACAGTTTAACACTTTTCCGGAAAATCGTGTTGTGTTAAATGACAAACCTTAACAGACAACATCAGTGGTCAAACAGGTGCTGCTGCATTTCTGAATGACACACACACAAGGTTAACTTGTAGTTAGTAACAGAACATACTTTCGCCCAGATGAAGAAGGGTAGGCAACTACAAACCTCTTAGAAATCCATTTAAACTTCTTTTTCTCACTGTTTTCACAATGTTAGACGGTTTCGGCGTGGAGACTGCCTCACTGAATGGGGACATATTTCAGGTGAGCACAGCAGATATCTTTGTGTTGTTTCTTATTTTATATGAAGTCAGACTCTTTGTACACTACCAGCCAAATGTTTGCAGTCAGAAAAGATACATGTCTTCAGCTGTGTTACCATTTAGCAAAAGGATTTTCTAATGATCAGTTATCCTTTTCAATGAGCAAACGTGGTACAAGACAGTGGTAATGTTTGCTGATGATTGGCCCCTGAATGTTTATGTAAATAATCCTTAAAAACAGCGGTTTCCAGCTACAATAGTCATTTACAACATTAACAGTGTCTGCACTGCATTTGTGATCAATTTGATGTAGTAAAATCAAAAACATGGTCATTTCTGTGTGACTCCAAACCATCGACTGGTAGTGTGTGTTGTTCTGAACACCATACTGTCTTCTGGTTTTACTTTCTTTTGTTGGTTTGTTTTGGCATCCGTGCATGCTATGGTGTGACAATCTTGTCTTGTATAGGATTCACATCAATTAACTGAGTATAAAATAAAAAGCGTAACTTTAAATGTCGTCCAAAAAGGAGTCCAATGGCCCAACAGACAACTACGCAGCCATTGCACAGGTGGATATTCAGAGGCAAGAGCCAGAGAGTTTACGCAAGTGGAGGGAAGAGCAGAAGACACGCCTTGAAGCATTAGGTGAGCAAAGATGTTTTCACTGGGGTATTACTCATACTATATAATGCACTTCCTCCTTTATAACTGTAATGATGTGATTTGGAATTTTCTGTCTGTTCATTTATTTTTCCTCTGTTGGGTTCTCCCTGACTGTGTTGTTCTCTGCTTTTTGCACCCAAACAAGATTCGGCATCCAAGGCTTCAGAGGCTGAGTGGAGAGAGAGAGCCAAAAAGGAGCTGGAGGACTGGCATGTACACCAGAATGAGCAGATGGAGAAGAACAAGGCCAACAACAGGTTAGTGTCTGACATCTCCCCTGTTAACATGCAGAGAATTAACAGTTGGTTTATTATTATGATGTGATGATGTTGGAATCACTTCATGCTTACAAAAATATAGCAGCCTTTCCTTTTCCTGATTCATCTCACCAGTTCTTTTCTCACACTTTCCAGCAGACTGGCATAGTACCACTCTCAATATGTGCCTTTAGTTTTGGCCACTTTGCATTTTTGTGAAAGCGATGAGAGACAATCCTATGAGATACTACTCTAGAACTGTGTGTACAGTTAAAATGCCTGGAAAACAAAACAGGAAGTTATCTAGCTGGAAGGAATGCAACGAGCAGAGAGCAAATGTCACGGTTTTCATCCCAAGTATGTGACTGAAAGATTTTGCCAGTTTCACTCTTATTTATTAGCAACAGTCTGTTACAGTAGAGCAGATAGACTGTATTAAGTCTTCAAATTTTAGCAATTTTCATGCACCGTTTCTTGTTGCTTACATTGTCATTTTCATGTAGACCTTAACTTTCTCTGCCTGTTGTTTAACACTGAAACTGTTCTCCTTTCTCCTTCTTTTTCCTGCTTTCTTGGCCTTGCCTGCCCACTAGGATTGCTGACAAGGCTTTCTACAAACAGCCCAACTCTGATGTTATAGGCTTTGTGTAGGTTTAGAATTCCTGTGCTTCCTAATTTATGTAACGTATGCCCTACCCCACGAATTACCACTAGCTGACTTTTACCTAATGCATGCCCCCTCAGAAATTACCAGTATGTTTTTGAAGGTCTAATTTGGTATTTCTGACAGTCTCAGATTTTTGGCCTTTTTTTATTTACTTGTTACATAGATCATAGGCCATAATAATTAGTAAATATGTTTCCAATAAAGCGTATGATTGCTATAAGTAAATGCATATAGTTACTATGGTTTCCCTTTGTCCTGGTGCTATTTGTGTGATTCAAAGTTGTGGTAGAGTACCATGTTTGGCTAAGACAGGCAGTTGTTGAAATTGTTCTGAAATCTGTGTAATGTAGCAACCCTTTTTCTCTCTGTTTTTCTCTTCCTCCCTCCTATAGAGCATCAGAAGAGGCTTTCCTGGCAGAGACCGATGGCGACAGCCCAGGATCTGAATGGGAGAGAGTTGCCCGTCTCTGTGACTTCAATCCAAAAACCAACAAACAAGCAAAAGATGTTTCTCGAATGCGTTCTGTCCTCATCACTCTCAAACAGACACCTCTAGTTCGCTAGTGGAGTGGTCCGAGGGAAGAATTTTGTTCTAGAAACATTGCCTTTTCGGTTTTAACCTCACGTCACAACGGAGGTTGTATGCCCTTTTCCGTAAAATACCTGGTAGGTTTATAACCTTTGAAAACTTCTCGCCTTTCTTGATGCCTATTATATTGAAATAATATACTTAACCTCACTCTGCTGTCAGAAGATGGACTGGTCTGTTGTTACACCATCCCTTAGCTGGTCAGTTTTATCACTGCTATACTTAAGAATATATTGTTACTGTAAGTTAAACACTTTCTTTTCCCTTTAACTTATAAATTGTTACTTGGTCAACTTTATTGCATGCCTCTGCCAACATTTTGGATGCACAATTTTAGTTGTTTTATAAATTTGAATTTCGGTCAATGTCAAATACTAATACAAATACAAATACTAGCACTATTAAGGATTGTTATCACTTATGCCTCTTATCACTGTAAAATTCTGAACACAAATTCTTTGTTCACAGTTATATTATATCCCTCATTGCTATATTTAAGGTAGCTAGCATATTTTCTCTTACATGCATAAGCTTGTGGCCTTTTCAATATAGTTTACTCCAGATTGACTATTAAGCAAGATGGATTTCCTCTTCAATTAGGCAAGATTTCAGGAACAAAAAAACACAACCAAAGATCCTGCTATCATCTAAATTTCATAAATTTGATTCAATGACTTGTAGGATTTCTCATTTCACAACGTGGTTCAGCAAGTTTTATGTACCATTTTTATGCTGCACCTATGTTTTAGTTTTTACAACAGTAAGGTCCATTTCAACATTAATGTCATTAATAAATAATTAATGTGCACATTGTTTCACATGTTGCCTATCTGGACATTATGAATAGTGAAAAGATGAATGTTAAAAGGGAAATGAAGAATAAAAACAGTGGAGTATGATCACCTAAATTAATTTGTCCTTAAATATTTTGCAACTAAGACTGTTGACATCAGAATGCCGTACAGATAATCACTCGAATTCCAGTTTTTCCAGGTGCTGCATGAGGAGCTATAATTGTGTGACCAACTGTCATATACTTCCATATAAGATGCAAATTTCTGAAGCTGACTACCAGCAATTACCTACAACTTTTAAGACAACGTAGAAGGTGCAAGAAGCAAAAATAGTTTCCAGGTGCCGAATAGCAAGCTGTGTGTAGTCTTTTTCTTTTTTTTTTCAAAGAAGGAATGTTTCTGATGTGATTATTCATATGATAGTGTCCAAATTAACCAGCCACCAAAACCATCTGCATAAGTAATATGATTTCATGATTTAGTATTGCATTTCCACTTAACAGTTTCATGTGACATGAAAGTGTTCAGTGCTTAGAGTGGATGCTGATCCTGTGTTCATGCTGGCTGTTGCCATAAAAACTGCATTGTTGTGAAAAAGTATTTGCCCCTTTCTTGATTTTTTTTTTGCATATTTGTCACACTTAAATGATTCAGATCATCAAAACAATTTGAATATTACACAGAGATAACCTGAGTTAAATACCAAATACAGTTCTTAAATGTTGATTTCATTTATTAAGGGAAAAAAAGGCTAGTTGCTGCCTCCTATCTGTCTCTGCTGGATTACATTGTTATACTTCATATGCACAATACCATCAAAGTTGGACACTGCCCTAAGATTTGTTATAAACTTAAAACCACTAACCCACCAGTGCATTGTGTATTCCACATGTAAACTACCTCCATACCTTTGTAATTTTCGTTCCCAGAATACATCTTAACCTTAGGTCACAGGACACCTAGGTTTTTGGGGGGTTTTTGTATTGTATTGTCATTATTCCCATTGTTGGAACAATAACCCCTTGAAATTGTAATGTTTTTTATGCGGTAGATATTGTCGTGTGTGGTTTATGTTGTCATAAATTATTTTCTGTGCCTATCTTAGACCTTGTTAAAGTGGTTTTTAATCTCAATAGGATTTACCTGGTTAAATAAAGGTTAAATCAATTCAGAAAAAAACACATCATGCGACAATCTAAACAAAGTCATATATTCATTCAATATTCTGTAGACCGATGAGACAAAAGTTGAACTTTTTGGAAGGTGTGTCCAGTTACATCTGGCGTAAAAGTGGCACAAACGGTAATTAAGGGGGAATGACTTTTTCCACATAGGGCCAGGCAGGTCTCAACAGCTTTATTTCCCTTAAATTGTTTGATGGTCTGAATCATTTGAATGACAACTACTCAAAAAAAATAAAAATCAGGAAAGGGGCAAATATTTTTTCACAGCACTGTATGTGCACAAGTAACATCTACAGTGAATTTTTTTTTATGTTTTAATAAAAAATTGTATAAAAATAGATGTCCCCTGAAACTAGTTGTGTGACTGTTTAATAATGCACACAGGACGCAAGGCTCAAATTTAAGTTTGTATCAAAAGACACAGTCAAGTGTTGGATTATTTCAGTGACAATATGTGGGAAGCTCTGAAAGCTAACCCTCCATAAGAGCAAAGAGAAAAAACATATTTACCAGCATTTTGCTTCAGCAGTATAACAGCAGAAGTACAGAAAAATCCAACATGCTTACTTGGCCTTGATAAGGAGCTGATTACATTGTATTATCCTATAGCAGGAACCTGAAGCGAAATATTTTATTACCACAAGCAAGCCCAGTTGTTCAACAGTCTAAATAATGTCAGCCTCAACATAGGTATCTGAACAAAAAGACATTATTCAGTACGATCAGTCCATTCTGAATGGATCTGGGATGAAGTTGAATCGACAATGGCAGCTGTGAGAGACTAGTCCACATTTACTGCTTGGACTTCAGGGCTGTGGCAAAGACGCCAACGAGAATGGCAACTACCGTGAAGCCCTGAGCAAAGATACGTCCCCGCATCAGCATCTGCGACTGTCTGGTTTTCCCTTGATGGAAGGCACGTAGACCATAGATCAGTGCTCCTGCTGTTCCCAAACAACCTGGAAAACAAACAAGATCACAAATTACAGACAGATTCTAACAAAACTGCACAGGTACTGATAAGCTAGTACTGCTGCAGCATCCTTTGCAACAACAAAGTCTTTCGCCCACACCAGAGGAAAAACTCAACAAAGTGTCTATCCACAGACTTAACTCCCAACAGTTATGAGGCTATGCAGAAAATACAAGGGAAAGTTTTCCCCTGCACCTTATGTAATGGGTTGCAACTAGCAATGTGCCATATCATACTGTCATATGGCATATCACAAGAATGCTTCCTATGACTACAATTTGTCATACTGTGATATTGACAATGTACAATGCACTGTCGTCGTGTGGTAATGTGTTTGTATACACACTGTAACCTGAGCATCTTGTGCCTACAAACTGAACAAACATGGAGGAAAAGTTAATTCTAAAAAAAAAAAAGAGCTGTATCTGTTATTTGGAAATGGTTCAAGAAATTAGATGTGAATCAAACATCTGTGATATGCACACTGTTTTGGATTTTAAATACATGGTGGAAACACCACCACAGTAAAAGGAGATGAAAGCAGACGTTAGAACAGCAACAGAAACAAACTCTTACCTCAGAACGTTATGTCAGCATATTTACAAGTGGTTCTCTCTACAATAAAATAAGTAAATGCTTAAACAAACTGACAGACGCAGAGACATTTTAATGAGATAAAGACACGATGCCAGTACAAACTGTGGATGAGGAATGACTCAGCAAAATGAATTAAACATTTTTACTGTCACCATGATGTGGAAGGAATACTTCCATACATCCATATTCTCCCCCACCCCTAGAACATGCAACCCAAATTTCACTGACATCACTTCCTAACCTGAAACAGGAAGTGAATAACAACAAACGGGAGGCAAGGTCAAACTGAAACAAATCAATCACCTGGCAACTAAAACATGAGCAACTCAATCTTTAATGGGATTCAGATGACAATAAATTAAATCCAGCAGTGAAATACGCGAACAGTCAAATATGCAGCAGGTTTTGGAGGGCGGCAGGGACTCAGTTAGTAGAGCTGCCGTGCATGAACCCGAAGTTCAGTGGTTCAAATCCCGGTTCCTCGTTTAATATGTTGTTAGGTTAAGTTAGTATGTCCTAACGCTCTGTCAGTTGTGGCTGAGCTTTGAATGACAACCTATAGGCTAATAACCTTCATATCGATTCACCTAACTGTACCGTAGCATCACTATTAACAGCACAAGCTATAGCGTTCCTCGCTGGGTGGTACACTTGTATAACTCACCTATTGGGACGAATGGGTTCTCCTTGGTTTTCCTCATAAATTTCTCTTTGAACGTGTCATGTTTAAACTTCGGCAAAGGGCTGAAGCCTTCGATAACGGGGGGCTGAGAGAAATCAAAGGGCACAGGTGCTGACCGCGGTGCTTTAGGTATTTGTTGTGGGACCGCTGGTGTTGTAGTCTCCGCCATGTCTGTCATCAACTGCAAAACCAACTGTGCAACTGAAGTAGTACACTTCCGGTCACACTGTGGCCCCAAACTTCACAATAAAAGTCCGGGTATTTCGAACAGGAAAGAAAGCTGACAGTGGCGTCTGCTTCCTGCTGTTTGGACTCAGCACAATATACACATTAAAACTTGAAAATACAGAAATTAAATATTTCTATATATATGTTTTCAAAATGTCCGCGACCATTAAATTGACTGAACCCCTGGCACCTCAAAAGGGCAGCCTGTCCACAAGAATTTCCTAAAGGGGATTAATAAAGTATCAATTATTATAATAATATTTATTATAATTGGTATATAGCACAAAAAAACATCTAAAAAGTTAAATGTAGTATAAATGTAGTGCAAAAACTAACCGAATTCTTGATATACTATCTTCCGCCACTTGCTATTTACTTTATAATCAATTTGGACTAATAAAGCTGGGCCTGCAGCCTCATCTAAGCAATCTAACCTAATACAAATTAAGTTTTTTCAAAACAAACAAAAAAACAGTCTAGGGCACATTATTAGACAATGCATTAATTGTCATCATGAAATGTTTGTTATTGGAAGATTTCTGTGTTATTGCTGGTGAAAATATTTCTTCGGTGATCTCCACTAATACCACCAAGTGGCAGTATTGACTCTCAGAGGTGGTGTGCTTTGGTTTGGAAACGGGCAGAGTTGTGCAAACCAACTAAATTTCTGTTTTGGTCTATGGTCTTTCTTCAAGAAGTATTCCTGGGTATGACACTGAAACCATCTTGCACACATAAAGAGATGATGATCAAATGGTGCATGGTCTGCACTTATACTGCGCTTTACAATGCTGCTTCTCATCCAGAGCCGGCCCGACCCATTTTGGCGCCCTAGGCCAGATTATGACTTGGCGCCCCGTAATCAATTGCCTATGATAATAATAATAATAATCTAGCTGTGAACAATTTTTCCAGATCTCATGATAGACATAGAAACTTTGAATAACTGTTCACCATCAGGTCTGTTCATCTGTTGTATTAAATCTGTATGAGCTCATATTTCACACTTGATAAATCTGCAGAATGTCTTTGAGGTCGGATCCAGTCTTTCACTGAGCTCTCTCTCTTTTTCTCCCACTCTTTAATAAATTTGTCCATATTTTCATCACTTATTCCCGGACATTGTCACTCTGTCGCGTGTGTGTGTCTTTGCGGGCGGGCGCAGTAACCGAGGAAATGGGGCTGTGGACAGATCCTGGCTGTAAAAGGACTAAATATCGCCTTTCACTTTATTGTGGAGAGAATCATGACGGGTTCATACAGGGAGCAAAGCCCAAATAATTAAATACACGTCGTAAACAAGCTCAAAAACCCGCGACTGACGATATTTGCAAGCAACTTGTTTTTGAGGGCTTGCAGCTGCGCCCCCTCCCGCGAGTGGGAATCTCTTGGAATCTATGCCAAGAGCCGGCCCTGTTCTCATCCACTCATTCACACACATGGCGACCGCACTATCTCCTGACCCACAGCCGTCCTCAAATATTCCCTACCAATCCAGTTATAGAAGACCAAAGAGATTAGGTCCATAAATGCATCTTTCCAAGAGACGACATGGTACCCGGTTAAAGAAAGCAGATTAAACGAACACAGAAATTAACTCTTGGTGATGGGTTTCCAAGCAAAGCTCAATATTAAAGAGCAAAGCGGTAATTTTTAAAATATTAATTTGTGACTAATGCACATCTTTAAAAACTGAACAGCAGCTGACTTGCTAATAAGTGTATTTAGTGGATACGTATTTTATTATTCAGATGTAATCTTACAGTGACAAACTGCCTATTGGCTTATGATAAAATAAAAAATCTGTTTAATTACCGACCTGATTCAAATTTAAGCTAATGATAATCTTGCTCAACAGTTTTTAATTACAAATGAAGTAATGCTGTTTAAACAGTACTATATGTATAATGACAATAAACTCTTGAATGTGGTAAATGTTTCAGTTATAACCACAGTCATAGTGTTAACCCTGGAACAGCTGGATTTGACTACACTAAAAAATAAAATCTATATTTAATACAAATAGTTTAATTTGAGCAAAGACATTGATGACTGACCATAAAGCCATAAGTTTCTGGAACGGTTTCTCCTAAATCAGTCCCAGGTGGTAAAAGTTCAATCAAAACGCATTAAAAATAGTTTCATACAACATCACACAAATACTTTTCAATCTTTTTATTGAATATTAAGGTAAATATTTCACATTAATACAGGCTACATAAAGTAGAGCCACTATACGACATGAAATTTACTCTCATTTTAACCCTTTTTAGTATGTAAACAATTATACATGTATTTACCACTCTAAAAGGTTCTGATTTCTCTTTAGGTAATCATCATCTAGTTCTGGGCCAAGTTTAAATAGCTACTTCATGTTGAGCCCCCTGCAGCCCAAGAACGGTGTATGTGGGTTTAAGTCAAAATCACTAAACTATGCAGAGAATAGATCCTGTTGAACAGGTGATTGCGCATGTTTGTTTGCATCATCAGGACACAGTTCTCGCCCAATTTCCTCTCTTTGTTTGAGATAGGCACATCAAAAAATGGTGTCAGGAGAACTCTGTTGTTCAAACTCAGCTTTGCACTGTCAGGTCTCTACTAAAGTTAACGTATCGTATGTTTCTCTTTTTTGTCTTATTCGGTCATTTTCGTCAGTTGGTGGTTTCACGTTTGCGCCGTGGGTCATGCTGTGTACGTTCAGCTGCTGTGAACGTCACCTAATTGACGTGGTTCAGGTGCACATTGCCCACATGAGGTGCCCAGGTACCAGGCCACACCTGGAAGAGAGAGTCGCAATAATCAGGGAGTGTATTCAAATTCCATGTCAGACTCATGGCAAAAACACCAGCCTGACAGTTCATGCATGTGATCACACAGCCTGGGATTAATAAGACATTACATTACCTGCTGCTGTGTGTCAGAGTTATCTGCATTGTTTGGGACCACTTTGATGATGGGGCTCCATGCAGGGTCACCAGCGTGCAAACCATTGTACATTGGCCCCCCTGGCCCCTCTGCCATGGGAGGATGAGGTGGCAGCATGGTTCCTCCATACATTGACATAGGCATCCCCTGAATAGAAAACAAGTAACTGGTAAAACGTGTAACACAGGAGGAACAAAGCTTAAGTCATCTGCAGAGCTACGGCGTTGTGTTACCTTTGGGAAGTCCATGTAACTGTTGGGCAAATGCTGAGGCTGGTGGTAGTTATTAGCAGGATTTGCAATGCCCGTGTCATCCTGCTCCATGGGCTGGTGCTGAGAGAAGGCCGACTGCTCTGCCTGCAACTGAGGATGCATCATGTGGCTGCCCATCAGAGGCTGGGACCAACCGGACATGGCTTCTGTAACAAGACACACAAAGGTTTATAGCCTTATCACCACTACTGAAACAGAAAATTTTAGGTCATACTATGGTTACAGCTTATGCCAAACCCAGTTCCCTATCTTAATGGTGAGAAATTAAAAAAATAAACACCAATACAGGATTTGCTCTTACCCGAAGCACTGCCGACTCCAAATGACCAAATGCCTCCCTGTCCAACAGATGCCGTGTAGCTGGTGGTGAGAAGAGGTGGGTTGACCGAACCAGTCTGCCTAATCCTGGCCAGCCGCTCTGTTCCGATGGGTGGGGGCACTTTACGGTCTTGCTGCGAGGTGCTTTCTGGTTTAGGCTGGGGAGGAGGGGCCACTGCTGAAGTGGAAAGGGGAGAGGATGACACCGTAGAGGGAGGTGGGATAGGTGATTCACCTGTTGGAGAGGACACAATACAGGAAGAAATGATTAGAAGCAGATCATGCATGGCACCTTAAAAGTCACAAACTGCTGAAAACGTAAGCACTGAAAATGCCATTTATGAATTTGAAAGTGTTAAAGGAGAAACTAACGTTTAAGTGTGTGGCTGATACCTGATGTGGATGCACTCCATGGGTGAGGGGAAAAGTGCTGTCTGCTGAATGAGGGCGTGCCAACTGCTGTATGACCATGAAGATACACAGGACTGCCAGAGATACTAGTGGCATAGCTGGTCAAAGCTGTGGGTCAGATAATTACAGAGAAGGATCAATATCAAATACAAACTACCAATAATTTCACCTTACTAACAAATGCAAGTCCTTCTGTGAAGACAAACTGTTTACAGTCCCCTGCGAAAGTATTGAAAAGACAAAGGTAACTTGTTGTTTGTTTTTGCTGTATACAGTAAGATCATAAGAATGAATATGAGAATTTCAGCTTTTATTTGATGCCATGTACACATTAACATGGTAAACAACACAGATGACACACATTTTGAGTAAAGTTATGTTACGTAATATTTTTGTTTCAAATCCTTGTTTCTGACACACTGATGATTTCTTTTGATATGTTTTTCCAATATCCATTATTTGATTTTAAACACAAATGTCTTCGGTGTACAAACTAATTAACCTCCAATACTTGCGGAGGGCACTCCATTTCTCTCCTGTATATTATTTTATCATATCTGGTTACATTTATTCTGTCAGTTTCCTCTTAAAAAACTGATTATCAATCTCACAGGGATTAACCTGTTAAATCATGAAAATGATCATTTATCTTTCATACCAATGGGGCTGTTGACCATCCTCTGGGATGCAGAGCGATAGCCAGGGGCTTTGGAGCTGTCTGGAGGAGGTGGAGGCATCATATTCTCTATCTGGCCCATGCTCATGTAGGTTGGTGGGGCTGAGTAAGACTGCTCTGGAGGTGAGCGAGCAGGCAGATGGCACGCACCCCACACTTGACTGTTTCCAACCTGCAAGGCAAACAATTGATAACAGAACCATAATTATTAGGGGCATTAATCCTTGTTCAACTATTTAACCTCCTTCTGACCATTAAAAGTCACTGCATAAGAACAGCAAGGAGTCAAAACTAAATGTCAAGATGATGTTTAAAATGTACATTTATAAACAGTAATGTTACTTCAACCCACCTGGCTGTTGTTATCAAAGATGCTGCTGAAGTTAAAGAGGCCAGCAGGACCAAAGTGTGGGGGTATCTGTTGAGGTTTGCCTGTACTGGTCACATGTTGTATCTGGGAACCGTTCATCATTCCCAAGTTAGCAGAGACCTGGAGGGAGCCTGGAGCCTGGGTCTGGGCATGTAGAGGCAAACTTGTAGGCTGTGACGTCTGGCTTTGTGTGTGTTTCGGGGGTTCTTGCTGAGCATTGAAGGGCACAAACACAGGTTGTTGTTGTTGTTGTTGCTGCTGCTGCTGTTGCGTCTGCTGCTGTTGTTGCTGGTGCTGGTGCTGCTGCTCAGGAAGGGGATAGTAATGCCCTGTTGGCTGCATACGATGGGAGACTCTGGGTGCAGGGGCTGAGAAGTGGGGTACAGTGTTGTTGGGGTGTGCAACATTGTGTGAGGGGACAGGAGGAGGTGCTGAGGGGAGGTGGGAGCTGGTCTGTGGATTGAGAAGGGGTGGTGGGGCCTCTGTGGATGGTACAGAGGAAGGAGGCGGAGGTAACTGCTGCCGAGGTTCTGGTTTGGGAGGTAAAGCCATTGCAGGGGCAGTGAAACCCATTGAGTTGATGCTCTCACTGACAGAAACAGGCTGGTTCTCTAAAGGTAGAGAGGGCTTGTCTTTTCCAGGAGTCGCAACAGCACTGGGCTCTGTTTTAGTAGGCTGGATGGGGGGCTGCAAAATAGGTCCAGTTGGTTGAAGAGCGGCATTAGCGGTGGTTGTAGTGGAACTGTGATGTGCAGGAGAACCTGTGCCTCGTACTGTGTTACAACCACCAGTAGCAGTGGCAGCAACAGACACAGGGGTGACACCAGCAGGCTTGGGGTCAGGGGCAAAGAGCTGTTTTCTGACAGACGAAGGGGTGGGGATGCTTGGTTGGGGATTGTATGGGGTGGGGTTAGGGGTATGAGGTGAGGCTGCAGCTGTAGACGTATTAGGAGCACTAGTGGTGGTGGTGTTGGTGGTTGTAACTGGGGCTCCTGAGCTGGCTGTGTTGCTGTGCTCACTGTGGGTCGAGTTGGGTCTGGCTTGGCTTCCATTGCTGTTGGTTCCTCCATTGTGTTTGGGGGAGCTGTTAGCACTACCAGGACTTACAGGACGCACTGGGAATGGTCCCCAGGTGCTGGCGGCAGGAGAGAAGGTTCCTCCAAACTGAGCCATGGGTAGACGAGGATGTCTGATCTGGTGCATGGTCTGAGCAGCAAGTAGAGCTAGCTGAGGGTGGGCGTACGCCAAAGGCAAAGACACAGGGAAAGGCTGTCGGACGTTTGATGACAGGCCCTTCCCAAGCTTTCCCACAGCCTGTGAGGAGGATGAAGACGAGGATGAGGAGGGCTGGAACGAGACGCCTGTGGAGGTGACCAGTGAGCTCAGGGCCTTGGGTCCAGTGGTTGAACTGCTGGTGGCCCCTGTGGTACTGGGGAAGGAAGCCGAGGTTGTTTTAGAGCCTGGGGCTCTGATGTGATTCCGTGGGATCAGATCTTCAAGCTCTTTGGCTGGGTCTTGGATTAGAGCATTTATCAGCTGGACTGCATACCTTGTAGACTCTGTGCCTCCTCTGAAACAGTAAAGCACACTTTATTCAGTCTATGTTCTTGGGCTAAAATGTAAACAAGCCCCATTTCTAGAAAAGTTTGGAACTATAAAGTCCGAAGAAAGGTTTTCAGTGTTTTCACTGACCACTTTAACTATTTTGTAAATACAGGCAAATTTAGAATTTGATTCCTATATTTTTGTCAGATATAGGTTCAACCAAATCACAGATATGACTTCTTATTGTATTTTTGAGAAAAAAAAAATCAAACTTTTGTGGAAATGTGGTTTGTATAGCAAATCAAAAATGGCTGATAAAGTTCTTCAGACAAAATAAACCAAAAATAAGTTTGATTCTGGTTTTTACCCAAAAATTAGCTTGTACTCATTGTTCACATGGAATCAGATCAAACATCCAACCACACTGTCTTGGTGCAATGCAAATACACTTCTTTCTTTACAGATTTAACAAAGATATAGATACTACATCCACCAAGGGCTGCATAAGGTACTTTTGTACAAGACATTACAGACCTTAAAAATGCTGATAGTTTAATATAAGCATTGATTGGGTTGATTTCATGTAAGTGATGGGTTCATTTTCTCACTGTACAGATCAGATCATTCTTCAGTGGTTATTGTGAGTATGGCAATGATATGACATCACATTTAACACTAAATAGAATAACCTAATTGTTGGAAATGTAAAGACGTAAAAAAATGAATTTCCCTCTACTGAAGACAGGTTGGACTGCTTACTGAAAAAAAAAAAAAAAAATATCACCAAAAAAAGGTGCTTGCAAACTTTATGCTTCTAACCAGCTGTTTCATGTCTTCTGCAGAGGTGTTTACAGTCCACCAGAGGGCATTATTTTTACCTTATGGTGATCATCCTCTCCCCGTTCTTGTCCTTCTGTTTGTCTACGTCAATGTGAGCTCCTGTCACATCCTGGATGGCTGTGATGTTGCAGCCCCCTCGGCCCATGATCCGTGACACAACAGAGGCCGGCACAGAGAGCTTCTTTGATCTTCAGAAGAATTGGTGAAATGTCAGTTGTTTATAATGTATATAAAAAACATATTTCTCTTACAAAAACCTAGCAAAAGGCTACAATTAAATCAAATCACCTTCTGACCACCTCTTTCCAACCTTCTTCTCTCTTTTGGCCTCTCTTTGGGCTTGTGAGGCTGAGCTTGCTGTTGGGTGAGGTGATGGGAAGAGCCATGGTCTTGAATGGAGAGGGCAAGGAGTTGGATGTGGAGTCACTTGTGTCTGGAGCTCTGTGACAAAAGTGGCAAAGCTCAGGCTCAACTGGATCACAATAGTGAATATATGGTCTGTTATTTGTGATTCAATTCAATTCAATTCAATTCATCTTTATTTGTATAGCGCCAAATCATAACAAAAATCATCTCAAGGCACTT
>JAUMHL010000002.1:8082731-8116541 GCA_032362345.1 Sandelia bainsii | reverse complement strand
TAACAAATAAAACTGGTTTTTGACTTTTCCAGTTTGGATGAGAGAGACTAAGAAAGAGGCTCTCAAATGAATTATAATGTTATGATGTTGGTTGACACTTGAAAATGGTTTGAAATAATCTGAGGTGAGAACATAGGTACAACTGTACTAAATGTAATTTTGTAAAACAACATTTTAAAGCTCGTCAGATGATAAATGTGCTTTGCTCCATTAGAAACTCACTTTTGTGTTGGTTTTGAGATGGAGACTGTGACCTTGTTGTCCACTTTCCCGTCAGTCTGTGGCTGAGGACAGTGTCTCTTCTCTGGGCCAGGCAGTAGGGCCTGGGTCTGGGCTGCTCCTGAGGAGGGGGCTGAGGATGAGGATGAGGATGAAGAGGATGAGGAAAAGGAGGCAGAGCAGGTGAGGTCAGGGAGGTAGTTGAGCTCTTGACTCTTGCCCCCGCTGCTGCTGCTTTCACTGGCACAGTCGGTGCTATCCAAGGGGTCTGAGTCGCTGTTGCCACCTGTCACTCCCCCACCCCCACCCCGTGGCTCTCCGTGGATCTTGTTCTTGTCAGCCTTGTGCTGTGCTAGTGCGACCTAAAAAAAAAAATCCACAAATATAATCATAACGAGTTTCTCTGCACATGCCGTTTGATGATTAAATCTACACACCATGAATCAGCCCGCATAAACACCATCCACAAAGCTGAAGTGCTCACCTGTGGATCCTGTAATATGATGGGTTCATTGGGCGAAGAGTCCTTTGTCTTGTTCTTTTTGTTCTTGCGATTGGTGCTTGGGGTAGTGGCCACACTTGCTCTCTTCTTACCAAAAGCTGTAGTGAAAGTGGGGGAGGTGGCAGATATACCAATGGTGGTGGTGGTGGTTGCACTGGGAGGCTCAATAGGAACCTCTGATTCTAAGGAAAAAATAAGTACAGTTAAGTCAGGAAAGATTAAAAACCACTTAATTCAGGCGTTCTGCGCTCTTATCTTATAGCAAAAGTCATCCAAAATTACCTTCAGCCGAATCCTCCTTCTGCTCCTGCATCTCAGAGGACTCCTCCTTGGTTTTCTGCCCCTCCTCTTCCTCCTGCTTCCTCTTCTGCTCCTCCTTCTTCTTCTTGCGTTTCTCCTTACGCTTCTCACGCTTGGCAGCTAGGGCCTGCTTCTTGCTTTCCTCTCGGGACTGTCGCGCAATATACAGAGTCATAAAAAAATTTATTTGACCTTCTCCAGTGCAAATGCATTAACCTCCCAAAGCAAAGCTGTAGTATGTGACATTACCTTTTCCAAGTCTAGCTCCTTGAGGAGAATGCTAGCGTTCTTGTTGGCCTCGGCTGCCTGCTGGTCTTTGGCTTTGACTATGGTCTCCATGCACTGGTGGCACTTCTTCAAGAGCTCCTACAACAAGAAGCTACCAAGTTTTAGCTCTGTTTTAGTTTTAGCTAAAATAGATGTTGTACTAACTAAAAAGGAAACCAATACCTACCTTGTCAGCGATGGTGGCAATATATCTCATGCATTCAATATCTGATGGGAATTGGTTGACTTCCTTCACAAGATATTGCACCACCTTCACATGGCCCTAAAATGTTACAAAATGTAATAGTTAGTAACCAGAGACTGTGCAGTGTGATACACTAACAATCAGGGTTTAGGTAAACTCTGCACCTTGCGAAAAGCAGCCATAAGTGGAGTAATCTTGCGGTTGTCAGCTGCATCCACATCAGCACTGGCATGGACCAAGAGCTGAACCACGTCAAAATGACCGCCGTTTGCTGCTAGCCAGAGTGGAGTGTTCCCTTTCTTGTTTCGCACATCGATATGGGCACCCCTGCAAAAACAGGAACAGTGTTGCCTTGAGACACACAAACACATTGCAGCTAACAGAGCGAAAACATTGGCAATAGGCTGAATTTATCGCCAACATCTGATGTTGAAATATCTTATATATCGGCTTCATAAGCATTCATGATATGAAACAATTTGAGCACAGTAATTGTAAAAAACAAACAAAAAAAAACAAGCAACACAGGGTCTTGCGTAACACTAAAAGCTAACCATAGTCACTGACAAACATCCTATAAGAACAGTAGACCGGGGTTCTGTACAGAAATATACCTAAGAGCACTCACCTGTTAATAAGCAGCTCACAAAACTTGTAGTGGCCCTTGTCTGCAGCAATGGTGAGGGCAGTGTCTCGGGATGAGGGAACAGGGGGAGCATTGACATCAGCACCTTTGTCCAGGAGAACTCGGCCCACTTCGGCATAACCTCCTGAGGCTGCCTCCATCAGAGGAGTAAGACCAGTCTGTGTGAAATGACGATATATACATGATCATATAAAATTATGTTTTCTCTATTTTTAAAGTAGCCATTCAGAGCTAGTTAGTTGAAAAGTCAATCTCACAAGACACACCTAGGTCACTGAAATCTGAACTTTTGTCTTATATCTATTGTAAGATCTTAAACCCAGATGTCTTCGATCTACAGCAAAAAACAAATTAGCCTGGTCATTCCAAAAACTTCAGTGGGGACTGTTCATAAGATGTGACAGATAAGATATCTAAACAACAAATCATTGGCCAATCCAGACCTGAAAATAATAATTCTAATTTTGCTAAGCTGTAAGTAAGCCAAGTCTCCTCACCTTAGCACGATGCTCTACATTGGCCTTCCGGTCAAGCAGCAGACTGACAACCTCAGCTCGCCCCTGGAAGCAGGCTAGGGTCAGAGCTGTGTTTCTGTTGGTCTCAATCTGGGCATTGATGTCTGAACCCATATCTAGCAACAGCTTCACTGCCGGAACGTGACCATTCATAGCAGCCAGCATCAGGGGAGAGATTCCCAGCTTACTGCCAGTCCTGAAGAGCAAAGAGAAATGCTTAGAGTTTTTTTTTGGTGTGGCTAAAACCCAAAGACACATATTAAAAAGACAAATTAGCCTAATATCGGGTGGTTTCACTCATATCCAAAGGTTAAATTGAATACCGAGGTTCTTGTCGCTTACCTGGAGTTAATTTCAGCTCCAGCATTGAGGAGTATTTTTATGATGTTGACATAACCCCCAGAAGCAGCCAGGCTAAGAGGTGTGTAGTCAGAAACATTGCGGTGTTCCTTATTGGCTCCCCGAAGCAGCAGCAACTCAACCACCTGTCAAACACAAGTGACAGTTCTCAAACAGTTAGAAAGCCAGGAACAAAATAACAAGAATTATAAAGATAAACTTCACTTCAAGTCAATTTGTTTACCTCCTGACGTCCCCCAGAGCAGGCCAGGGAGAGGGGTGTGTCTTTGGTTCTCTCTGACTGAGCCTCAATGTCACCCCCTTTATCTAGGAGCACTTCCACCACACCTACGTGTCCAGCAGTGGCAGCCAGAATGAGAGGCGTAAAACCTGTGGACAGAGATACGATTAGGTCTAATAGCTGTTTTTATATTTCAAATAACCTAACTACTGTAAATCTAATCTGATTCAGGGCTTACTATTGTGAATATTACCACTGGCAATTCCTTCTATAAACCCATTTTATTATCATGACTTATTACCTTTTTTGTCCCGATGCTCAATGTTGGCTCCCCGTGCAATGAGGACCGATACAAGCTCTTCATGTCCCCCTGCACATGCCAGTGTCAGCGCTGTGTCATGGTTACTCTCCGTCTGCAGGGAAAACAACATCTCTCAGTTTTGTGGAGGCCTTTGTGCATGCGTGTACTCTATACACGCATACAAGTATACAGTCAATTTTAAAATCTGTTATTTCAAAATGGCAATATGTCTTACATGTGCATCTATGTCAACAGAGGGGTAGAGGGGCAGGACTGAAGGGGGTGAGGCAATGTTTGCAGGCGTCTGTGTGGGTGGCTGGGACAAGGGTGTGGGTGATGATGTAGTGTTCAGCATTGGCACGCGGCTGCTCACGGCTGCAACAGGGAAAACAGTACAAAGTTACAATATACATATATAAAACACATGCTTTATTATTTTAATATTAAGGCACTAATCTAATATTTTTTTCTTCATGCTGTAAGACACATTTTAATAAACAGATCATGGCACTTACCTGCCATGATGTCATCCAGCGTGTCTGTGAGCGTCTGTGCAGGTGTAGCTACCATGAGCCCATCTGGGGCCTGCTGAGGTATCATTCCTGGACCTAACCCAGGCAACTGTTGACCCTGGCCCTGCTGGCCCAGAATCTGCTGCCCGACCAGTACCCCCTGCAGCTCTGGGCTCGTACTTCCCGGGTAGTCTGCAGGGCTATAGTCTGGCAGGGGCTGAATAGGGACAAACGCAGCTTGAAGAGGCAGAGGAGGTGGCTGCGGCTGAGCTTGTGGTGAAGGGGGCAGAGGAGGCTGCTGTGGCGGCTGTGGCCCATCCCTATAGAGTATTGTGCCCACCTGAGGAAGCTTGGGGTAATCATCCTCTTCTCCATCTGCCTCATCCTCTGAAGCCTCTTCTTCATCATCGTCTTCCTCTTCCTGAAAACATGCAGAAAACCTTTTAGTCTCTGAGATCAATAAAAAGAATTACAAGAGTCAGAACTAGCACAATCAAATCAACAAACTAAATCATGGAGTTTCACCTCTTCCCCTTCCTCCCTTGGCTGCTCCTCTTGTTCTCCATCTTTGTTGGCCTCTTCATCTGTGTCAGAGCTGGTGTGTACTTGGGCACCTGTTGTGGTGGGAAAGGGCGCTGGAGCAGACATTGTACTTCCAGGCCCTGGGCCCGGGCCCTGGCTCTGTCCAGCCTCCTGCTCCTCCTTTAAGCCCTTCGCCTCCATGTACTCTTTGGTGAACTGTTGCTGTGTTTTAAGCTGCAACTGGCGTTCCACCTTCTGCAGCTCCTTCAAGATTTTCTTCTTCTTCTGTACCTAAGTGACAACAAAAACTTCACTTGTCATACTGTGCTATGCACGCAAAATAACATTTCAGTGGGAATTTACTTTTAAAGTAATATCCATCTTAGTAAATATACTGAAAAGATTATTCAAATCAGAGCAGATCATGAGTGGATGATGGATTATACCTGCTCTTCTCGGCTCTTCTTCAGCTCCTCAATCTTGTCTTTGGTGAGCGGCTCCCCCTGAATGAGCTCTAGCGACTGAAGCTGGGCCTTCTCAATAGCACTGATTCTCTGGCCTAGCTCGTTCAGTTTTCCCTCCGTCTCCTCCACAATGCACTCTAGAGGTTGGCATAAGTGGAAGGGTGGCAGAGGCTCTGCTTCAGGTCCCCGGCCAATGGAGCTGGGGACACTGGGCTGAAGGGCTGCCTGTCTCTGCTTGGATACGCCTGGATTCAACAAAAGTGAAGGATTAAGATGGATTAATAAAATATTACAAAAAGTGTAGAGACAACAGACCTAAATTGTTTGTTCAAGTCCTGAGTACATGTTTACCTTTGCTGGAGACGGGTGGGGGTGTGGCGATGTTTGATGGGGCTCGGTCAGGCTCCTGAGGGGGAACTACCATGGCTAGAGCTTGGAATGGGACACGAGGAACCTGGAAGAGGATGTTCATTTTAAACTTTTGTTTAAAAAAAACAAAAAAAATAGTACTGTGCCTCTGATAAAAAAAACAAAACTGTGATTACTGTTATTTACCTGAGAGGCATCTTGTGAGGGGGGAGTGAGCTGGGAGAGGTCAGGGGCTGGGACAGACAGGATATTGTTGGGGTAATCCAACAAATAGGACACCACGTTGGTGTGTCCACCTTTAGCAGCTTCTATCAACATGGTTGAACCATCCTACAATAAAAAATTATACATGTTTCAGAGATGTGTTTTTACACGCACATGGTCAGTCACAAATATGTGTGTCAGAGTGTCGGCATTACTTTAAGTCTGTGTGTAGGATCCGCCCCATGTGCCAGCAGCAACTCCACCACAGCCAGATGTCCCCCAGCACAGGCCAGAGACACTACTGTGTGATCATTGTTGGCAGTAGCTCTGTTCACATTAGCACCTGTAGAAGAGAAGAAAGGGTAAATGTATTTATTGATTAGATGGGTGAGCTTTAGTGGATTTAGTTTAAAAACTAATAATTTCCACAAAAAAAACAAAAAACAGATTTATTTCACAGAACAGCTCGTCATTAACGCACCTTTGCTGATAAGAAACTGTACTGTACAGAGATGTCCTGCTCTTGCTGCCTTCATTAAGGGCGTTCGCCCCCCTTCAGACTCGTGTTCCTTGAGGACAAAGATAATGTGTTAATTAAATCTTTGTCGAGTGTAGAAGGTGAACTAAAGAGTTGAGTTATATTCATCCAGAAAAAGCCCAACAAAGCTAATGATGTGGTTTCATCAATTCACATTTGCACAGAGACTAAGAAATAATTTTCTGGTTCTGGTGTTATCTAAACTTGTGTAAAACAAAGTGCAAACAAATCATGAGTGACAAGGATCATTTAAGTGTATGATATACCAAGTTGGCTCCAGCCTGCAGCAGCACATCCGCAACATCGGTGTGTCCATTTTCACATGCATACGTCAATGCTGTGTCACCCGTTGCTGTGGTGGCATGAACGTTTGCCCCTGAATAACAAAAATTAAGGGATTAGGATAGCAGGAAAAGATGTGTATCTAAGTCATTTTAAAAGCAGCTAAGAATAATATCTGCAGCTTGTTGCCTTCATTCCTCCTGCTCACCTGCAGCCAGTAGGTATTTCACCAACTCCAGATGGCCTTCCTGTGCAGCCTCCATTAGAGGAGTGGAGCAGCCCAACTCAATGTCAGCTCCCGCCTTGATGAGAAAGTCAGCAACTTCCAAGAAGCCTCCACAGCAAGCCAGAGTCAAAGCTGTTTCCTGGGTCTCCTCTGTCTGGGCATTGATGTTAGCACCTGGACAACAAAATAACAACAGTTAATTATTGTGAACTGATTTTGTTTCAAAATCCATGTCAATATTACTTTACAGATCACACACCTTTTACTTCTTCTAAAAGCATACAAACACAAACAGAAGGCTGATCATAGCCAAATAAACAAATAGCCAAAATAAAGTGTTAACTATTCACTAGAATGACATTTCGCATTGACTTTGCATTTCCCACATGTAGGAGCAGAGCTTGCTTACCTTGAGCCAGCAGAAGTGCTACCATTTCTTCATGGCCTTCTCTAGCTGCCTCCATCAGTGGAGTGTAGCCCTCATCATTAACCTGAACACAAACAGAGACGTGAGGATAAGCGCATGTGTGTATGACTCACTGAACCATTACTCTGCAGTGTACAACTCAGCTCAACTTTGTGTCATCTCACTGGAGGTAGAAAAGTTTCAACTACTTAGTCATTTGACACTGACATTCTGTTCAACTTAACATAAAAAAGGTTGGTGGGGAAAAAGACCACTAAAACCTGAAGCTGTCACATTGTCATTTGGCTTTAAATAACGGCATTACAAAATATTTAAATTTCAACAACAATGAGCACATCATCTAAAATATATCTACAACTATATAATTGATATTTATAGACACAGTTCCAGAGAGAAAACAGGAAATTGGTACATTACAGACTCTCCAGTATTTTATGGCCTTTCCAAACTTGTGTTGGTATGGTGACACCAACACAAACATGTCTATTTACTCACCTCTTCCAAGTTGGCTCCTCTCTCTATGAGCAAAGCTGCCAGCTCCACGTGTCCTCCACAGGCTGCAAGGGTTAGGGGCGATTCAAAGGAATCAGCTGGCATGTTGACCTGTGCACCGCTGTCCAACAGCAGCCGTGCCACCTCCACATGGCCGTCCTGGGACAGCGAGACACACAGGGAATGTAGAGATAAGCACATAAATATGTATATGGAATTGCTTTTCAATTAAGCTAAAATACATTCGCTATGGGGCTGAGAACAGCACAAGGCTCTTAACTAGCCTTGGTGTGAGGTGGGAGAAATCAATACTAAGATGACCATGAGATTTAAACTAATGCATTATTTCTGAAACACACACATGGCACGATAATAATATAAAATTTGTGATCTGCCAAAAAAAGTGGCAGTGGGAATCGACCTCGAGGAGAGGGTGTTTAGCTAACGATTTGGATCAGATGCTCACCATGCACGCCTCCATAAGTGCTGTATGCATCTCATCTGTTTTATGTTCCTGGTCTGCTCCAGCCTCCAAGAGAAAACGCACCATGTCCAAGTGACCTGCAGTATACAATCAAACATCAATATAATACATTTTTTATTCCTGTTAACAAAGTGTAAAGAGCATATACAAGCACATACAGTAAACTAAATATGGTAATCAACAGAACACACACTATACATGAGTTCTGACCTTTGTAGCAAGCGAGTGTAAGAGCACTCTCTTTGAACTCGTTGGAGTGTGTGTTGATGCCAGCGCCATACTCCAAAAGTACCCTGGCCACCTCCACGTGACCAGCACTGGCCGCCTCCATCAGAGGTGTGTGTCCATTCTCGTTGTGGTCCTCAATGTTAGCACCCTCTTTCAGCAGCACCTTCACCACGTCCACAAAGCCACCGGCACATGCGTAAGTCAGAGCTGTGTTACCTGGAAGAAAACAAAGAAATTGATTTGACTGCAAATCATGGAGGATAAAGGATATTAGTCCAACTGTAGGTAAATTAAGATTTTTACCTGTGGAGGACTGTGCATTTACGTCTGCTCCGTGGACCAAAAGTAGTTTGACAATGTCCACATAACCTCCGCTGGCAGCAGCCATAAGTGGCGTTATATCCCCCTTTATGCCCCGGTCCTCTACGTTGGCATGCATGGCCAACAAAACCTAAGGGTGAAAGATAAAATGATACATTTAAGAAACAAGCATGAGGGCATGTGACTGAAGTCAAATGTTCCCACTGATACTGATACCATCACAATTTTATCTATGTATTGCAGACAGGCTATGTCTGTGTACAGATAATACAAACTGCAAGCATGTAAATCAAAATTATGTTAAATGACATCCTATGCAAGCCCTCCTTTTACAGACCTGTGCAAGTTCATAGTAGCCAGCTGAGCAGGCGAGGCACAACAGGCTCTCCCCTTCCTCTGTGTGTTCGTTGACGCTTCGTCCCTCGTCCAGCAATTTGCGCACCGCGTTGACATCCCCATCTGAGCACGCCTCAGCTAAACTACGGCTGAAAATAACCAGACTGCTACAATTACTGCCACTGTGACAGGTGAACACACATACGCCTCACAATTATGCAATAATTTGGAACTAAGTGCAAACATGTCTGCGTTTCGCAGACGTACCATAAATGCAACTCAGATTTGAGATCATATGCGTGAATTTGGTTCTCGTTCTATAAACCATATGCCAGTGTCAGTAAGGGCGAGATACATACTTGTCAGCTTGGCCAGCGTTGAGTGTGTTTTCTGCTCTCATACGGGTAAGGGCTGCTGCAGCCTCGTCCAGGGCACAACTCACGGACGACGTCAGTCGGCGTAGCACCTCGGGGTCTGCAAAAGCTTTACCATCGGCAGTGGACAGTTTACCGATGCCTGCCGAACATCAAAAAGGCAGAGGTGCATAGGGCAAGGCAAACCACAGGGGAGCACACCACACCAGACCAGAAGAAGAAGCAAGTCCAGTCCAGCCAATCCAATCCAAAGTTAGTATCAGCATACACAAAGAAGAAAAAAAACACACACAAGCATTTGTTAATATGGCTTGATATCTTTTTTTCACTACTTTCAATACACCATCTATGATTCTTATTTTCTTTAGCTTAGTCAATGACTAGGTCAAATGCTATGCTCAAAATAATGTCTACTGGACAACAATGGTAATGTTCAGGTAAGAACAAGTCTATGACCAAAGCTAACATGAGAGCAATGGGGGAGTTAATGTTAGTTCTATACATTAGGAGACAAAGGTTCAGGCTGTTAATGGTAGAAGATAAAAAGGTCTCATCCTGTGTGAATTATAAATGGGTAAGAGGCAGTGAATATGAGAGAAACAGAAACTTGAGGTAGTGGTTAACAATAGAGAAAGGCATAGCTGGGATGAAAACAAAATGCCATATGAGAGAAAAATCTGTTTGTGTTTGTCATGAATAAGAAGAGGGGAATGAGAATAAAGAGCAAGAGAATGAAAACAGCTTTTGCTAATGGCCTACAATGAAAGATCTTTTATAAGATGAAACAAGGACTGTTTCCCAACCAATGAAACCATTCAACTGTTTGTGTGTGATACTGTATGTGTGTTATATGTGTATGTAAAAATGAAGCAAGAATGGCCAAGACACAAGAAAAAGTGTTAGTTAAGTGAACTTTCCAGCCTCAACCGATCCACTAGCCAAGCAGAAGTGAGCTCTAGTACTTGTGGTCCTCCTGTGTTTTCACCACTAGGCCTGCGAGTCAAGCTAAACTCAGCTCTCAGGCAGGGATTTCACAATGGTCCCCAAGGCAGAGGGAAGCAAGAGGTCAAGGAAGTTGATCATTAATGTTTTACTGTATCATGTTTATCTCAGTATGCAAGAGGTTCACTGAACCAAAACAGTTTCAATATACATTGGGATTTAACACACTGTAAATACCTCAGAGGGTGAGAAAAATGTTGTTTGACCTATTTGTAAATGTCTGAATAACTGGTTCTACAGCTGTGAATCACATCTTCAACAAAAACAACTTACCTCCACCTATTTACCTCATTCTTACGAGAGCAAAATGGACATTGAACTCTTAGTAACTGGCAGGTTCTCTTTATTACTACTTGAGGTCAAGACTGTGACTTGGAGTACAGATATTTTGTTGTGTTTCAATTGAAACTAGTTACTGGCTAGCCACTGAGCTATCTACTCCCACTGTACGAGCGACACACCACAAAACCTGAATAAACATTTTTAGCCAAGTTGCTAATAAAAATTTCAGCCAGTCATCTTTGAGATGAGACACTGCAAAACTGCAAGCACGTCAATGTCAAAGCTCACCGACTTTCTGAACAAAGGCGCTGTCATCTGTCACTTTTACATTAATGAATCAACTTGTCAATCAATGAACTAACCTGCCAATGCAGCAAATGACTCATTACATAAGAATAAAGATGGTGTGCATCATCTTTCTTTTTTAATGCTTGCTTTTTAAAATGTCCCAATAGTGTCCTTAGCCTATAGGTTTAGCCAGTCTTAACCTAGTACAGCACAGTACAAAGGTGTGTAGGCACACAGAATAAAATCCCAATTCAAGGTCACAAGGCCACTTCACTCTGTTTGACGCAGTGACCTACAGAGCTAATGTACAGGGAAAGGTAATACTTGTTGTCCAAGAAACACCTAATGAAATCATAACAAAATGCCCAGTAATTCGAAAATACTTCATATGATTAATTAGATGTCAACCTTGTTATATTTACATTTACTAACAGCAACCGAAATTGAAGAAATGCCCACAAAAGCAGTCTTTGACAAAGATGGCTCAGTTTCTCACCATCTCCCACCACCAGCACCATTTCAGAGAGAATGCGTTGCATGAGTTAATACTCATTTACTGCAGAAGTAATTTGGTCAGATGAGAGTGAAAAACCAGATAATGTAGTAGCCACAGTTTGTCAGCTGCATCTATGGGCTCTACTGATCAGTATCAACAGTACGAGCCAGTGTTGTATGAATTGTACATGTATCTGCAGAATAATTAACTTTTGCTTTACCATTTTATCTACATAAAAACAAAGTTTTGTTTTCTATTATTTTTTACTTTACACTGTGTGTTGAATCAGCATTCACAGTATTGTTTATTATTTTTTAACATTTAACTAGTTCAGTATACTCTACTCATACTACAATAATTTTACCTCTTTTTCAACCAACACAAACTAGGTGCTAGTTCTGGGCTGGTGCACATCATCACACCACTATACACTTCTGCATACCTCTCCGCTTTCACAGCAACTCCAAGCACAAAAAGCACTAAGCTGTACAAACGATGCGCAACACTAGTGGTCCAATACACGTGCGCTGCTCGTTGTGGTCGCTATGTACAGCGATTACGTTTAATACAAGCATACTTCAAAATACATACACCATTCAAACTTTAAATAGGTTTCAAAACATTAAACTACCATTCTTAAATTCAGCTTTTTATTACATTTTATGGTTTTTGGATTTTAGTTTCATGCTGTTTTTGGACATTTAACATCTTCATTAGTTTGTTTTGCAGAATGCACCTACTGGGAGGAGGTTGAAGAAGCTTCTGACCTTCAGCTTTTTCAAACTTTTCACTCTGTTTGCCTCTCTCTCGTTCTCTCAACCTTAAGTTCCACAAACAGATTATACATTAAAACGTAGAGAAACTTTCCTGTTTATAAAATGTTCCTCTCTTTTTCATAAGACCTATGGTTTTTGAATGGTGTGGCCAAAACCACAGACAGTGCCGTATAAATCTCTCATTTACTCCCATTATAACAGGGTTCCACTCTAACAACACAGTCTGTTTTTAACTCGCGACCAGACCTGTGTTAGTGAATTTCTTGATATAGACCATGTCACTATGTTTGTTGAAGGCTCCTGCCAGTCACAGTCTTGAAATCTTCCATTTGAACTCATCATTTTTGTGTAGTTGACCATTTTGTTAGGCAAAGTTATCTGATTTCTCTACACTTTAGCTCTGTAAGGAGCCACATTAACAAACTGCAAGTGTGTGTGTGTGTGTGTGTGTGTGTGTGTGGCTTGCCCCGTCTCTTCTTCTCATTTACAAACAGTCTGAAGCCAGTTCTGCGGGTACTGTCACTTCTAGTATTTCTGATAGTACTAATAATTCTAAGACTTCATCAGTATCCATTACTGTACATTTTTGACTCAAGGTGTCCATATTAAGTGGTGTGTCAGTGTGTACTCTGTAACAGTGATTCAGCGTTTTCATTACTCGCTATATTCAACTGTCTCTGTTCTGTTTAAGTGATGATAAATTCAAACACACACAGACAAACACACTGTGCAAACGCAGACACACTGACATAACCAGTCACACACACAAACACACCTGTCTACACCTTATGAGTTCACCTTTCAAATTAAGAGAGAAAGAGTGTAATTTCATATTTAATCCCTCAATTATGCTTCTTTTAAGTTTTATACTTTTTATAACTATAAATATAAAAAATATATTTTTTTATATTGAGCTGAAATATTCAGATTTTTATAATGGGGCTGATTATACAAAATGTTCAAATTCTATTTAACTTTGTGCACTGCAAGATTCAACTGCTTCCACATTACTTCAACTACTAACAGCATTCAAATTTTAAACAGGATTTTAAGAAATATTAGTAGCAGTTTATGAACTATTCTGAACATCTTAAGGCTTCATATATTTTCAGCAATGAAACTGGAAAAGCATTTCAGCATTCATAGTGCATTTTCTTCAGGAAATTCTTTTTTCTAGTTATTTCCGGCACCTTAACTCCAATGCACCTCTAAGCTTTTGCACGTCTGTCCGTCAGTACTTCTGTTTTATTTACTTTTTTAAATACAATTTACAATGATGTATTGACAAGGTTCCTCTTTGTAAGAGAATCTTTGGACTTCAGCAGCCTTGCCGTTTAAATAAAAAGGTTACATAAAAAATTCTTTGTTTTTTTGGTATGTTTATACTTACCTTAAAATTAAAAAATGAAATATATATAATAATTTCATAAAAAAGTTTTTATGTATATTTTCTCTACCTTTTAAAGTATCTTTTAAGCTCTGTTTTAAGACCTACTAATAGTTTGCACCGGTCTTTAAACGGACAATTAAAGGTACGCATACGTGCACTTCAAGACATGATGACCTACTGGCAGCAAGAAGATTCCTTTGTCTGTTGTATTTGGCTTAACAAGATAGAAGAAACAAGAGAGGACCAAGTATTTACTAAATACTACTATATACATTATTTGTCCAGTTTACTTGTCTTCATGCAGATGTCCACAAAGAGTTGACAATTTGACAAATCTAGAGTTTAACTATGTTAAACTGTGTTAACTACTACCTTAGATTATTGTGCAAAATTATAGTCTAACAGGAATAACACTGGCGAAACATACAAATTAAAACAAAATTAAAAAAAAAAAAAATTGGAAAGGTAGGAAAGGTATTTATCTTGATACGGACGGACCTTTCTACAAGCGGCTGTTCCACTCTAATATGAGCACATGATTTGATATCCCTACACAAAGAAAGAAGAAACCCTCAAACAGAGAGTGTTAGCTCTAAAAGCATCCTATGGAATAATTATTGTAAAGAGTTTGGGTTACATTCAACGACTCTTCCCAAAGTGCAGTGTTTTTCAGGCCATAGAAATGTATTTAATATTTTGAAACCTACAGAACACATTTTTAATGTTTTGAGACTGTATCGTTTTGTAGCGAACAGTTCTCCTTTCACACACCAGTAGCCTTTACAACACAAACATGTGTGAAATGTATTACACAAATGCATTATCTTCACACTACGAACTCTTTGGACCCTTCTTTTCAACAGTCTCCTCATCTTTTGAGCCTCGGGCTGTGTCCGTTGGAATGTCTTCTTCAGTAACTCTGTCGCTCATGTTTTCATTAATAATTTCTGCCTTCATTTTCTTTTTTATCTCGCTCCCCCTCCTGACATACTGGTGTGCACAGCTGCATTAGCCCAAATATTAGCAAGTGTGCTGCTGCCAGCTGCTACTGCACTCTTACTTTTTTTTTTGCTGCGAGTGTCAACCTAACGTGACATATGGCTGTAACTCTGTTCCAGCCACATGATTGGTTCAGCACAGCGCTGTTCTAATTATGACTGGCTTTTCGTGTGGTCTGTCAAAACAAGTATGGAATGAGTTCTGTCAAGTTGTATCGGCCAGGTCTTAACTGTCATCGGGCGAGAGGCGGGGTACACCCTGGACAGGTACAGCCATATATATATATATATATACACACACACACACACACACACACACACACACACACAGTGACCGCTACCATAAACACGGCGTTTGCGTTTACCAGAAAATGTGGACAAACTAATCTTCCTTACAAACAGGAACAGTGTAGAGAGTGAGTTGAAGGTTCAGTGTGCTTGCTTATAATTATAATTTATTTGGACGGTGGCAGTAACTAAATGTTTACTTGTTTACGATAATGCATGTGCAGTTTATAACAAGTGCGCTGTGCACTTATACCATTGGTTTGGTATTTTGGCTTTGTACTCCAACACGATAGAAAATGAACTATTTTCACAGTAATTATGGAAATTGTAGCCCTTTGACACACAGTCTTGCAATTTTTATACACCTAAAATATATTACAAAATTTTAAACCACTATTGAACAAAGTCATCATATTGAACATATCTGGTTGGAAATGTTTTGCACTAAACAACTGCCTAAACTCGACGACACAGGTATCACCAGACACTCAGAATTTTCCTTGGTGATGGTCTTGACAGACCTGGTATTAGGCTACTTTGTTCATTCTGGGAAAGAAGAGAGGCTGTCCAAAACTTCCTGCCACAAACGTTAGATACAAACACTCCTCTCTCTCTCTCTCTCTCTCTCTCTCTCTGCTGATACTTTATAAAAACATTGCAGGACAACTAGAAAATCAATATGAAAAAACATTTAACATTATTATTACTATTATTGCAGTAAGACACCACAAGCATATAGAAAATTTAAGTTGCCACCTCTTCCAAGTAGTCAGAGAGAAAGAGGAATAGACTGAGATTAGCCATTAGCCCTCTAAAACAGGCTCTCTGCATGCTGTAGAGGCTCAAGCGTATTGCAGTGTTAATCTGCCCGGTAACGTTCATAAGCCCAAACGAGGCCAGGACACCCGGCCCTAATGGATTAATCTACACACACCTTCTTATGCCTAGATTACAAGTTATAATCAAACTAATTTACCCAAAGCACTTTCAAACTGTGTGCTGACATGACAGTTTCAGAACTGGCAGGTTCTCTTTATTACTATTTCAGCCTTAGACCTTATACAGACTAAGATCTCTCTAACTTTTCTTTGAACTGAAAGTGGAAAAGAAGCAGAAACATGTCCTTTGCCTTATTCAAATTTGCTGTACATTAAAGCCAACTTAAGTGGTGGAAGGAAACTAGATGTTGTCAAAGGGGAACTAATCAACAACAAATAAACAAGTGTCAAGTCTTGTTCAGCCAAATTAAGTTCAGACAAAGCTGTCATACCTGCAGCTTCCAGTAGAGCTTCAAGTCGGGCCTGTGTCTCTGGATCAACAGTCCTTAAATCTACTCCATCTGTGGCGCTGGACAAAAGTAACTCTGATGCCGTCTTCATGATGGGGTTATCCAGGTCCTCCTGGTCCAAAATGAAAGACTCCACCTGGGAGAGACAAGAGGGAGGAGGGTAAAAGAAGAATCACTACCCCTTTGACAGTTTGGTTCATGTTTCTGATCAAAAACTTTTTATGAAATGGAATAGAATAACGTTATGTTGTGGAGGTAAAAAAGCAGCATAAAAACATTGCTAGTATGATGCTTAATCAATCACATATTATTTCCATTGACCTGTATCTAAGTGGTGACACACAAATACACCACCTATAAAAAGATGAGATATGTTGGCCTTATTTATTTACATTTTCTTTCAAAAGAAGGGGAGCAAAAAGGAGCACAGGGATAAGACAAGTCAGCCATAGCACAGGAAGTGCTATGGCCAGGAATTACAGCGCCTGCACACATGGAGAGTTTCAGCTGAGTGTCAGCTGCCCAAGTAAAGCACCACAGTCTCATACCTGGGTTTTTGCCTTATCGACGATAGTGCGTTAAAGTCTGAGCTACTAACATTTTATTCTTTCAAAAACCCAGTGGAGTCAACACAATAAACTAACTTTTTTAAAACAAATGCTTTATTTAATTTTACACGGAACAACTTTTTTTTTTTGCTAAGCATTACTAAGGTCCCTATGAAAACTACTACTTCTTACTGATGTACACTACTACGGAGTAGAAGTTAGAGTTGAAAAACATGTTTTTCATCAGATTACAAATAGAAAAGATCTGTTTAACTCTGCTCTTTAACAAATATAACTGGCATAAACAATAAAAACACGGAACAATTTGTATTTATGAAGTATTTTGTACATTCTAGTAAAGGCGGGTTAAATTGTTGTTTCAAATTTCAGCAGTGAGAGCAGTTTATGTTTAAACAGCAAACTTTGTCTCAACATAACTTCATAGTAAACTTGTAACACTTATAAGATCCATGCCCTTAGATTAAACTGTGTTATGGGAAAGGTGTTTTGGTTTTAATCCATGTGGGCAACCAAACTATCATCATTACCTGGATGAGCTATTTACCATGTTGTTTACAGGTGAAGAAAGTATAATGTCAAAAAAAATATTGTAACGTGCACATTCTATGATGACTGACTCACACAATTCCATGCAAGAAACATCATTAAGTTGTCCCAAACATTGTATGGTCTTGTAAATAATAAGAAACTTGGAATAAATAATGTCTCCTATGTGGTACACCACCTGGAATGTGGGACTTTAAGACAAGTACAAGATTTAGAATAAACTTCAAATTGCTGTCATTCAACATGCACAACAACCTCTGACAATAATTGAAAAAGTGACTTTCTCATGTCCATCCACAAGCTGCAGGAGACTTTTAGGGCCTGATCCAGAGAGCAAACATTGGGAGAGAGTCAGCATTCAGTGTGGAAGGATTCAGCTATACAGCAGGAACGCAAAGCACAAGAACCCATGGGGGATGTAGTTCTACTGAGGCCTTTATAATCAACAATGGACATCAGTCTTCACTGTTAATGAACTACAGTTCCCAGAGTGTTGGTATCCAGAGAGCTGGAGAGGCCTAGAATGGCATCTGTTTAATCCTGGGGCTGAGATTTTAGCTACTGCCCAGAGAAGCAAGCTTCCCACTGGAATAAAACACCACAACAAATACTCCCCTTTGGTTTTATAAAGCACAAGCTGGTTGAGTGAAGAAACATGTCACAGAGATGTATTTGAACATGTCAATTCAACTGCCTGAGATGTCACTGCCAGGTGGATATTTTCTTCTTCTGCTACTACTAGTACACAGGTCATGCTCACACAGAAATGGCCAGGGTATATTGACATTGGTAACAGGTGACATCCTCACTTATCATGGCTGTAGTGCGTTTCAGACAGACACCATTTAGGTCAGTATTAGTTAACTATAACAGACAGGTCAACAGGTAATGTTCATTGTGGTGCCAGTTCTCTCCAGCCCCATAAGCCCTTGATGATAACAGTAAAAACCTCCTCACATTTTAGATGATAATGTATATTATGTTACCATTAAAGTGTCATTCTCCTGAGACCTTTTCTAGGTTTGTACAAGTCAAATATTTGTAATCAAGACTCTGACAAGACCCATCTGCCGTCACACGATATGGTAAACTCAATTACATGTCGATAGTGTGGCTAAATAAGTCTTAATATCTCTAAACTGACAGCTCACAGTGGACAACGCATGCAACAGAAATATTTTGGTTATGTCGCTGCATTTGCTGAATCTGACTGGTAACCTTTAAATTATTTTGTTCTGTCACGTCATTAAAGAAAGTGGCACATCAAATGGGTGCAGTGAATATTCTGTAAAATCCGTGTATCGATCAGACCTAGTACAAAACATGTCTACAGTATGTTTAGCTCACATGAGGAGATGCCATCACACCTGTCCCCGTGTGAAACTACCGGCACATGGAAAGTTCAACACTTCTCAACATGAACTCGAGCTGCTCTCAATGGTGAGAACGCAAATCAAGTTGACAGTAACAGTGGCCGATACAGGCAAAGGATGAAAAAACAACTGGCTTATTTGTCAACACCGACTATCGAAAATTCGAGTAGTTCCGCGAGGAAAAGCATATTGCAAACGTACCTAAAAGTTAGCTAAGGAGCGATCGGCGTTAATTTACATGATTTGGAAAAGTGACGTAATTGCACCACAACTACGAAATGGCAGATAGTTTGCTGGTCCTGTACGTCCGTAGGTTTACGGGCATCTTCCATTTGCTGTGACTGGAAAGCTGTTGGAAGAGCTGCAAACTTGTGATGGGTGTTGCGAGACGACAGCACCGAACGAGGCCGTCGTCCCTTCCACCCGAACTAGGCCATGTTCACAGCCTCCGCTGCATAAATAAAACATTTCAGCCGGTTAGTGTGAACAACTGCTTGTGTCTCATCAAACATTATAGGCATCAACCACTTCATAAACATCTGAACTGTTAAGATGTGTTGTTCTACTAAAGTGCTGGTTTATTTTACGTAATTTCAGCGGCCTGGGAGGGGGTGGTTGCCAGTTGCGAGCTAATGCGCTAGCTAGCAGCCAGCTCGCGCTAGGAGAGGAATGTTGCCTAGCTCTCTGGTTAGGCTTAGCTAACTAGCTTAGCTTAGCGTAGCTACCTCTGAAACCTCGTCTTCGTCGCTGCCGGATCCTGTACCCGAGGAGAGGACGGCCGCGGCCGCTAGTTTGAAATCCAGTCTTTCTGCAGTAGGCCCGCCTGGTTCACCGTACAAACGTACTTTCTTTCCACCTACACCAATTCCAATGCCCCCTAGTCCGACTCCTCCTGGTGTCGCTCCTACCCCCATCCCTGCCACTGGGGAGCGAGGAGTCACCGAGTCAATCTCGTCCTCGAAGCCGTCCGTCAGCATTGCCGTCCCGGCTACTGCATCCTGCATACTTATATTCACGATACGTGTGTTAACGAGCTAGTTGTTGACTTAAACGTCCGTCCAGGCTCTTTCTTTTAGGATAAATGCGTGATTTTACTTCAGGGAATCCAGAAACTCTCCCGAAGCGAGGGTTGAGGAGGATCTCTTTCCCTCAGCCATTAACTTTCTAACAACCTAACTCGATACGCACTGTTTCTCAGAAAGACCGCCTATGTGGGTGATTCTGGTAATCCTATTGGTTTAGCGGAAAAAATCTTCTGTTTTCTATTGGCGAAAGGGACTGCTTGTCAAACACGAGACCGCAACGTCATGTTAGGTTTACCAATATCACGAGGCTGTAGAACGAACGTCAAGACATGACATGGTAGGCCAACTTAACTAGTAGCTGGCTTTACTATTTCACGTAAACTCTTATTTGGGAAACACACAAACACAAGGATTACAGTGAGAATATATTGGTACCGGTTTAACATTTAAATCGCTTAATTAGAATTTTAAAAGCCATATTTAAACTGCATATGCAGAAACTTTTTCCTTTAATGTGTTTACGAGCGTAAATAAGACTAAAATTAAAATCAATAAAGGCTATTTTGGATCAGTGATATGAGGCAAAATGCAGAGACAGACAGAGATAACTGAATAGTTTTAAATGAACAGTTTGCATATATACATAGATGTTTTACTGCACATAAGTAATACACAATTCCATGATATGTTTGAACATATTTTGATATTATTTATTTTCATCATTTAATCGCTAAGGGAATTTAGGTAACAGGACAAAATACATATTCAGTCCACCAGTGACTTCATCCACAGAAATCAAAAAGTTTTTTCACAGCTGATGCATATGAACTTAGTTGAAGTGTCCCTTTGGTGCAAAAATGTATTTAAGGTGCTTGGTGTTTTGGTTTGAACTTCCAGAGATTCATGTCCACCATGAGCCAAGGCAATCAATTTTTTTTGAGTAAGTTAACAATGTCCTTGCTCAGCATGCATTATTATTACTTATTTATCAGGTTTTCAATGTCACTTTTTTGTGACTTTTTTTGGGTGACGTGTTTAAAAAAAGTTGTTAACTTTGTCAAATTCTATGAGAATTAAAACACATACTAAGGACACAGAAAGATGTCAAAGAGTAAGTAAACTGATCCACAATTTGACTAATTTGTAATTATGGCTTGGAATCATTCATGTTCTTTTAACATTGTGGTCTTCATATTTACAAACAATATTGGAAATTTAATATAGATTCTTAACCTAAGTAAAAAAATAAAAATATTCAATAACATTCAGTAATGTCCTGCACTTGAATGTGTTCAAACAAAATAGTAAAGGTATTACCTGATGTTGAAAAACAAAGAGTAAATGTTCTCATGACTGTAAGAATATAAAATTACTGATTTATTAGTTGTGACCAGCACAAAATGAAAACACTAAACTACTGCTACTTTGACAATGACATTACTTGAGTTATTGTAATTTGTTACTTTCTACCTCTGGACCTACACAAATTTATTCTGAGAGTGGGCCATTATCTGCTCCAATTTTAAAATGATGATCTTTCAGTCCCGGTTGGCACCAGTCACCAAGGTTTGCTGACCTTGCTTTTAATGAAATACCACAATAAGTCTATGCTAACATGGTTACTGTTACACATCATCATAAAAACACACATCTATTTTGGGTGCTGGCTGAGTTATTAAATGTGCTTCAGGGTCAAATAATGTTTCTCATATTCTGGGATGTTTTGACTTGACTTTCATGAGCATGAGGTCCATTTGGCCTTGTTGTGAAACGTGACCCATGAAGTACTTAAACTCTGCCTTAAAAGAAGCTGAAAAACATTACAAATTATTGGGGTACTTGGATTTGTAGGCCAGGAGATGCCACCGGGCCAGCCAGGGCCTTTGGAGGCAACGTCATCAGTTTTGGGCGTGTACGCACCCATCGGAGGCGCTTGGTTATTCGGTCGGGAACGCCAGGTGTGTATAAAATCCACACTTTCTGTCAATTTGAGTATATTACAGAAATAGAACAAAATTTCAATTTTATGTTTTCGATATAAGTCAAAACACAGCAAGAGAGTAGTAATGGTTACAAGCGTGTTTATTTGTTCCTGCTGACTAACGTCAGTGTGCAGCAGTTTAGGACAGTAAGAATGAAGCGCGTCATTTTGTAGGTCGTGAAAGGGGAAGGGCTGTGTGAAGTTCTGGCAACCCAGCGCGAGGTTTCGGCTGCATCACACAGGCCTGGTCATACGTACTTCGGCGTGTTGTATTTACCGCGTATATCAGGTAAATTGGTCAACGCACCTGTCTTTTAACTTGCATCATGAAAAAACGCATCGTAAAGTTTGCTTAATTTGGAAAATATTACTACCATTGTGTGTACCTGATTCCGTTATTCTGGCGGTAGTTATCGAATCGTAGCTAAAGAGCTAACAGCTAACTGTTGAAGCTAATAACATGGCGCAGGCTAAGAGGGCCGCTTTTGTTCTTGTGTCTGGGTGCGGTACTGAAGGCCACGCATCTTGTCTTAAATAAAAGAGCTTATTGATTGCTAGTTTACAAACATCGCTTCTGTGAAATCGCCAACATTTATCGAAACGCATAAAAAGTAGAAATACAGTCGAATGAAAGTACATGAAACGCTAAAGCTACACATTGTTGTGTCGCTAACTTAGCTGAGAGTGATGCCGTTATCGCGCTTTTTGTGAAGTGGTCGCTTTAAACCTTGAGTTGTAATACGTTAACGTTAACAATGTGACCATTGCTGCAATTTAGCTTATTTTAGAAAACACATTTTTGATTAAAACCACGATGTTGAGATTTTTAACGTGAGAAATACCGGTTAGCACAATCAGACTACCTCAAGATGGCGCTGCTAACAGATTTAATATTTTCCTTAAGTTACTTGAAACTGACTCTAAAGCCGGCTGTGATCACTTAGAACTTAAGAGCAAATATTGAACCCTTACACACTACAGACAAAAAAGATATTAATAATAACGCATGTATCAATTGGTTTATGTGGGATCCACATGACGTACAACAGGCTCTCACTAGTACTCAGTGAGAAGAGCTGAAGACTAAGAAAAATGAAAGTTACAATCAAAATATGAATGTTTGAACACTAAACAAGATAAACCTTTGCAAAAAGTTGTTTTAGATTAGGATAAATGCAGTGACTGTACTGCTGTATCCATATCGCCTGACTATTGATAGGAGCTTTTGTCATTTTCCTCAGGCACTGTGACCAGTCATGGCTGATGAGGGATATGTAGTACGCATCAGGGGTCTCCCTTGGTCCTGCTCAGTGGATGAGGTACAGAGGTTTTTCTCAGGTAGGTAAATTTTATTTACATTAATTTCTGTTTTTCAAGGGATATCTCAGCAATTAAAGTGATTGGAAATGATTTGATGATGATAATTTTCAAATGCAGACTGCAAAATCGTCAACAATGGAGGCGGCATTCACTTCACATACACAAGAGAGGGACGGCCTAGTGGAGAGGCATTTGTCGAGCTGGAAACAGAGGAAGACCTGAAAATTGCAGTGAAGAAGGACAGAGAAACTATGGGTCACAGATATGTGGAAGGTGTGTGCAACCGTTTACAGATGATGACTCCTTTGTCATAATCACTGTAATTCTCTCTGCTTGAAGTTGTGGTAACTGATTGTTTTTCATTCTGTGATATAGTATTTAAATCCAACAACGTTGAAATGGATTGGGTCATGAAGCACACTGGTCCAAACTGTCCAGAGACAGCAGGAGATGGGCTTGTTCGACTACGAGGCCTTCCCTTTGGCTGCAGCAAAGAGGAGATAGTACAGTTTTTCTCAGGTAAGATTAGTGCTTATATAGTGCTTAATAGTCACCTTTCTTAAAGTAATGTTGGTAAATGAAACATTTTTTCTCATCTTTTTCTTGTTTTCTTTCTCTTACGGACATTGACTAGTTCTTTTTATCTGATTTACAAAAAAAGTCAGAATGCCTCTGATAAATGAGTATAACCTACTGTATATTGTTCAGTGAGAAATGATGCCAGAAAAGGAAGCAAGTTAAAATTGAAATGGAGAAATTAAAGCAAACACCCTTTCCCATCTTTGCCCATCATATCCACCCTAAGCCCTCACTCATGACTTTTTTCTTTAATTAGGTCTGATGGTGTAAAGCTTTGTTAGTTTAAGTTGTCTGTCACTAATGTAATTTACTACTGATGTAATGGGTGCCACTCATCACTGATGTGACAGTCTCTTACCTCAGTGTCATTGTTTCTTTCCCCATTTCCCTACACCCCTGTCGTTTAAATATATTTTTCTTGTATGCATTATATGCCAAATGTTAGATTAGTTCGAATCTTGTTCTCTCATCAACACACCAATACTAGCCTGATGTCCCACACAGTGCCCTTTTCCATATTCTTCCTCTATCCTCTCATTTCTATTTTATCCCAAAATACATTAAATGTAAGTCATTTAAATGGCCAGTCACTGGTTAAACACTTAACTGGTATGTGTGATGATGTATAGAGTTTTCCATAAGTTTTCTCTCTCTTTTTAGAGAAAGTTCTCACTGTGATTGGGCATGTGATTTAATATGTCCCCTGCTGGGGTTATCTGTCCTTGGGTTGAAGGGTTGGAAATCGTGCCAAATGGGATAACATTGCCGGTGGACATCCAGGGGAGGAGTACGGGGGAGGCCTTCGTGCAGTTTGCTTCACAGGATATAGCTGAAAAGGCTCTAAAGAAACACAAGGAAAGAATAGGGCACAGGTGGGGATGGTTGGTTGGTTGGCTGGATAAGTTGCTTTTCTTATGGTGTGCACTTTCAACATCTGAACCAAATACAAAACTGACACTACATTAATCTTGGCTAACTTAAGCATATTTTAATATTTCCCACAAACATGTACACGAATTACCATGTTAGATCCACCAATGCCACACATTCACAATGTTCAGTGGGAAGATTAGTGCTTGGGCACCATTCAAAAATATGAATTTGAGTAGATGCTGAATTTTGAGAACAAATGGTGTCTCAGCACTAAACATCAGTCTTGGTGGATAAATGGTAAGGAGTCTCCCTGGTGGTAAAATCAGAGGACCACTGAACACAAGGATCTGGAGCCCACTGTTACAGGTAATGCTTAGAATGGGTTGCAGAAGGGCTGGGACCCTCTCTGTCCCTCTAAAACCAGGACAGTGGCTGTCATGGAAAGGACTCAGGGTGCTGTATTGAAAATATTGAATCAGAGTTGTAAATCACATCAGGTAACCGTAAGAAAAGTGTGAAAGTCATTAAGCCCCTTATCAATTTGGATAGCTTACTTCTCAGTCCACAAGTTGTTCTATAACCTACTTTAACTAGAATTACTCAAAGCTATTACTACCTATGGACAACACCATGACAGCATCTGCATAGCCCAGTTTCATCAGTATTGAGCAAATGCAGTCTCTATCCATTCCCCATGTCCTCACTGTGCTATCTCTATACTCTTAGGTACATTGAGATCTTCAAGAGTAGCCGTGCTGAGGTGCGGACCCATTATGAACCTCAGCGGAAGCCCATGGGCATGCAGAGACCTGGCCCCTATGACCGGCCATCTGGTGGTCGCGGCTACAACATGATGGGTCGAGGGGGATCTTATGACAGAATGCGTCGTGGCGGCTATGGAGGAGGTTGGTGTTAAGTGGATTTAGTGATATTACCGTATGCTGTTGTTTTCACTCACCCTGTGTCCCTTCATACTAACACTGCACAATAGAACTTAATAAGATTAGGATGTAAAGTCCTCATAACATCTTGTGCTAATCTTCATGATGTATATTCAGGTGTATCAGATGGGCGGTATGGAGATGGCGGCTCTTCATTCCAGAGCACAACAGGCCACTGCGTCCACATGAGGGGCCTACCGTACAGGGCCACAGAGACGGACATCTACAATGTAAGTTAGGAACCATTGCAACATATGAGGAAATTGGCTGTTGCTGTATAATACCAAGAGTAAATGTGCCCTTTGTTTGCATTTCTTAGTTCTTCTCGCCACTGAATCCAGTCCGGGTACATATTGAAATCGGACCAGACGGCAGGGTAACCGGGGAGGCAGATGTAGAGTTTGCGACACACGAGGACGCTGTGGCAGCTATGTCCAAAGACAAAGCTAACATGCGTGAGTTCAAAATAAGTGACTTTACTATTGACACCCTCTATATATGTATGATATTTATGGTCTCTCTTGCTGCTCCTTAGAGCACCGCTATGTGGAGCTGTTCTTGAATTCAACAGCAGGTGGTAGTAATGGAGCGTATGGCAGCCAGATGATGGGAGGCATGGGTGAGTATTTGTAATGATGGTCTTGAGACCAGTGCTGTTACAACAACAAGCAGCATCATATAACATAAAGTAACATCTGTGGTTTATATTCTGTTTTAATGTCCTGTTGAGCCTGGTGTGATTCATCCTCTCTACAGGGAATCAGTCGTCTTACAGCGGTGGCCAGCTGAGCTCAGGGTACTCTGGTGGATACAGCAGCCAGGGAAACATGGGGGGATACAGTGACTATAGTGAGTGTCGGCTCTGTTATTTTGTTTCCACATCCACTCTAATGTACAGATCTTTACTGTTCTTAATTTGCTGGATGCACAAAATTATTGATGTGCTACACATCAAAGATTTTACCTTGAAGAGCAGAAAGCATTGTGTTCTCAATGTGACTCTGTGGCGAACTCCTTGGTCCTATAGTGTGTATTCTCTCTCTTGTTAGGTAACCAGGGCGGAATGGGAAGCAGTTACTATGGTGGCGGTGGAGGAGGAGGAAGCAGAGGGTCTATGAATGGACTGGGAGGGGGATGGGGAATGTAATGTTTTTCCCCCACTTAATTTGTGTTCTTTTTTTTAACTCAGCATTTTGCTGGAAGGACTGGAAATGTCAACTCTCACCACTAAACATTGGGCAGGGTCAGGTGAGGTTTTGAGAATATTGAAGGGTAGGGTTTGTATTTTTTTTAAGTGGATGATCTTCAGAGAGGTGAGATCTGGTGTCACAGGAAGTATGTGAGATGCGCTGTTTGTCTTCCCCATTTCTCACAGATTTGACACATCACAGAAACTGTACAGTTTTTGTGTTTTCATTCTCTAAACTGGCTGTTCCTCAAGGTTAACTCATTCTGTGCTGGTGGCTTTAACATGGGTCTCAGTGTCTGAGTGCATGAACAAAAAAATCTGAAACTGTCAGGTATGTGATGTTTAGACCTTACTTCATCTTTGTAGTGTGTCGCTTTTTATTTCTGATTAAAATGTTAAATCTGAATGAGACTTTACATGGACAGCAAGGTTTTCCTTTTTTTTTTTAAAGGTGTGACTGTTGATAGGGCAGTTTTTCTGGATGAGAGCTTTATCAAAGCAAATTTCAAATCTGACATGAAGGTTTCTACTGCTTCAAATGCTATTTGTATTTCCTGTGCACAAAGTTAATAAACTAGTCTGGAATATCTAAATATTGTTGCAAAACAGGAGGCTTTATTTGTGTATCAAATATTAAGATAAAAAACTCTTGGTCACCATTCCCAATTTAAGAAAATGGCTTCATAGCAGTTAAAACAGTCTACAAAACCTTGTTATAATACATTCTAAAATAGTTTTAACATTCTACAGTCATTTACACAATTTCGCATGTATCCAGCAGTGTGACTATTGCTGTATAAAGTGTTACAGAGTAGATGCATGCCAAGTTGAACAATACCAAAATGCAGAAGGTGTTCTCAGAAAAACGGCTACACAAACGATCTTCAGTCCTGAAAATAAACTGCACTTGATGGGACATCCACAGTTTGAATTTGATAAACTACACACGTTAAAATGGCCAGTTTATCAAAGTGAAAATGTTAAACTGATGTAATTCCAACCAAGATATATTGATCACATAAATATCCAAAACTTCATCATTCTGAGCAAAATCAAGTCTCTTTCACATAATGTTAACTCATCCAATCAGTGTTATCACAGTTATTTAAAAGGGATGAATGTTCCTGAATTTCAGGTAACAGTGGAAATAACGCCAAATCACATTTCCCTAAGATTTTATATAGTTAAAAATCATAGCGGGGTGAGTATGTGCACTGTTAGAAAGCTCTTGTACATAGATTTGTATGTGTTTTGTCAGGAACCTGTGGAGGAGCTTCTCTGTAGCAGGAGTGAGTGGCACATGTCGCACACCCGCACAGGCCGAGGGTAGGAAGGCAAGGCCAGCTCATTGCTGGAGCAACTGTTGCAGTAGATGTCTCCACAGTTTCTGCAGTGGTGCTGAAATTGAAAATTTATAAACCATTCATTGAACTATGGTGAAGAAATACAAATGGAGAGTGGAAAAAGAGGCTTACCTTTCTACGTGCAATGGAGAACTCTTTCTGGCATTGCTTGCATTGAGTGGCCTCATCATCTTTCAGCCAGGCATGCCCCTGATCAAAGTAAACACAAGATAAGACTCCTCTGAATTTCTTCCCAAATTTTACACCATCAAACATGCAAGTACACTATTCTTAAGTTTACCTTCAGGGCTTTGTTGACCTCTTTGAAGTCCTCCATCTTAAGTTTAGACCTTGGACAAATTGAAAGCGACATAAAACTCTTGTGACATTAAATGTTACTGATTAATAAAGACACAAAATCAGAAGTACTGACTGGCTGAGATGCAGTCCCATCTCCTGTAGAGCCTGTTCCTGCTGCTCACATGTCTGCTGCAGCTGCTGCTTCTCCTGCTTCAAATCCTGCAGCTCCTGGACCATTTAAGAGGTTTTACTGAAGGTGAACACTAATGCAATTACAGTCAAATGTAGAATCAGGAACCACCTTTAAATTGCAGCCTTTGCTAAAACTAATTCTGGAACCTGTTTGTGACAAGACTGCAGATTTAAAATGTAAGTGTTTTTGTGTTTGTTAGTTACATACAGTGTGTTATCAATTCGTCTCTGCACATCAGACAGCCATAAATGATAAGTACAGAATAAGGAACTACATATGATTATGAGTTGATGAAATGTACAACACTGTCTATAGTTGGCTGACACTGACCGCATGCAGGCCCTGGAGTTGTTGCAGCTGCGTGCGGAGCTCGATGCTGTTGTCCTGCTCCCTCTGGAGAGCTTTCTGCAGGCTCTGTCTCTGTTCCCTCTCGGTGCGTAGCTCGTTCTCCAAACCCAGCCTGTGAGCACAGAAGAAGAAGCCATGACTCTCAGGTTCAGTTTGAACCAGTACAATGTACAGTCACGTGCATATATATTTGGACAGTGACAATATGCTCTGTACATCACCACAGTGGATTTGAAATGAAACAAGATGCTCTTAAAGTGTCTGTCAGCTTTTTTGAAGATTCAGTATATTGGTGTAAATAGTGTAGCAATTAGATCCATTTTTATTTATAAACCCCAAAATATTGTAGTTTGAAAACATTTGGATGATCTAATGTAACCATAAATTAAACCAGCAATTTTAATACTTATTTTACAGTCTGAAGTCTGGAACCACGTTTCACAAGTTGAGTTAAGTGTTTGTGTTCGTCAATGTTTATGAGCCACCATTTGCAAAGTGTCATATAGGAATTCATAGGATTTGACAGTCCTACCCAAATCCGGTATCAAGAGAATTACCATTGTAAAGTACTGTATAAATTTTGTTATTTTAGCCAAATGTGTTTTTTTACCTTAGTGTATCCAGGTCAGTCAGCTGTTTCTGCAAAGCATCTACTTTTCCTTCCAGCTCCAGCCTCATGTCTTTGTCTGACTCATCGCTCTGTTTGCGCTCTCGCTCTGAGTTCTGTAACCTGTGACACACGACCAAGAAGAAGAATATGTGTTTAAATGGATTTTAACACAGACAAACTCATGCAAAGCTCAAATACACACCTCTGCTCTAGTTCCATCATGGCTTTTTCCATTTCATTCATCTTCTGCTCCAGTTTCACAGCCTCTGCCTGCTTTTTCTCCGCTTCTCGTTTAGAGTCCTTCAGAGCCATAAGTTGTATAAATTAATGTTTTGTCTTAGTGAGCATGCAAGAGAAAGAAAACATGTAAACGTGTGTCTACCTGAGCTTTGTGGAACATTTGCACGTTAAGAGTCTTGACTTGGTCGAGCTGGAGACGGAGGGCTGCCAGTGTATCCTGTTTCTCATGCGTGTCCTTCTCCAGCAGCTTCATGGCAACCTCCATCTCCTGCTTTAAGCCCACCTGCAGCTCCAGCTCACGCTCCAGCTCCTAACATCATGCATTACAAGCACACAAAAGACGAGCCAAATTCAGTTCTTGAGTCTAATCAGTAGGTCAAACACTAGACGTGAAGAAGTGACTATTAGCAAGACAGTGAGTGACTAATCTCACCAAGAACTCAAACTGCACACTAGTTATGTACTGACAATGAGGTGTGAAGTCTAGATTGTATTTCATCCTATACCAAAAATTTTTCATCCTCCTAACAAACAGCGCAGAGCAGTGGAGTCACTTTTACTACCACATACTGTACAGCCTGTTGATACCTGACCTGGCGAATCCGCTTTTCCTCCTTGTACTGCTTCCACACCACATTGTACATCTCATCCAGGCCCTGTCGAGTCTGTTTGTATGTCTCCAGCTCCACCTGGCTGTCTTGAAGAGCTGCCTGGAAAAAAAAAGAAAAACAGACTGTACAGCTTGTGTACCTTTTAAGCTTGGAGAGATTTAGCTGCATATGCTTTCTGACCTCTTCCTTTTTCTGACTGGACTGCTGGATTGACTCCTTCTCCTTCCTTAGCTGTTCCTGTTCTTCCCGCAGAGAGTTGATTCTGTCAGTCGCTGCTGTTAGCTGAGGAAAAGAAAACCATGCACTCATCAGTCAAATAAAACACACCCAATGTACACAATGCTTCACTTACAACAATCCCACAACTGTTCACACACAGTTCTTCTGACCTCTTCTACAAGTTTGCTGTTGGTCTTCTCTAGAGAGTCCATCTTAACCTGAAGATCAGTGACAGTGCAACTTAGGTGGCGATTTAACTCCTCAATGTAATGCTTTTGATCTAATATTGCTGTCATCTTGGCATCACTGAAACAGACAGAATAACACTTTTTGAGTGTGCATCAAATGTGATTACTCAGCCAAAGGCTACAATTCAAACTAACATAAGAATACAGATCAGTTCAAAACATTAGGAAAAAGCAGTGAAGATGAAATGCTCAGTTCATTTGGAAGCAGCACTCACTCTTTTGGAGTCTCACTGTTGGCAGCATCTTTCAGATAAAGGGAGAAGTCAATGACTCCCACCTAAATGAGAAAGAGAAACATGTACCTTGATCATATAGAAGACGAGGTGTGTGACTGCTGGAATGTGTCCACAAAAACCTGACAGCACTCACCTGAGAATCAAGATCCTCCCCTTTAATACAAAGGTTAGCGTCAATTACATTGAGGCCCACCAGCAGCCCCCCCATCACCGCGCCCTCCTCGTCCATCAGGAACGCTCCAGAGTCATAAAACTCACTAAAAGATTGGAATAAAGAGATAAAGAAAGATAATGAAAGAGTGAACCTGACATGTAAACACAGTACACTGTAGAACATCATGCTTGGTGTGAAATCCACATAAGTGATCACTTTAACTAACCTCAGGAGGTCCTTGCGGTCAAGCACAGCCTTCATATAGTCGGCTACCTTCTTCTGCATGAGCGCCAAATGCAGCCAAGCCCTAGCTCTCCCCAGACCAGTCCTAAAAGTGAACAGAATAAAATTAAATAGTTTATAATAAAACACGTCGAACATTCATTAAATTCTGAGTTTATTCAGGAAAAGGTGTGTAATAGCATACTTAATGCCGGGCAGGTCTCTGGCACTTGTGGCAATGCTAACAGACTCTGGACACAACTTCTCAATGAGTTCCAGAGGTCCCCATATGGACTTGTTCTGACCAATGAAAGATTTCTTGGCTGTAAAAAGGGAAAACTGTCAAAGTAACTCCTGCACACTCGGATTCTGATGTAATTTGAATACAAATAACTTAGTTCAAAACGTCTGTCTCACCTTTCAGGCCATGTTTGAGGCAATGCTCCAGGACAACAAAAAACTGCTGCAGAGGAGGGTACTCCGAGTCCAGTGTCCTGCCCAGACTCAAGGAGGACTGAATTAATACTTTGATGCTCAGCTTCAACATGCTGAGGAGGTTGGCTCTTTCTATTGCCATTGGGTCTTTAGGGAGTACAACTGTAAAGAGAGCAATGTACAGAAAATGCGCTGACATCAGATCAGTCAAACAAGTGAAGAAGTCATGCATGTGTCAATAAACTGCAGAATAAACATGTAGAGGTAAACGCTAAGACAGAGCCGGGTGACCAACCCATTAAAAACGTTGCTTGTAAAGTCGTGTGTCCTCTCAAGTGACAGTTAGAAAACTTACAGTAAGTTAAAGAGGAAGTAACTACGATAAATCCTGGATGCATTTTTTTCCAGCTTGGTTTAAACATAAACGTGTTAGTTTGAGTGTCAACGTTTACTAACAGTCACAGCTTACCTGGGAGCTTTTTAGAAGTCTTGTTGAGACCATTTTCGGGTTCCTTCTCCGTCGGAGAGCTCACAGCGGATCCCAGCAAGGGATTTCTCGAGGCAGCAGCATAGCTCACCCCGCTGCTAATCGTCTCCGTGGCCTTCCGAGCCAGAGACAGGATTGGAGCCGACCAGCTGTTCTCTGTCTCCGCCGGAGCCGACTTCTCTGTGCGGCCATGTCCGTCGCTGCTGCCGAACTCGCCGTCAGTCGTAGCCCCTGAAACTTCGGGCTCGTCTAGCTGTGGTTTTGTTTCGCTGTCCTCAACAGCTGTGTTTACTTCCCCTGTCTCGTCGGCCATGTTTGTCACCCCTCCCCTTTCTCCCAGCATTCACGTGACCAGAGTAATCACGCGCACAGTGAGAAGGTTTCCTGTGTGTACACTACCGCCACCTACTGGACTGGAGTGTGAGGAAACCAATAAATAGAAACTGTAAAACGCTTTGTTTAAAAAAACAAAAAAACAATTATATCCTACAATGACGCCCTTCTATAAATTTCGAACATAATTTCATGTTAACTCCTTAATGTAGATAACACATCTACGTCTCTTCATACAGTAGCACACGTCCAAGGTTTTATGTCAACTCTGTGGGAATGTTTCAATTGAGTGTTTATAGGCTATAATTTATTAGGCTCATTGCCCTTATTTCCTAACTTCAGTTAGATAATAAAGGTGTCATTCTGTTACCAACAACTCTTTGCGTACTGATGGAAGCAAACCTTTACTGTGCACAATTCAAGTAGCCATTAATGTTATTAGCAACACCTGCGTTTCTAACGTTACAATGACAAATCAAAATGTCTGCTGCGACGAAAGGTCTGTTGTCAGTGTTTTTTACATACACAGATCAATTCACCAATGGACCAAACACGTGTTATACACTTATGCATTTAAAATGTAATTATATTTTTAAAAAATGTAGAAAAAGAAAAACAACCTATTGCAAAATAAAATAAAATAAAATAAATTAGTAATAATAATAAGTAAATATTCTTAATTAGATGCAAATAACCTGACTGGTGACTCGTAGCCACTCATTTAATACCTACAGACAATCTCATTGGTCCAGTTTTCTTCTGTAGACGTCACCGAGATGCTTAAATGACAGATAAACGATCAAAAACTGAAACCAAATTTCAGAGTGTATTTGAAGTGCAAAGTGTCATCTACCTTGAGCCTTTTGTAACGTCAACAATTCACCTGTAGCTCCTCCAAAGTGGACAAGTGTTTTTGTTCCTAGCTTTACCACGTGGTGGCACAGACAAGCTGCATTACTTAGCTATCAAACCTCCTGAAGTGGTTGCTATTATTTATAGGCTTATGTGAAAATCACCAGTCAAGTTTAGACCATGCTGTTATTGTGTTCTGTGGCCTATTATTGGTTGTGTTAGTCTACCATTTTTTAATTTTACTGTAATTGTTTTATTTTGTGGTAATATATAGTAATTTGTGAGAGGGTGACTTTAAAGGGCCATTGCAATGTTGTACTGTAGTACTGTACACTACCAGTCAAAGGTTGAACACACATGGAAATGACCATGTTTGTGAAAGACAAGCAGATTTTATAACATCACATTGATCAGAAATACAGTGTAGACATTATTAACATTGCAAATGACTATTGTAGCTG
>JAUMHL010000002.1:8056025-8069288 GCA_032362345.1 Sandelia bainsii | reverse complement strand
AAACATTGAACAGTTGGACATGTGCATTCAAAAGTTTAGGGAAGGTCACATTAAGTTAACCTGTAAAGGTTATAGTGGATTTTAGGTTCATCCTGAAATTTCACCCGAAAGCTGAATATCCCTAACTTTTTGTGAGTAGTGTATGTGGTTAATAATGTAGAATATGTAGGCACATCCTGGCATTAAAGCCAAAGTAGGATTTCTGTTTATTTATTTATATTTTTTATTTGGCAGACATTTATCTCACCCCTCCCTGACACTTGCCCTGCACATGTCTTCATGTTGTGCTCCCTGACACAGTTTTCCATTCTCTTATCTCGGTATCAACTTTGCTTCACAGTTGGTAAAAATAACCCATCTGTCAAGATCATTGTGTCTATTTATGCTGTGGTAAACAGTAATACACTGTTTTCACACTTGTTCTTTCCATTTGCTTTCAATTTTCATGTGTTTCTTCCTGGTATTTTTACTCTTTTGTAATCTAAACCTTGCACATTGTTGGGCTCTGGATACATTTGTGTCTGTGTCTGTGTGCATATGTGTGTGATTATTGTGTGGGAAAAAGGGTGGATCCTTAGACAGGGGGAGATATGCTGTCTGAACTTAGACAGTCTCTTCCTCCTGGCTGATTACGGCACAGTCATGAGCACCACAAACGGAAACACAGACAGGCACACATCCACTAAACAAAGACATGCACAGACACACACTGACAACATACTGCTGCGCCTACACACCCAAGAAAAAGCCCATCTTGCATAAACACTAAGATTGTTAGTTGTTTTCCTTTTTTTTCCAGTATTCTGTGCCTTACCAACATTGCTAGGTTTTTTCCTTGTGTCTGTCAGCGGTGCCATTTTCAGAAGCTTTCTTTAGAAGTGGGTGTTTCTAGCCTAAAGAAATGAGCTAAAAATAAACTAAAAGAAGGAACTGGGGAAAGAAGAGGATGTGGAGGGATAGACACTAATGTCTGAACATTTAGTTTGTGTTTTTGCCTGTTTTTTTTTGTAGTTTTTTTGCTAATGTGTCTAATAAATGCTAATGTGTTGTTGATACATTTTTAAAATAATAGAAAATACATTAAATATTATATATTATATTTAGAGTGAGTACAACTTGGGATTAATCTTCTAGTACTCAATAAACCTTATATTATAATTGGTCATGTCTCTCTGTAGTTTAGCGCTTGCACTCTGGTTAAGGTCAGCAGACATTGATGACATTTTGCTCCATCTTTATGTCAATTTCCTTCCACTGTTCCTGCTAAAGCTATTCTTTTCTTTTGTGTAGAACTCAGGATGTAACTCAGTCTTTAGTAGTGACAGGCAAGTGACAAATAATTTCCCTCTGGGATTAATAAAGTTTTTTTGAATCTTGAATCTTTGAATCTCTTTCGTTATTCAGTGTCCCGCTGTTTTCTGGTTCCCCCTAATTTCTGTCGAAGTGTCCCTGGACAAGACACTAAAACTTGAACCCTTGGCGCCTCAAAGGGGCAGTCTGTGTGCAAGAATTTCACCAAGGGGTTAATAAAGTAACAATTATTATTATTAATATCAGAATTGGTGCAGTGTAAGTTCCAACCAGTTGAGGCAGATGACCGCCCACCCTGAGCCTGGTTCTGCTGGAGGTTTCTTCTGTTAAAGGGAGTTTTTCCTCTCCACTGTCACCCAGTTCTGCTCAAGTGGGACTGTTAGGTTTTCTATATTATTCTGTATACACTTATATTGTGTAAGGTTTTAAATCTTACAATGTAAAGTGCCTTGAGGCAACATTTGTTGTGATTTGGAGCTGTATAAATAAAGTTGAACTGAAAGTTGAATTGAAGCAAGTGTTGCTTTCAGCCTGTTCATCTCAGCAAAATAAATAAAAGGATAGAGATTCAGAATCTGAGATATTGTCCACACATTCTTCTTTCTTACTAAATTCTGGCAACTACGTTACCCAGAATGCAACGCAACCACTTACACTTAGATTGGTGATTTCAGTGTCTTATGCTAACAGCAGCTATTGTAGCCAAAGGCCAGAGATATTTATGTTATTTATGTTATGTTGTTGCTGTTTCCTCTGCTGTGAGCTCTGAATGACTAATTGTAGTGATTTGTTTAAATTATTACCAGATGGACACTTCTGTTTCTGGATTTATTCTATGACTTAAGTAAATTGTGGTTTGCTAAATGCAATGCTGCCCCTAGTGGACATGCATGTCTATCACAGAAGTATAACACCAACACATATGAAAATTTCTATGAATGTAACCAGCATATATGCACGCTTATGTGCAACACATAGAAGCATAATTCCAATATTAGGAGTTGAATACAACCCTCCACACGGTTGACCATGGGTGAGTGTGCATTGTCTGTAATAGTCAAAATATTTCAGCGATGAATGTATTATGAGAATAATACTAGACTCAGAATACTGGACTCAAACAGGGCACCCAGTCACTTGACTGAAAACTTGTCTGACACACACGAGAGAGCTTTCATTGCAGAACTGTGAAAGTCCACTAAATTTTGTAAAACTGTGGAAATTTCCCTTTAACTGTGATCTTGTGCCAGTACAGATGCCTTTTGGAAACATGATGTAGGTGTCATGGAAGAGCAGGCTAGGAAATATAGTTGGAGATTTTAAAAAGTAGGTTTTCCAGTTCTTACTATTGTTGTCTTACAAAACACCTTTCTAGTAGGCAAGTGCAGTAGATGTAGGGCAAAAGTAATTACTGCTAGTTTCTGTTTAATCATTTGCTAGTAATGGCTCTGTTTGTCACAGTTTGTGGGTTTCACCTGCCTCACAGAAAGTGCAGAAAGTCCATTATCCTCTACATGTACCACTTTTCTGGTCTCCCCCTCTGGGTCATGAGATCTCAATGTGACCAAAATCCACTTTGTAAATAATCAGACATGCACAGATTATGCATCCTGGTGTGATGGTGAGATGATAAACTGAAAGACACGTGGTGGTCAGTACATTCTTTCATTCACATGACACTATTACTGTGTCAACCATATATGGGGCATCATTACCTCTGAGCACATAATACAGTGGCAGTTTGAACCTGTGGGGAACAACCAGGAGCAATCCAAAGCACTTTTTCCACCCACAGTAACAAAATCTCACAAAAACAGCTTCTTTGTCTTGTCCTTCATCGACCTCCAAACCATAAGTGGCATCCTGAGTCACTGTGATGACACAAAACAACAGCACAAACACACATGCTCACACACCTGCATGCACGCTTTAAGAGTATAGTTCTCACAGTTATTTGAATGAACACTTTTCAGATATGTGATTAAATTTAGAGCCCGCACACAAACCACTTCCTTCCGAGTTCTATTAATGTCTTTATTTCCTTTGCACAGTGACTAATGTGGTTTTCTTTCTAATACATTTGAATGTGATAAAAAGTTCCAGCACTTGACACATGTCACTCTCCACAATGACCTTTTCTCACTTTTTCCCCCTCCTTCTCTTTCCAGTTATGTTGTGTCCTTGTGGGTTGTCCGGCTGTGTCATGCTGCTGTGCCACCACATTCCTCCCTGACCAGTTCCTGTGCCTTCTCAAAACAGTACTAACAGGAGAGAAAGAATGAGAGAAGAACAGAGTGGAGGGCCGAAAGGAGCAACAATGACAAACAGAGAGACGTCAAGAGAGGGTGGTGTAGTGAGATCACTGCTCCTGTGATGTGATGGAAATGATGGTGGCCTTAACATAAGCGCTACATCATCATTATGATCTAAAAACTTAAAAAACATGACGTTGCCGGTCTTTATAAATTGTTTAAGGTAAGTACAAGGATGTGGCCTCACTAGCTCTGTAATAAGCAGTGGATCATCGGTCTACAAACACAGAGAAGCTGAAATAACAAAGTGTTTGAAGTGTGGAAGTGTGATTGTTGTGAGGATAAAAGGACTAAGGGAGGGGGGGGGTTTCAACAGGCTTTTTGTGTGTTGGCCTCATCGAAGATGTCTTACTGCACAACTCTTGACCTTCAAATGAATAAATGGAAAAATAAGCACTGCCTGGGTATTTGATGGGAGACACAATATATACAGACATACACACAATGCCACAATGGCGAAGCATTAACATGGTCGTAGCACTTTCCCATAGTCCCCTCGGGTATGGGCACAACCGATGGGAAGTTGTTATTTCGGTTTTATGTTGGTATTTTTACACATGCAGTAGGAGTCGAAAACACACTTCCTGGTTGTATTTGGCATTCTTAGTGTCCAAAGCAAAAGGCTTAAAGTTTAAGACACAAGTTTCCCGTTTACTTTGTTTTATGAGCTTTTTCTTTCTTCCAAGGAATTTATGTAAAATCCTGTGAGGGCCTTACTTTATTCTGAAGTATGCTCCTATCTCAGCCACTGCTGGCAGGCCAAGCCAAGCATTACTATGTAACATTGTTATGTTAGGAGATAGCTGGGCACCAGGGCTTTTAAACCTGGATGTATCATGCAGTAATGATAGGTAATGTGCATTTACATGCTGAGATAAGATCATATGAAAGACTGACTAATGGAAAAGACACATTTGATGGAGGCTATTGAGCAATCGATACAGAAATAATATTACTTGTTTTAGGCCTTCAAAATGATGATGTTATTTTGATAAGTGCAGACAGTGTAGAGACAGTGAGCAAGATTTGTATATAGCGCACCTCACTTTGTGATGTATGTCATCTGCAGAGCAAAGCTATGAGTAAGTATAATTAGGCTGTTGTTCAAAGTTAGACAAGGACATCTGTGTGTAAACTCGTGGATGTCTACAATGGACAGTTTGGGTACTAATTTTACCATTTTCCTTAGTTTTTCTCACATAAATTACTAGAAGACCAACTGAATTACTAATTTGATGAGTCCCATGTTTTTATAATTTGTAGAGTAGGGGAGGTAGAAGAAGGTGGCCCCAAGATTTCCCTGTGTGTTAGTGTGTGTCTGTGTTTCAGTTCAAATGCAGGTTTGATTGAAAGCACAGGTATGTGATAAATCAAGGGTGGAGGCAAACAAGCAAGAAGTGGCAGGAATGGAAGGGAAGTACATTTTACAAGTGTAGCCTGGGGCCACCTTCTTCTACCTCTGTACAGGTAAGACCTGAATGAAGCATGATTTACACAAGAAATCCTGACTCACAAAGATTACACTGTTTTACACAGTGTCCTCTCTCTGTCTCGGGTGCAGTACATGCAAGCCTCTGAGCTAGCTGAGTAACCTGAATAAACATATGGCAAGGCAGCCCCCAGGTAACTTCAAAGCTCCTTTTACAACAAACATATCACATTTCACTCCAGGAATGTTCCACTGCCGCAGAAACGCTTTTAGCCGCTTTCATTCAAAGGCCGTGTTTAAATTGCTTTTTGTTTGACATGAAAGAAAATCAGCCGTGAATGCTTTGATCACCGGCACCACACCTGTGTGTTGAGACGTTCTCTAGGATAAAACCAGGTGAAGAACCTGTTGTGGTCATGTAAGGCTTTACTCAAGTTTGATCCAGTACTCAAACACCTGGCAAATGGAAAGGCAGAACAATATGGCACGAGCAAGATGTTCACGTGCGTTTACTATGACTAATAACAGAGCTCTCATGAATGTCTTTAAGAGGATGTCATATTTCTGAGGCTGCACGGCATTCCATGGGTTATCTAAATTGTTTCCATATCAGAACGTTGTACCAAGCCTTGCAAATGCACGTGAAGTATGTTTGACATTTCTAACAACAACATCACTGTTTCTGCTGTGCATTATCTTGCAGCACCTGAGAGACATGAACCAGGGTTCCTGAGAAACAGCCAGTGACTCACCGTCATTGAATTACACGGGGTGATGCAATGCAGTGACAATCGAGAAAGTGACATGGCACAAGTCACTTATTGCGCTAAACATGCATGTACACAGAAGCAGAGACCAGCAGGGTAAATGACTTGCACATATTTTCACTCCCATATATGTTTTTGGCATTTCATCCACCTCTGAGCGACACAGTGAGGACATCAGCAATAAATGCTGGATTGTTGCATGGACGGTTGGTCTTGTTGTGTGCACAGAGAATGAGCAACCAGTTGGTTTAGGCAGTATTTTTAATAACTGTAAATTACATTTGAAAGCACTTTTTAAAATGACATTGTCAGTGTTGTCAACATGTAAACATGAGTCTCAGTGCCATATGTGGCCAGAAGTTTTAAATACTTCCATTACATTTTATAAACATTTAATAAACATCATTATGGTTTTCTGAATTTCAGTTTCTGTCAGTTTAGCCAGACAAAAAGTTCTAAATACTACAGTACCCATAAGCCTCAGCCATTTTTTTTTTCTATGGAGAAGGTTGTTAATCAGTGCTGAAATATTTCACTGTTGCCGCTGTGATCAAATCAGTGCACCAGTTAACAAATTCACTGACCTATAATAACTGACACACTGCTAATAAGGTTTAAAAATCTAATCTACAGCTTACACTAATTATTATGTTATTTTAGACTTGGTTGTTTCTTTTCTTAGAGAAATTTGAAAAACAAAGTTGTGCAGGACTGTGAGTTGACTTCTCATCGTTTTTATATACTCAGTCAGGAGATTTTTTACCAAAACAATGGATCTTGTGTAATGCAGTTCCTCATCTTTTGCAATTGTGATTCTAATGTGGTTACCTAACATTGTCTATGCAGAAAATAAAGCCAGAGTGTAGCTATGAAAGTTGCAAAGACTTTTTTTGCATTTTTATTAGTGATGTAAGGCCAAGTCAAAGCAAAAACATGACATAATCTGGTACACATACAGCTTACATACAATACATACATACAGTCCCTTTTCCAAAGTTGTGAATAGATTACTCAAAAACTGTTCTGGGCTGGTAAGCAGGTGGTAGAGCTTGACAAAGCTATTTTCACTCCACACTCTGTTTACAGTTGTGGTTTGGGACGAGCAGACGACCAAATGATTCAGGTAGACTGGATGGATTCAGACACACCTACAGGAAGCAGTGTAGGTCACGCCAGCAATATCACTGGGTTGCAAAACTCAACATTTGGATGGCTACTGTTAAATAAATTGAACACCAGCTTCAAAAACACTTAAGGTGTGTGATGACATGCCACAATTAAACACATCCTCATGCCAAGTGTGCAATGGTGGACTAAAGGTCACAACAGATTTTAGTAGTCTCAGCTACAGCTCAGTGATAGAAATCACTACTGTTAGCTTCTCTGGTCTGGTTCCTGTAACTTATTCCTAAAGGCAGTCCGCAGCAATATTTACAGTTGACCTTCTGGACAGTACAGAAGGCAGCTCTGACAATGACAAATCAAATAAAGTGGAAATTACACAGACTGCAGGCGGAAAAAAGAGGAAGATAAAGAGAGAATAAAAGTAAAATGCAGGCTGCCTTTCTCCTTTGTCTTGCTTTGGAACAGATTTGTAAATCATTGCCTTTTCCGGTGGTTTCATTTCTTGAGAAAGATGAAGTTCACACCCATAACACCAAAGTACTGGTTAACTTAAGTTTTTTTTAATCTAAATAACAAACATATTTTGTCTCTTATCCATAATGATTTTGATGCTATTTTTCCCAAGATATTCACTGTTAAATGTTTGTTAAATATCCACTCATGATAAAATAAACCCAGTAACCACAACGTATCACAAACACTGACCTATGTAACACTGTCTTGTGACAGCGGTCACAGGCACAATCTGGACATGTTAACTGGCCTGCATCTGATGCTGTGTTGTATAAATTCACAAAACTGATGGCATCATCAGGATTAGTTCATACCTCATAGGTTTTTGCACCTAAAAGTTTAGATAAAAGATGGAGAAACCATAGCTTTATGTACTTTCATTTATAATTTAAAAGAACCAGTATCAGAGCAACAAATGTGTGCATGTTTGTGAAGACATCGTTTAATGAGTAAAGTAATCCCTGATTCCCCATATGTCTTACTCTATCATGTGATGTGTCTGAAAGGCAGACAGTCATAATAAGATCAGTATCTCAGTGGTCATTGTCTACGTAATGCTCTTGGGCTCCCCCGCACACACACACACACACACACAAAACACAACACATTCAACATTTTTTCCCTTTAATCTAGGCCTCTTCTGGTGCCTAGTCTATGTAACAGGAGCCGACTATCCAGCCTTTCTCTCGAGTGGAGAATGTCACTATGATAGATCTCCATTCCACACACACTCCTGACCTTCACACAATGCTGCTTTTGAAAGGCTAAATGTCAGTTACTATGTGTGTGTGTGTGTATCTGTGTGTGTAGTAGGAAAGGGGAATCCCTGAGACAAAGTGTTTTTTTTTTTACAAGCCCAGCATTTAAATTGTGCATTTAGCCAACAAAAACAAGCTTTCCAGGGTCTGCAGACTTTTTTCTGGATAATGTGGTTACTTGTACTGTTTCACAAGAAATGGATATATATGGAACAGAAATGGGTAGATTTGAAGAAAAAGGGAGAGAAAAAATCCATTTGTCATGAGTAAAACAAGGCTGTCTGCTTCCTTGACTGAGTGATGCCTCCCATGATGAAAAGCCTTGTTTATTTTTCTGTCATGGACCACACTCATATCCTGCAGGGAGGGAATATGCAGACGTCTCAGCTGTGCCTTGTGGATTATGTGAAATATGCAGAGGATGTGTGGGAGACAGACATATTCTGTTTGACGTGAAAGATAATGGAAATGAAATCCAAGCAGACAGACAGTCTGATGACTTCGCTGACACCCAGTATCTTACCACTGTGATGAAGCAATGAAGGAGAGTACAGTCACATAACAGTCAATATCAATAGTTTGTCACTCCAGACATGAAAATAAATTTTATGACTTTGAGATTACAGATAGTAAGTAGGATACCATTTTGTTCCAAACACTATAGTAACATTACATAGTTAACATAATACAGTCACTGTAACTGTTTAATTACAAGTTAACACCAATCAGAGTCAGTTTTACACCAGCAACAATGCTTTATATAGACCAGAAGCTCTCCAATCCGACCGGTTTTAAAAGGTTTAAACAGCCATGTTCAGGGGAAAGATGAATGAATCTGTGCCAAATTTCATATCAATCTATTCAGCCTGTGTCTGATGATCACGAACGTCTCTACATATTTTAGTGGCAGTCGATACAGTAGTTGCTGAGACATTTCATTCTAGACCAAAGTTGTGAACTGACTGTCATTGCCTTGTAAAGGTAAAATCACTAAACATGGCAGTTATTATTTATAGTCATTCTTTTGTTACTTTAGGCTAAGTTGAGAAGCAATGATCTTATCAGACTACTCATATGCACTGCTCTGAACCTGTCATTACATCACAGTGAGTGATTACTCATCTCTCAACTCAGGAATGAAGCACAGGCTCCTGGAGCCCGCCTATGGTACTTTTCCAGAGCAGCGCAAGATGGATAACAGCAATAAACTTTTATGTGATAACCAACGTTTTCCCCGTTGCTACTTGTGATTCCTTTTCCCTGTAATTTTGTTTCTTGAGCACGTGACAACGCCATTATCACACAAACACACACGTCACAGATAACTGCTATCACCACATGCAACGATTTAAAGCACCTCTGTATTTGAGCCACTGTATGTATTGTCGCAGTTCAGAAATCATAAAACAGCGGCCACTGACTGGAGCAGCTGTGCTTCAAATTTACTGGTAACACAATCTTTGCTGCATTCACAGTTTTTACCCCAGTGCATCTAAAAAATACACAGCGGTGTTGTAAGCGGGTGCACTCAGTAAAAAGGTGAACATAGAGGAACCATACTTAGTATAGAGTATACTGGGCGTGCATAGCCAGCATTTCCCCAACCCTTACTCTGTATTTAGCTGCTGACCCCCCTTAATGACAAAGATCTACAGAACCATCATGATCTCACCATCCAGGAGGCGCATGCATTCACATGGTCAGGGGACGGTGGGTGAGCTGAGGGTGTTAATTTACAAGATAACATGATGTCATTAAACTGGACACACACACACACACACCCTTATTGCACCCTTATTGACCCCAACACTCTTTGTTTAAAGATCTCTCTAGAAGTGTGTCTGCAAAAGGAAATGGTTGAAAGGGGGCTTTTCACTTTTCAGCAATTTGTCATGCAGTTACACCTTTTTCTCGTCACCTGTCTGACGAGACACTTCATTTGGGGTCATTGTTAATCAGTAGGTGGATGCGAGAATGTATTTGGATGTACGTTATTAATACCTCAGAGGCACTCAGTTGGGGGGATTTGAGAGGGTTCTTGGGTTTCAGGTTCTGGTTTTCTGAGCTCATAGACAAATGTCCCTACATGGTGACTTTCTTCTCCAGTCCAAAGTGCTAACGACTTGGCCGCCATACTGAAGATACCAATCCATCAGACCCCATTGCTGCAAGGCATTGGTGCAATGTATATAAGCTGCTACAGCAAGCTGGCATAAACATCCACATGCTCAGAACTGAAGCTGGACGCAAGCTGGTCACTGGATACTAAACAAACGTGTGACTGGAGGGTCACAAGTTTGCTTTGAATGTGACTTAAATCCCCAGAGAGCCTGGGAAAATCTGTGTGGGTTGGATGGCAGCCACTGCCATCTACCTCCACAATAGTTAATGTGGTAAACAAGGGTCTTAAGCCCCGACCGCCCTGCTGGGACTGTTCAGTGGTCAGAAGCAGAAGGCTGTGGTTGTACTGGACGGCTCCCAGAAATGAACTTAAACAAAGAGCATATATGCACGGTCAGCATTCCTCATCTGCAACACAACAACCACATGTGCAACGAAAACAAGCGCAAAAATACAGAGTTCAATACTGTTGAATTTGTCTCAGTTTTGTCTTAATATTCCGTTGTCTGTTTTCATATTTTAAATATATATTTCTTCTTTCTCTGTGCTTTAGTTCATTTGTTGTTGTTGATGTCTATTATTTGGGACTTGAATTTTCCTAACTGAAGTGTTGTGTGCTGCACTAATACTTTCCACAAATTACATTCAAGTAATAATGTAAAAAAACAACAAACTTGTGCAAGTACTGGCCTGTCTTGAGCTATGACGCAGCATGTCTATCTGTCTGTCAGCTATTCTCTGACCTTGTCTGTCTGCTTTAATACTATCTGACATTGCAGACTGCAGGCCGTCTATGTGTCTGGCCATCTATTTGCAGTATCAGACAGTCCATCGCGTTTGTATTTGACAGTTCATGTGTTATTTTGTCTGAGTGTCTGAGTGATGTCATTCAGGTGCAGTGTGCCAGGACAGACCAGGTGTCACCATGAGCTTTTTTCTCTCTCTGCCCTTTCTTCTGTCACTGGACATTTTCTAGTTCAGACTTTGTGGGGATGCATTCATACTTGCATGCAAAAAAAATTACAGTGTTAGGATGAGTGCAGGTATGAGCATGTGCACATTATGTGGCATAGTGTAAGGATGCAGATGTTGAATGCTGTGCTGTAGGTCCAGTACTACAGGGTGACCTGTGACACTATTGTGGTCAAATCCGTTAGCCATTTTAAATAGTCAAGCCCTGAGATTGCACTGTGGTGACTGATGGGCCACACTTTCCCTTCCTTGCTCCCTGGCTGTCTGTGCTTTTGCGCGTGATGATGGATGCCCTGCCCGCTGTAAATATAGCCCTGCCCCAGCTAGTTAGCATGGTTGGCATGAACCAGGCTGGTGGTCATAAGCTAAATATATATCCAAAATAAATACTTCCAGATTCAATTCTCAACTGTTATTTAGACAGGCGATATAATAAATCTCACTGAGAAAAAGAGCTAGAAAACCATTTTGAAATGAAGCAAAAACCATGGTTTAAACTTTGCAGAGTCCAGAAGCTTTGAAACTATAGAATGACACAGAGACCAGTGAAGGGAAAACACTGTGGTTCTGCAACTGTCTACAGAAGCTTTGCCCAGTGCTGTGGTGGCTGTGGTGACGAGTCATTGCCATGGTTTCCATCTAAACTCTGATTTAGTTTCAGATGCACTGATACTGCGGCATGGATGCTGTGGGGGGAGAAAGGGAGACAGCCAGCCAACAATGACTGCAGTAAGTGACGCAAGTTGAGAGGCTGTGATGTTAGAGTGGCACTCAAATGTTTGTCCAGGTGTGATTGTACTACACAGTTAAACAGCCATACCAACTTCATGCAGGTTCTGCAGACAGAAGAACAACGGCTCTTCCCACGGGTGACAGGTCAACACAGATGCTTTGTCAGATCAAACGGCCATCAATGTGCACATTCAGAAGTCTGGAACACTTTGCCACCCTCAAATCTGTTGGTGGGTCTGAAAATAGGCCACAGAGGTATTCAAAAAGGAGAAAATAATTTTAATCTGGCAGAACAAGACAACAGAACCTTTGAGACTGGCTCAGAAAGAAACCATCAGAGTGCTGCCACAGTGACCACACTGGTAGGATGGAATCTGACTGTGTGAGAGTTTCTTTTCTCTCTACAACAATAGAAAGCCTTCTCTGCCTGCCTTCACCCTGCTGACTCGCAGCACTGCAATCAGTAAAGCATCTCTCCGGTTTTCCTCCTCTGCTGCTGACGTATCACCTATGAAGACAAATCCATGAGAACGTATGGACTTGCTTATATTTCATTAAACTGAAGTTGTCCTAAACAGTGAAGGTACGCACACCTTACCCATACTGGAAACTGAAATTTTAAAGGTGTCCTGCGGAGTTTTCCTGTAAACAAAAAATCTTATGTTTCCATTTAGTTTTACTAACAGCTCAGGTTTAACACTCCTGTAATGGAACAATACATAAAATATTTACAAAGCATGCTACACTGTTTGCATCCATATCTCCTTGCTGGTGTTGCTTTTCTTTGCTTGCTTTGACACATCTCTTTGTGTGTTACCACTGCCAGCTGTCGGTGGAATAGCATAAAAATTGCAGAAGGAATGCGTAAGCTGTTGTGAGGCGGTTGTTCAGAGGGACTCAGAGATGCCCGTGAGACAGATTGAAAGCTTAAAATATTTATTGAACAATGATCAAAAACTGAGGATGTGTGAGCGGCCGGAGAGGCAGAGGCAGAGGAGCAGCGGAGGGCAGGATTCACAGGGGAGTCTAACACAAGAACACAGTTAGTGGGGAATCGAGATACAGGTGAGTGGGAGATTGTGATGTGTTACTCACTGAAGAGATGAGCAGAGGAGATGGGGACTGAATGAGCGGGGGTGGGGGATCCTGGTAGAGGAGTGCAGCTGGACTAGAGGAGGGGCTGTTGCAGAGGTGAGTGTGGAGACGGAGATCCGGGCGAGGGG
>JAUMHL010000002.1:8021094-8054309 GCA_032362345.1 Sandelia bainsii | reverse complement strand
CTTAAACCTTACACTGTAAAGTGCCTTGAGATGACTGATGTTGTGATTTGGCGCTATACAAATAAAATTGAATTGAAAAATTGAATGAAAAACACGGTAATTCCTATGTGTGTCCAAACTTTTGACTGGTAGTGTACACTGGATTCATACTGTTTGCCAACAAGTTCCTTACATTAACTTTACCTTACATCAATTAACATACGTAAATTATAACATTTTTCCAATTATTCAGTGCGACCATTATCAGTTCATTTCTGACTTTCCATGTATGTATGTATGAGTTGTGGTTGTTTTAATGGAAGTTTCATGAAGTACTCCTTGTTTACTTTGTCCTACTTAATCAGTGAATGTAAAAGTTGATGAACAGTACAAAGTACAAAGTGTGATGTCTGTCTCTTTGCCATTGTCTGATAACTGGTCACCTAGCAGCTTGTACCCATCTGTTCCAGCTGTTTGGCAACACTCTGGTGTTGATTTGTGGTACTGCTGCATAGTTACCCTTGTATCATTGTGCTTCATGACCTCAAGTCCTCTACAGGGTACTGTGGATTGTCTTTACCATGTTTGAGATTCCACACAATGTACGTAACGGTAAATCCCAGGGATATATTTTATTAAGGAAGAGGAGGGAAACATAAATATTACTGTTTTCCAGAAAAAACTGGGAGACTGATTCATTTTCTGTTATTGGCTTCTGCCCTAATGTCTAATAGTTGTATTATTAAATGTCTGATGTCTAAAGTCTATGATGCAAGGGCCACCCTTGCATGGCTCATTATTTCAAACTTATGCTCAAGAAATCCAGTGACCCATGCACACCATCCCACCTGACAACTGAGAGAGACCTAAGTCTAATGTCCAGGAGATTCCCTCACGTTAATATCTGCTAGACCTCTTTTCAGTTGGCTGCAGGCAACACTGCTGTCCAACTCAATATGTGGAGCTTTAAGAGGTAGTGTAGTGAATAGCTTACATGCATGATATCAATAAGATTTTAGGCATGTCATCAACTCAGAGTGATTCAGGCTAGAGGCAGCAAAGATATTATTCATGTCAATAACTCCTCTCTTTCTCTCAACAGCTACTTACACACACATGCTTTCAGCCTCTCTCGCTTCTCATTCGTTCCATTTCTCATTGATCTGCCAACCAGGTCCTTGGAAGAGGACGGGTAAAGTGATCAGGCTATGACATCATTTTTTAGCTACCTCATCCTCAGCAGTGTGTATGGGGTGCGTGTGCATGTCTGCGTATTTGCCCCAGTCTTGGAGACAAGGATAGACTCATACAGTAAGTAACAATTTCCTCTCTAGACATGAGGGGCTGAGAGTTACTAAATGGATTAGACTACTTTAGAATCATGATTTCCACTATGAATGTAAACTTCTCCTCTCAGAGGTATTTTTTGTTCACTGTAATGTAACACAGTAATGTCAGAGTAGAGCAGAGTAATTAGGAAACAAAGTGTTGTAGTTGCTGCACAGGTGAGTCATGTTAAGCTTGAGAATGTCTGACTGATTAAAATTATTACAGGAGTTTGTGCTGAAGTAATCACAGGAGGTGAGGTGCAGTTTACTCAGCCAGACAGGTAGGCACACCACCTGGTGGAGAGAAGGAAATCTGTATGACACATGCGTGTGTGTACGCAAGTGGAGCAGGACCTAACAACACAAATACAAGTCTTTATTATGCTCTGTGGTTGCTGGGAAACAAGAAGAATGCCGGAAGATATGGTTTCAGGTGTTTGCCGGTGTCTCACATGGCCCTCCTTTCTCTTATCTGCTCTTCTGTTGCTTCACTCACCAGTTGCCGCAATTAGTACACGCTCACACATGCATCCACCCTCACACTACTCATAACCTCACCCACTTCCCCCTGGAAGAAATCCTTTTATGGGCATAAAGTTGGACACACAGGTACAGCAACCCTTGAGATAACGTGAGTTTTCTTTACTCTTGCTTGTTAAATGACACTTTCCAGGATTCCTCCTTTTTAATGGACTGTCATAATCAATAAAGCAAAGTTTGTCTTAGGTAACACAACAGTGGACTCCCAGGTCAAGCCCCTTCCGGAAGGTCACTAGGTAAATCTAAGCAGTCGCAAGATTTTTAGCAGGTTAAGAAAAATACCACGCAGTTTATACTCATTCTTTATATTTATTCACTTTTCTTTATTCTACTAGATCTACATTAGCTACTGGATAGTTACACTCAGGTAGAACTGCCAGATGCATATATCCTGTGACACAAGTCAAGACTGCTTCACTTTGACAGGTTATAAACTTAAAATGTGGACTTGACAAGGTTAGTATCCTTTCTAGGATGATTGACCTCAATCTGTAGGACACTAAATTCACAAAGTTTTTCAGCCAGACAGAGGCTACTAATATGAGTGTCTGACAGGGACCCAGACATTCACCTCATGAAGTGGTTTCCTCCCTTTCATTGATAAATCACACCCAGAGCCAAGTATGAACTAAATAACTAACACACAAAACAGTCTTTTTTTTCCTTTTCTGAGTCATTACAAAATAATTAGTTTGAGTATCAAATTTTTAAACTATTTACACCTAATCTCCTCCTCCTGCACAAGCAGTGGGCACTCACTGGAAAAAACATCAGGAAGCACATTGCACATTTTATTCCAAACAACTTACTTATCGTTGGCTAAAACTCTGCTTGTTATCTCGCTGCCTGGCCCATGCCACCCACTTTTTTTCTACATTCCTGATAGCACAAATACAATGTAGAGAGAGAGAGTTTTCCACTGACCAGTCAGCCTCCCAGTGGGTTTACATCAAACGCGGCTTAGGAGTCAAGCTCACTCATGGGTGCGGCGGGGATGATGGGACTTCTACAATGTCTGGTTATGTGTGTGTCTGTGTGTTGTGTTTAGGGACAAACTGTGGGGTAGAAAAGTGATCACAGAATTATAACAACAGATGCTCTGGAAAGAGCTTGGAGTCCTCCAAATGATGTCATGGTATCTGTTTTATCTGTATGTATGAATAGAAATCACTGAAGTCACACACAATGAGGAGGATGTCTCTGGAAAATGTTTATTATGAAGAAGCTACATTATTAAGGCAATTTTATATTTTGCAAATTTCAAACAAGAACATTTGGTGTAGCACAAATCACTCACTTTTGCAGAGACTGTCATCAGAATTTGACTCTTGTCACTGTAGTGTCACTGAACTTAAGTGACATTTGACACACTGAACAAGAAAACCACACTTTGCTGGATTTGCTGAAAATATTGGGTCTTTTTACAGCAGATTTGAGCAGAAAAGTTCTGTTTTATTTAGAAAAGTTTAATTGTTTCTTGGAACAGACCCAAAGTTTTGCTGGACGTGATCTTGTATTAGGTGTGCCAGAAGGTTTATACAGATTAGTGTGTGTTCCTAAGGTGTGCCTGTAATCATTATCCAGGTTGTGACAATGCAGGATCATAGCAATAAACTTTGCATTCCACTGATCATTTCAAAAGAGGAAGTTGTAGGAAGTCAGATTGATTCCAAATTCACTTTCTGTGGACTATCCCTAAATATGAGGTGATATTGAATTTTAGAATATTTTTACATGTGCTATCAATAGTGTTTGGTTGTCAATTATTACATTTTTAAGCAATAAACACAAACACCTTTCATGTCACTTTTATGACTTGCCATAATTACACAGGTTCTGTGTCCTCTTTAGTAACATACGGTACATTGTAGAGATTGAGCCAGTCTCTTTTAAATAAGTGGGACAGTAGCACTTATGGGTCAGCAGGTACAACCATTTTTTGTTTTAGAGCGTGTCAGTGAAATAGTCCTCAAATACAAATGACAAACAGAGTTCACATTTTACCAGGTGCTGTCAGTGTTATATCACCTCCAGATGTGAATGCACATGCTCTTGTGTTCCTGTGGTGCTCTGAGTTGCCTCTCACAAAGATGAAACAGTGTTTTGTTAAGTCAGACACACACACACACACACACACACACACACATATAGGAGAGCCCCTTAAAGCTACTGGTCAGATCCCTCATTAATTTTACTGACATCCACATCACAGAAACTAGGCTTCTTAGCAAACTAGGCTCTGTTTTCAGTTAACAGGATCCATTTTTGATGAGTAAATCATGAAACAGTGTTTTACTGTAACTGGGTCTTCTCATAAAAAAGTTACCATAATAACTTTCGGGTGGGACTTTTAGATCTGCTCTAGTGGTCTGTGGCACCCTCGTGTGGTCACTGTGGTACAGTGTGCTGCTATGAAAAGGCAGCACACTGTAGGCTAAGCATGCTGGGGACACCTCTTTATTCTGAAAATGAGTCTTTCTTTGTTTTACAAAAACCACAGCATATTTATCATTGTCTTTAATAGCTTCCTACTGGCTGTAAATCAATTACAATAAATACATTACTTAAAATTAATAATATATCTAATTGTAGTATCCATTTTAACCAGATTTCTCACTGCTTGTTTCAACATTTAATTATCAATACCGCTGATTCTACAGTTTTTTACGATGCATGAATATGTTACTTAAAACACCGCTGTTTTAGAAGATTTGTTTGAAACATTGAAAAAAACTCTAATCAAGTTACTGATTTCACCAATAACAGTGATAAAATTTCATATAAATTACAAAAGTTACATGGCTGTAATGTTCAATTATTTAACACTTTATTTACACATTACATGACCAGTAAATAAATGCTGAAGTAGTAAACTATAGAAGGAATCTATAAAAAATATGCACAAAAAAGAGCAATGCATTTATGACATATTTTATTGGCATTGCTATTGCAGACATCATGTGCACAAACTCACTCACCCATTATTAGAGAAACGCAATGATACAATAAATATGAGGTTCTTTTAAAACTGTATTTTCAAGTTCTTTAAAGATATTTGTTATTAAAGTGTTATTAAAGTACATATACCAGTAAATCGGTAAACTTATTATTTTATAGTGTCTGTGCATTACAGGTGAAATTACAGTGTGTCATGTGATACAGTGTATCAAAAATGTAATTTTTAAAAATAATTCTTCCTGACATTATTAAATAGTCTTTAGTGTTCTATAAAAGCAACCTAGCACAGAACAAGCAGCAACAAGTGCACAACCAAAGATCTGCTCTCCTCAGTTACAATGTGAAAACTCAAATAACATTACACGCTAACACTAGACATCCCATTTATACACTGTGTATTTAAAACCCAACAGGCTCCAGGAAGGCGGCTTCTTTTCTCTATTTCAGGACCTTTTCCCCCCTGCTAGGGGCAGGTTGGGGGGACGTTTGTGGTAATAGTCTGGTGGGGTGGGATTAGGGCTTGCATTTATCCCTGTAGGGACGTAATACATACTCTCCAGGTAGCTCTGGTCCAGTGCTGGATGGCTTTGGGGCTCTGGCTTGGACCCCTGAACAGAGGGATTCCTATAGCTGATCCCAGGTCCACTTGTATGCATTGTTGCTGCAGCTGGGGCCTCAGGATATCGGGGTGGCTGTGTCTGAGCCTGGGGGTGGGCTGGGGGAGCAGGAGCAGCATAGGGCATGTACTGCGGAGCAGAGTTGTACATGTTGGGGTTGTGAAGAGATGGGTAAGGGGCTGCTGAAGGAGGATACAGGCTTGAATGTGACATTGCTTGCTGTGGGATGAGCACTTCCACATATTGGCCTGTTTCTGGGTCAAATAACATTTTCCTCAGTGGCTGCACAGGCACCTCAATATAAAAATACTTCCCTGTCTCAGGATCCATAAGCACTCTGCGAGGTGTCTGTCCATAACTGCTCTCTGAGTACAAACTGGAGCTATCACCCCCATATTCAGAGCCATAGGAAGGTCCCAGGCTAGGAGGTCCACAAAGGTACTGGGGATCTATAGGAGGAAGACCTGGAGAGTGGCTGTGGCCAGGATTGCTGTAAGGAGCCCCAGTCATGACTGGTGGTTGCTGTTGAGGGGATCTGTGGAGTGGGGGTCGCCGAGGGTCAACATGCTGGGGTGGCTGCAATGGGCGATCAGCAGAGCAGGCCTGCATGAGTGAGGGGTGTGGAGGGCAGGGGAGTGTGGGGTGTGGAGGGCAGGGAGGAGGCTGGTGGAGAGGCTGGCACAGTGCTGGTGGATGATTTGGACCAAAAGGACTTGATTTGGGAGAGCTGCGCTGGTAGCTCATTGGCTGATGGTCAGGTCTGCACTGATGGGGACGGAGAGGCGGCTGAGCCACGGGGTAAGGTAGTGCCTGGCCTGGAGAATGTGGGGGGGCAGGTGGGGTGAGGCCATGGGGGCTGCGGTGATGGTGGGGAGCTGTGAGACCAGGGTGGGAAGTGCAGGCAGTGGTGCAGGAGCAGGGAAGAGGATGAGAAGAGGGTTGATAGCGATTTGACCTCCTGGGGGTCAGATCTGGAAGAATGAGGGGACTGAAACTCTCTCTTTCATCGTAACTTGGGGGGTCATCGGAGGCATAAAAATGCAGGTCATCTGTCCTTTGGGAGCGCTCGCTGGAGAGTGATCTGCAGCTTGACTGATGTGTGTATCCTGGCACTTGTGTTGTGGAAACAGTAGCAGGCTGTTTTGTATTGTTTGAAGGCATAGCTTGCTCCTGAGGGTATGCCATCCTGGGATACTGTGGTTGGTTATCTGGATCCAAAACAGCTGACTGGCTTGGCTGGTTTGCTGTTGGGTCAGAAACTGGAGCTGGAGGTGAATTAAACTTAGTTGCAGGGCCACTGTCTGATGTCTGAGCTGTAGTTAAGGTTGTAGGTCTTTGTGTGCATTCAGAGCTTTGAGGTGAGGCTGCTACATGTTGCTGCTCTTCCCTGCCAACATGTGTCTCTGTCTTTGACAGGGCTGATGACTGGTTTGAGAGACTGGAGGTGGTGGTTGCTGCTGTTTTACTAGGTGGAGGTTTGAGGCTGGATACCGCAGACACAGCTAGTTTTCTTGTATAGTTTGAGGTTGACATGGACTCATTGGAGATCTTTCTATAGATTGTTGGTGAGGACACAACAATTGTTTGAGGCCTCTCATCACCTTGTGGTTTTACACTTGTTGCTAATGATCTCTGTCCTTCATTTGGCACGACTCCTAAATCTGCAGGTTTGAATTTGCAGCTTGGTTTTGGAGGCACAGTAGGCTTTTGAGAATTTTTAGCAATGGATTTAACTTCAATGGTTTGAGGTTTGTTGCTTCTTGTAGTGAGCATCTCTTCTTTCTGTGTTTCTTTGGATAGTGACTTAACCTCAATTGACTGTGGTCTGAACCTTCTCATTGCAGGAGACCTTGGGGGGAAAGTTGGATCAAGTCTTTTCACTGCTTCAAAATCTCCTAGCTCGTTCTGTTTGGTAATAAGTGGTGTTTGCTCATGTATTTTCTTTGGTGGAGGAGCATTTTTTTGTTTTACTGTGTCTTTTACTGTAGGCATATTGCCCTTATCCTCCACTGAGGGGCCGGACATGTTGGATGAGGACGAGAATGTTCTCTCTCTATGAGACTCGATCTGACCTCCATCTGCAGTCGTGGCGATCTGAAGGGGGATCTCCAGACAGTTCACATGCTTATGGGGGACCCCTTTCCTTCCAGCCACGTTCTGACTGTCACCCATCACTGCTCCAATATCAGCCTGATAGCCTTTCTCCTTCAATAACATAGAAACTGAGTGACCACTGCTGCCTGAGGTGCTGCCAGGAGTTATGGGCCCAGGCGATGGTGAAACTGCTGTAGCTTGGAGTGGGGTGGTAAGCTCTTCCTGGGCAGGAGATGAAGATGTCTTGGTCTTGCTGGATCCATCCCTTATCATCACCACAGCAGTGGACACCTCTCTTTCCTTACTGGGCACTCTGGGAAGGCTCCCAGCTTTTCTGTCTGTTCTAACCAATACAGATTTGTCTTCAATGTCTGGCAGGTTATGGATTTCAGTCACAGTCTCTTGTGTTTCTGCTGCCATGTTTAGATCATCCTGACATGACTTGGCAATTTCTGTGTTGAGAGTTGTATAATCCTGTGTGTTTGCATTTGAGGACTTCTGTGATTCCCTGCTTAACTCAGCAACAAGCTTCGGAGAGGCCTGGGGTTTGTCACTTAGGTTTTCTGAGTCTTTCTTGCTGCATGACATTTTATTTTTATCTTCTTTCCAGCAAACAGCCTTGTATTCTATTTGCATTGGCTGTGGACGAGAAGGTGGGTTTTCTTTGCTCTGAAGAAGGGGAGATGAGGTTATGTCTTTTACACCCTCTTTCTCTTCCTTTTTCTGCTCCACTTTTAACTCCTCTTCTCTTTTCTCCTCTCTCTCCTCTTGCCACATCTCTTGAATTAGTTCCTTCTCCTCCCCTGCCATGACCTCTGCCTGCCTTTCTTCGTGAATTCCTTCCCTCTTTTTCTCATTAAAGATTTCTGTAATTTCTTCATTCACATCTGACGACATTACAGCACTTGTTGCCTTGAAGGACAAATTATATGTATTTTTTACAAGCCGCCTCACATCTCTCACTTTGTGAATGGGGGCTTTAACCTTAGTGTTCCCATTTCCTTCTTCTTCTTCCATCTGCTCATCAACAATGATCGCTGTCCTTTTCTCCTTTTCTCTGAAAGACATGTCTGGTGAAGATGCGTCAGGTTTGTTTTCTGCCTCAGGTGTGAGACAGACATTGAGAGAGGCTTTCTTTTTCTCCATTGCTTTGAGTGTAATCTCCTGTGTTTTTGACATGTCGGCACCCTGTTGCAGTTGTTTATGGTCCACTATGTTTTCAATTTCCTGGTCTCTCCTTGTCATCTGCTGTTGGGTTTCAGTGCCAGAAGGAGCTCTTGTGTTCCCAGGAGTGGCATTTGCTGACTCACCACCCTCCCTTTCATACCATATTTTATCATCATCTGCTTGTTGCACTCCTTTTCTGGACTTTTTCATATCAAATGGCACTTTTAATTCTGATCTCATTTCAAATCTTAAGGAGGCTGCATTCCTGTTTTGAGAATCAGCCTCTTCACTGTCAGTCTGTGAAAAGTTAACACTTCTGCTGCTGCTGGATGAGCTTGGCGTGCTACTGGCTCGTACTCCAAAGCTTTTCCGTGGTTTGGTTTCATCCTTTGTCCTTGTTTCTCTCAAAGGAAGACCATCAGATGAAATACTACAATCTGACTGAAGACTGGAACTTAGATTATATGTATCAGGTTTTGGGGACTCTTTCAGTGGTGCCACTGCACTCTCTGTTGGGATGAGGTTTTCCTCAAAAGATGGGCTCACTTCCTCTCCTACCTGCTCATCTGGTTGTTTATCAACACTCTGCATCTTCTTGGACAACACACTCTTAATGAGACAAGTGGCCATCTTGGTTTTAGTGCCGGTTTCATCCAGGGAAACAGATTTCTGGAGTCTTGGTTTTCTTTCATTTTGTTGAAAGGGTTCAGGGCTGTCCTCAGAGGGGTAGCATTCTTGCACTACTGCTGGTGTACTGTGTTGTCTCATGAAAGTCTCCCTTGAGTGACTCTCTAGAGAGGGACTTCCTAGCATCACTGGTACCCCAGGACTACTGTTTTCACTGCTCTCATCCTGTTTCCCTTCAGTATTATTCTTTCTCTTCAGCTGGATTTGTCTCTTTGGCACTCCTCTTCTCACTTTTCTGAAGTCTTCTCGTTCCACAGCTACATCTACACACTCAAAGCTGCCCATCTCATAGCGTCTTGATGGGTCTAGGCCATCTGAGTAGTGTGCAGTTAATTGCTGGAAGGAGAGTTCATCATTGTCCAGCTTTGGAGCAGAACCCCTGAAGTCAGCATAGGCCAGCCAGGACGCACTGACTCCAGCTGGGCTCTCCTGAGTAGATGGCTGAGACATGTTGGTAGATGAACGGTGGCTGGAGTTGTACACGTCAAGGTAATCTACCTCAGGGCTTGACAGGCTGCGGAAGGCCAGGTCTGTGAACCACTTCACCTCATTGTCTGCATCATCAAGCTCACTTCCCATGCTTGAGCTGGAACTCTGGCGGGGCCTGCTTCCAGCCACGTGTCTAGGAGCACTGTTTTTGTTCTGGGGTGTAGAAGGTTTAAGCCGTCTGGTAGGACCACCACCCCTGGTGTATTGTTGGGAAGCAAGCCTCAGAAGCCTCTGTTGTTGCTGTAGCTGTCTGGTGGCAAGCAAGCTCTCTGAATAGGAATGCACTGTTGGTAGTCCCTGACAGGTCTCTCTGCTTGTGGGAGCTGTACTGCAACTCGCAGGCCCTTTTCTATTCCTGGCATTGAATGACAGCTCAACCTGTTCCCCTCTGTAACTGGTGTCCCCCTGCCACCCCCTCCCATTTTCAGGAACCTGCTCCTCCCTCTTTCTCTCTCTCTCCATGTCCCTACCCCTGTGCCTCTCCCTACCTACCTCCCTCTTGTCCACTAGCTGCATTTCCCTCTCCATCTCCAATTGCCTTCCTAGCCTGAACCAGTGGTCCTGGCTATTACTGTCACTAGGGGCACTGAAGCTTTCCCTATTTGCCACCTCTTTCTTTAAATTACCACTTGATGAGGATGCTACAACCTGAGAGGGGCTATGACTTCTGTTCTGCCATGTTCTATATGGTTTCTCAGGGGGTATGATGTGAACAGGTGTAAACCTGGTGAGTGGCGGAGAGGGAGTCCGTCCTCTGTTTACATGGTGGGCCATGTCTGCGAATCTGTCTCTGTTTTCACTTCTGACTTTGGTTGAGGACTGTTTTCTCAGGTGCTTGGGTGTACAACTTGATTTTGACGAGCTGCTGCTGTCAGAGGTTATGGAATAAGGCCGCATGTTTTCCAGTCCCTGTACAGCTGAACTGGATGTAGCCCTGATGACAGCTGAAGTGTCTGTATTCCTGTCCTTTGAGACTATAAGATCAGGAGAAGGACTCTTCATGTCAAAGGGGGGATGATTATAAGTGTCTTTCTGAAAAAAGGTAGGGCCAGTGCCTTGTTTCTCCTCAGAGAATGAGGCTAAACTTGAGCTTTCTTGTACTTCTGTGGTTGTTGCTTCTCTCTCTGGGCTTTGCTGTTTCAGTGAACTGTCAGCTTTTACCTCAGCTAAGAAAGGTGAATATACAGGTAATTGAACTGCCTGCACTGGTGAACTGATTCTGATTTCAGATACAATTGCTTTATTTTCACTGTCTAATTCAAATAAGGCTGACACGTTGTCCTTTGCCAAATGAGTGTGGTACTGTATTTCTGAAATATCAACTCCAAAGATATCCCTCTCAGCCTCAGGTCTATTTCTCAGAACAGGAATGGGCTGTGTATACTGAGGGTTGTACTCTGTGGAGAGAGTCGACGGTGAATGCTGATAATCACTCTGCTCAGGAGATGGTGCAACAGGTGATGGATCTCTACTTCTGTGCTGAGGTGAGGGACTCTGATACCTTTCAGTGAAAGGATTTTTATATCTTTGCTCAGGTGGGGGAGTGTGATGCTTTGGCTGAGGTGAAACTGTTCGGTACCTGGGATGATGTGACAAAGTTATTTCAGGCTGCAGGACACAATTTGTGAAGCCTGATATATGAGGAGAGTCTTGTGACGCACCAGTTGATTCTGCTATACTGCTCTGTATACTGTCTCTGCTTGGGGTAGGGCTACTTGCTTTAGGGGACACAAGTGTCCTTTCAGGCTCAGGAGTGGAGACATAAGAGAGCTCAGGAAATGGGGGAGTCGCCATGTCCTCAGGCTGAATAACAGTGTAAGAAATCCCAGTGATATGTGGGGATGAAGTGAGGCTTGTTGATGAGGAAGAGTCAAAGTGAGTTTCTAGAAGTGAAGTTGATGTTGTCTCCACTTCAGAGGTTCGTTCTCTCCTACTGACCTCAGGTGAGGATGCTGTGTCCCTGGTTTCAGGTGAAGGAGAAGTATATATGCACTCTGTGGGACTACTCCTAACTTCAGGTGATGGAGGTGAACTATAACTTATCACAGGTAAAGGCACTGGGGTCTCGATTTCAGAAGATGTTGAAATGTGGCTTATTTTAGGAGAAGGAGTTCTTGCCCCAGTCTTAAACAGAGAGGCAGCTCTGAGCAGGCCAGGTGAAGGAGTTCTGTGACTTAATACAGGTGACACACGTTCAGTGGATGCTGCTGTCAGAATCGCAGGTGAAGGAGGTGTGTATCGTGGGGCAGGTGTAGACACAGTACTGACAGGTTCAGCTTCTAACCTTGAGTTCTCAGGAGTAGTTGAGGTGTCTCTTCCTGGAGTGGAAGGTTCTGAAATCAGTCCAGGAGTGCAGGAGGAATCCTCTGTATGAGGTGTGGAGCCTCTACTAAAAAGATCAGGCAGGGAGACTCTCCCTCTTAATTCAGGAAAAGGAGATGATGTTCGTGTATCAGGGGAGTCTGGCCTGTTTTTCAGCTCAGGGAAGACCAGTGTCTCTCTTGACTGCAATGACAACTCTGCGCTAGTGGGTGAAGGTGAAGTAAATGGCAAGATGGATTCAATGGCTGGTTCTGTGAAGTCTGTGGAAAAATTGCTGGATGTGGGTTCAGATGAGGGACTGCTGCATTCATTAATGTTGTTCCTTGGTTCAGGGAAGACTTGTGCTACCATGAATTCAGGCGAAGATTTCACTGACTGAGGGGAGGATGGTCTGGCACAGTTGCCAGATTCAGAGGGGGTACTTGGAGTTACAGATTGATTTGAGGGGCTGTCTTTTAAAGTAGGAGTGACTTTTCTTGGTTCTACCTCTGAATAAACTTGTCTTGGATAAGGAGATGATGGTGAATGTCTTTTTTCAAATGTGGAGGAAGACAAGGATGACACACTTTTTCCTGAACTAAGGGTATGGGGACTGTTGTATCCAGGTGAGGGGGTTCTCTCACCAGAGCTGAGAACTTCAGATGATGGTGTAGTTGTAATAAGCTCTGGTACTGGTGATTTGCTTTTTGGTTCCAAATTTGGGCTGGTGTCCTCAGAGCTGTCTGGATGCCCTGTCGTCAGGCCCTCACTCTGCAACTGCTTCCTCTCTGAAGACGCGTTCTGAAACGGTGGGCTGAAAAGCCTTTCTTTTGAATCTTCAAAGCCCTCCTCTCCTTCACTGGAGCCCGGTGCAGTGTGGTAAGAGCCAGAGGAGTCATTCAGATCATCCACCAGGGGTGATGCAACAGATGCCCCATCCACTTCCCTCTGGGAAGGTACAAAGGCCCCAACAGCAGGGCTGCTTGAGAGAGAGGGCGTCTCACAGTCGTCTCCAAAAATGTCACACAGGCAAGTGGTCTCAGAGATGGAACTGTGCTGAGTAGGGACGTTGATAATATCAAAGATTTCAATGTGGTTGGGTGTGCCGTCACGATGGCGCAGGGAAAAACTGCGGGGTGCACTGCGCAGGAAGGAGTAGCTGTCCCCCTGGAGAGTCCAGCTGTCCATTGCTAGTCCACAAGCTCCAAATTCTTACTGTGGCCAGTCCAGTATGCTCTGGGTTCTTTTCCTGGACTGGAAATAAGACATGGTCACCTGGAGGATGTGTGTAGCATTCATTTTCAAGTAAAATGTAGCAAATATCACTTAGAGGAAAAGTGTATAAATTGCAAATAAAGAGGCTAAAGCATACAGCGTTTCTATTTTGCCAGCTTACCTACAACAACCTATCTAAAGAGAATCTATAGAAAGGGGTTTAGAACAAAATATAAGTATAACTATCACTGTCCCATAAAAGGCAGTAGCAGACAAGTTAAAACATGCAGAGAGAACGTACAAAAACAAACAAACTTGTTTGCCAAAAATATTTAGATACACAGCAGGAATTTAATGTGTCTCTACACATGCTTAAAAGCTCACACAATTTATGTCAAGTGCTGTATAGTGTAACTTATTTTTCAATTATAAAGACTGATTGATTCATCGTAGATATAGGGAAAGTGACAACATACACATTAGCTCTGCCCAGTACAGTAGAACTGACTACAGAAAGAGAGCCTGCTCACCATGAAGGTAGAAAAAGAGAATGATTGGTACTGTACCTTTGGCCTATGACACAGATTTCCCAAAGGCATTGAGTTCTTCTTTGTTGCAATATCTGCACCTCGTACAGCAAACAGTTTCTCAAAATCCACAGCCCGCTCCAAGACTACAAGACCTCTGTGTATGTCCCAGATCCAGGACTGAGCAACTCCATATAGCTCAGTCTGGCAGTGGCACAGTGGCAAGACAACGTCAGAATGTCAAAGGCACTGCCATGTGTCAGACTTGAATAGAAAAAGCTAAAGTGGGCATCTCTTTCAGACACATTACTTCCTCTAATGCTCACATCTCTATTTCCGCCCCTCCCTTCTGAGCTGGCCTCAGGGAAAGCAGTGAATCTAACCTGGATCTTTTTTCTTCTCCAGCCTGGAGTTTGGTTGGGTATTGGCTGGGCAGGGGTGCAGAGCTGGGGGTGGATGGGTGAGTTTATAGTTAGCAGCAGGTGCTGATCAGTCCAGGACAGATGAGTGTGCCTGGAATATGAGACTTACAGCCAGCTCAGTCACAGGGTCCTCTATATATAGACCAATAGTATCAAGGCCAGATAATGGTAAATGTCTGCATGGGTGCACTGTTTAGAAAAGAAAGGGGAAATACAGACCTTTAAGTATAACCCATTGTCTGCACTACACTACATATGATTGTATCCTTAACATTTAATGTACGCATGTATAAATTTGTGTAAATGTGTGTGTGTGAATAATGTGGTGTGGCTCTGGTACAACTCAGACCACCCAAGACTGACAGCTCACATGCAGAACTCCTGCAACACTTACACAACATCTGTAAGGTGCTGTTGCATATTAAGTCATATTTTAAACAAAGTTTCAGTGTTTGAACCATATGTTTTAAGACCGCTATATGCAATACATTTTTTAAATTTGAAATTCACATTTAAGCCTGCACTTCATTTTACAGCACATGACAAGCATATGATTAAAACTGTCAAAACAAAATGGGTCATGTCATGTACTATACTGTTGCTACAATAGCAGTGCCCTCTGAGTCACATTGAGACTGTCCAGGCATGTTTGGTGGTGGTGGGTTTGGATAAGCTCACAGCCCCTAAGCTAATACCTCATGAGATTACCATTCAGTCTCAGTCATGCAGACCTGACTGAATGTTGCATAAGGCTGTGTCTGATGCTATATAGTATTTGTAATATCAAGGAGTTAAGAAATTGCTTTCAGCAATGGCTCACTCTTCTGGCTGAAGTGTCATAAATTACCTCAAGTGCATACATTTTAGTGTGGCTTTCGAAATTTATTTCTTGAACTTGGAATTAGTGTGCTATGACTTTTGTCACAGTTGTATAGCTTTTTTACATCAGTAATTTTATACAAACTCATTAGTTTTTATAGACTGGTGTTTATTGACTCCAGATCTGCATTTACACATACTCTGTATGTGATTCCATTTTTCACTAGAGGGTCTAACTACATGATAAACATGAATCATCATCCCTCAGAAGTCTTATCTGACATTAAAGAAAGGATGGGTCATATGTTTGGTATAGAGTTCATCTGACATACACTAAATAAATAAATATGGCTATCAAATCTATTTAAGGCAGCCATATTTAGTTTACATAAGTATGTAAAAAGTGTAAAAATAAAGGTCAGCAAGGACAAGATGTATGATGTATGTGTGTGCTGCATAGTGTAAACTGAAGTGTGCTTAAGTGCTGGTAAATTTGAACCTCTGTAGTCTGCCAGCAGACTGGATGAAGACTCACAGGGAAAGAATGATGAGCACCTCAGCAATGAAGAGCTTTTGTCCACATCACTGATAGATTAGTCACACCAGCCTGCTCACACCCAAAGTCCTCAGGCACCCTTAGAAATGCAACATACCAGTAAGCTGTACATATGCTGCTGTGTGGGCATCTATAGGCGGACAAATATGTTAACCCTCCAAAAGAAGAGGTTTGGGGCTGATGTGTTCACATGCTGAGAAAATGTGTTTGGCACAGCACCTTATTTGTGTGGATAAATAAACATGGCGTATCACTTTTTTCTTGTTGGGGTTCTATCTGAGGAATATGGTGCTAAACAAAGACCCAGCAGTCTCATGACAAGTTATTTGAGTGCTACTTAAATAACATCAAGAATGCTAACAGTGAGAATATAAACATAGCTCACATTTCAAATCTATCTTTTAACTGACCTATTTTCTCTTTTAGGGTAAACTCTGCATGGCTAAGCTCTGCACAAGCCCCGTTTCTATTAGCTATATTTGAATGTTTTTGGTATAATTGATAGACAAGGTAGGCTACTTGAACATTTACATTTTATGCTACTTTACACTTTAACTTCAAATACTATAATATATAAATGTAACTGCAGTACGTAATAATTAGTCTAAGAACTAGTCACTTTTCCACTTAAAACCTACAAGCAAAGGTGACAGAGGTACACAAAACAGGACACTTAAAAGGTGGAGCAGATTTTTTTAACTGCCAAGTGGTTAAATCTGAATAATGCAGATCAATAATTTATTCTATTTAAAATTCTTATTAAAAATCAACATCTGCAAAAAGTAACTAGCAACTAAAGCTGTCAGATCTAATTGAGTAAAGAGCACTTCCATCTGAATTGTGGTGGAGTAAAAATAAAATTGGAAACATTCTATTAAAGTACAAGTAGCCCAAAATCATATTTAAGTGCAGTACTTAATTAAATGTAGTTAGTTGCACCAAAACGATGCATTGCATATACTACAGCTGAACTGCCTATGTGTATTATAAAAAGTAAAAATAAGCTCAAGGTTGACGAACTACCACATTAAAATATTGTTTACGGATTATACGTTTGATATACCTTCAAAACACCGACATGCAGGGGACAGTACTTCATCCAAGGCAAGAGCGGATGACACACGAAGAGAAGAGGACGACTTTTATTTTGAAATGTCCAACGTTAACGCAGTATGCGACACAGGAACATCCGCATTACGATTGCTAGTGAAGTGTTGCCATAACAGGCAAGTGGCTAACGCTAATGTTTGCTAACTAATTAGCAGGATAGGTGAGTGATGTTTATTTAAACATATCTTAAATTTCATTTAAGTGGCGATAGATGTTTTAAATGTCGGAACAACACAAAATAATGAGTACATGCAGGTTGTCATTCTGTCCTGAAATTATTTGGGCCTTGTCAGTCGGTAGCTGGCAACAACACCTAGCTAGTTAGCTAGGTGTTAGCAGTGACGAGCTTTTGTAGCTAGCTAGAGGCTGTGACACCGTTTGTTTATGTTAGCTGTGATACGGCTTAATATTTTGTTAAGTGCAGCTTTGAGTCAAAATACACGGTTACGAGTTTGCGGTACTTCGTATTAGTGAACGAGTGAGAGTAATACACATACAAAGCGTCGCATTTGAATGTTAAAACAGAAATGTAGCTTGCGTTGATGTGAGCTTTATTATTGTAGGTGGACATTTTCTGTTTTTAGCTTGACATTAAAACAAAGCTATACCTTTTTAATGAATTTGGAGTTTTTTTTAATCGATAAAAAGTAATAATAGATACACGCAAACCAGCTGCTTAAACAAAACCACTGATCATTTTTGGTCACCTGATGATTAGATTAAAGTTTTATGTGGTTGAAGCGCTAGCGGCGACTATCGTTGGCAAACACCAGGCCGCAGAGAACACCGTGCCTTCTTTTTCATAATGTTGAGGCATCGCTAGTTGTTAGCGGTGTCACACCAGAGCAACTTTGAAACAGTGGTACCATTACTTAGAACCAGTTTATTTTTTAAGCGTTAATTGATTACAATTTAGTAATAATTTCTATTTAGGTTTAAAAAAAAAACTGAAATTTTGACGGGGTGACAGCTGCTAAACCACAACTCACTATAGTAGTAGGCTTTTTTTCTTTGTTTGTTGCTTGTTAATAGTGTTTAATTTTCAATTAAACATAATAAATAAATAAAGTTCATAGTATTATTATATAAAATTAAAGAAAATAAAAAATAAAGCTGTTGTATTGTCATTAAACTTTCAAATATTAGTACTGCTATTGGTCTCAGCAATTCAAAGTGGGCAACATATAAATTACTGTCTTTGTGCATAGTCATTTTTATGGTTCAGTTTTTCTTTTAAATGTTGTTTGTGTGTGTGTTTGTATGTACGTGTTCCAGTCTGAACCATGGAGCAGTGTGCATGTGTGGAGCGGGAGCTGGAGAAAGTGCTCCATCGCTTTGTGACATACGGCCACCAGTCTGAAGAGAGGCTAGATGAGCTCCTGCGGAGTGTCTGTGAGATACGAGGACAGCTTGTTGCTTTTGGTAAGAAAAATACCCACAATGTGACTTAACATTATTAAGATTCAGTTACAAGTAAACTAAGTTCAATCTTATTGTTACAGTGGTTTTAATATTTTTGTCACTTTAGAAATGAAAATGTTTGTTTGTTTTGCTTTATCCAGGTTGTCATAACTCTACAAGGACATGTTGTTGTAAACATGCATTGTGAAACTCCTTTTTCTTTCTTGCAGGAGTACAAGATGCAGACTTATCAGTCCTATCTCAGACAATGGCCCAGTGTTGTAAGAACATTAAAGAAACGGTGCAGATGCTAGCGTCCCGGCATAAGGACATCCATGGCAGTGTATCAAAAGTGGGCAAGGCCATTGACAGGGTAGGGACAGGCAGTGACTTTCTTTAGCTTTTTTAAATGTTTTTCATACATTTGGATAATCTCTGATATGCTTCTCTGCAGAATTTTGATGCAGAAATCAGTGCTGTTGTGGCAGAGACGGTGTGGGACACACCAGAAAGACAGAAATACTTGAGTGAGACCATTGTGGAGCACCTGTACAGACAAGGGATGCTCAGTGTAGCAGAGGATCTTTGTCAGGTAAATAACCGAAACCTCCAAACATGGCTTCACATTTATAGTAATCTACAGTTAATTTCCAAGATAAGTTGTGGTAAAATTGTTAATAATTTGGAGAACTGCTTTTTCCATTCTAGGAGTCTGGTGTAGTTATAGACATGAGTATGAAGCAGCCATTTTTGGAGCTGAACAGGATCCTTGAAGCTTTGAGGATGCAGGACCTCAGACCAGCATTAGAGTGTGTTCCTTTTTTCTACTTGTTTGTTTATTTATCTTTATAAAATAGAGTGATTTTACTATTTCATACACTGGCATAGTTATCTGTGGTCAGTTGCTATCAGTGAAAATATACTACCCCAGAAAAGTATCAGAAATGTTCTCAGTATAACTAAACAGTAAAAAAGATTATTTCATAATTGAAGAAAGAACTAAATTTGGTGCTTTTCCAATCTGGCTGACTACTTAAAATGTGGGGAATTCTTCGGAGTTGTTAGCACATTTATAATCTCCTAACATCCTTGAGGAATTTCTAGTGAGATTAGTGGGACTTTGGTCATATCGTAGCAATCTCTTTTGAGCCCATAACGAGGATAATAAAGAACTTGTATCTTCTCAGGTGGGCTGTGACGAATCGACAGCGCCTTCTGGACTTGAACAGCAGTTTAGAATTCAAGTTGCACCGCTTGTACTTCATCAGTCTGCTAAGTGGAGGCATCAGCAACCAAATGGAGGCCCTACAGTATGCCAGGCACTTTCAGCCTTTTGCCTCTCAGCACCAGAGGGGTAGGCAGTATACAGTGGCATAATCATGGTGACATTCCTGACACTAACAACAATCCCTTGTGTTGTGTGTCACCATTTTTAGCAAACTTTGAAGAACATGATGCTGGAGTTCACTCTCTTCCTGCAACAGTTTGTTCTAATACAGCAACAAAGAATGAATTAAAGTCATGCAATGTTTGTTTAGTTGTTATTTTTCCCACCCCCGTTTGTTGGTTGATGTAGATATCCAGATTCTGATGGGCAGTCTGGTGTACCTGCGTCATGGCATTGAGAACTCTCCATACCGCAGTCTGCTGGAGACAAATCAGTGGGCTGAGATCTGCAACATCTTCACCAGAGATGCCTGCGCTTTACTGGGCCTCTCTGTAGAGTCTCCACTTAGTGTTAGGTCAGAAAACACTGAACAACATGCGCGATACATCCATAACTTCTTTAGTATTTTTACATTTATGCCAAATCTCAAATCAGGAGCAAGAATAAATGGCGCTATTGCATTATCATCACCAGGTGTGTGCTTAAAAAGATGTAACTACACTGAAAATGTATCAATGATGCCATGTCTTTTTCCCCAGTTTTGCATCAGGCTGTATGGCCTTGCCAGTGCTGATGAACATCAAGCAGGTGATAGAACAGAGACAGTGTAGTGGAGTCTGGACGCACAAAGATGAGCTGCCTGTAAGCCCCCTTTGAATCTCCAAAAAGACAATTATGACTATGTTGCATTCTTTTTGAGCATTAACATCCCGTGTTAATGTAGATTGAAATCGACCTCGGGAAGAAGTGCTGGTACCACTCTGTGTTCGCCTGTCCTATTCTTCGGCAGCAGACCTCAGAGAGCAACCCTCCCATGAAGCTCATCTGTGGCCACGTCATCTCCAGAGATGCCCTCAATAAACTCACAAATGCTGGGAAGTAAGTCAGCAGTTCAATCCGAATGATTGTAATGTGCATGGGAGGATGTCTGTGTGAGTAGCAACAGATGTGTTGTGATGTCAGCATTTAACTCTTACATGTCTATTCATGGTGAATTACTCTCCAATAATTAATCAGATGTATCAAAAAGTGTATTTCATGAAAAATATTTTTCAAAATAATTTCTTTTAGCAAGTAAATTGTCACGCAACTTTGGCAAAACAAAAAAGCAAGTTATTTTTATATCTGTAATACTGTAGTGAAATTCATAAAAATCAATTTACATTTTATTTTGTGTTTAAAATGTGTAATATGTACACTATATTCAGCTTAAAAAAACACTAAGGTCCATTAAACTAACAAACCTGCATATTGTAAAATTTTGTTCCTTTCCCTGTCTCATCTTCAGGTTGAAATGCCCTTACTGCCCCATGGAGCAGAATCCGTCACACGCCAAGCAGATATACTTTTGATACCACACACTTGCCCCACGAGTAAGGTTGAAGTTCCCTGGAGCTCTTTGCGTCTCCAGGACCATTTGCTCTGGCACCTTCCCTCTGTCCGTGGCCTGTGGGCCTGTTATTGTAAGCAATAAGGTTTTACCCCTATGCTCCTCTGGACAGCCTTGGCCATTCTGTAACCCACCTCGGAGCCTCCAAGTTTATAGTATGCAGAGTTCAGCAGGGATGGTCCATCTACAACTTGTAGTGTAGTGAGGAGTCTGTCATAAATGAGAACATCCTCACAAAGAAGAGCTTCTGAAAAAGGATTATTCATTGAAAGTCATTTGCAAATGCCTGCAGAGTTATAGGCTTATCTTTTTAAAATATGTAATACTTCATAGTGTTTTTTTTCTCTGCTTTATTCACTGTGTTGAGTTGGATAGCTGCTTTTTTTTTCTCTATCTGTTTTTGAATGATTATGGATGGATGGGTGAGTGTGGGCAAATGGTATAGATAGTCAGCTTATGATTTCAGGATGACAATAAACTTTTATTATTATACATAAGAAAAAACACATAGTAACAAAGTGTGTTAAAGATTTTTATTTGCTGGTGAAAGGAACTGTGGAGGTCTGTGTTGAATCAAACCCTTGATTGTGACCCATTAGACCTCCAAAATGTTATAAAGGCCTCACGTAGCCTGGACGTCGGCTGATGTTTCCATTTCATCTGTAGAAGTATTAACTCATCAATGGTGGAACAGCTTTTTTTGTGACTGACTGCACCAGCACGATTTTCCTCATTATAGAAGCCATTTGTCTTGTTTTATGTATGTATTTAACAAAACAACAAAAAAAAGAAACAAAAAATATACTGTGAAATGTGCTTTGTTTCTATTTTTCATTGCAAACGCCAGAACGGCTCATGTAAAATAGTAAATTAAACCGAACAGCAACATGCATAATCAACACTGCCGTGTAACGACTGGACTGTTCACGTCATGGTTGTGCCACCGCCTCACTCTACCCCACATTGTGTATCGTAAGCTTGCAAACCGTGTGATTTGGAGATGTGAAGTGGTGTGGTGGTAGCCATATGGTCTGACTTGCAGTGACTGTAGGCTTGTGATTCAGCTTTTAGTCGTCGTGGGTGGGGAAATCCTCTGATCATTGTAGCTGCTGTTTAATATATACTTAGAACATGCCTCTGCTTCGTAGGTTTGACTTTTATTTGAGATTGAGTCAGAATAGGAACATTAAAATCCATGCATTTCCTCAGGGCTCATTGTAACAGTTCATACCACACTTTGCAGGTAGTATTAAAGTTGTACATTTATATAAGAAGTCTTGAACAAAGATAACATATTCCACTATTGAGGCTTATAGCTTGGATATTACTGGAGTTTGTATATATTATTAAACTGGTGATGTTTCAACATACAGTTCGGGGAAGTGTGCCACAAATTTCGAGACATTTTGATGTACACTACAATGTGTTTAGGTGACCAGTACTGACTGTAAGTTCATAGTGTCCTCTTGAAAGTGGTGATGTCACCTCACACTCTAGTGAGGCTAATTTGTTCAGCAAGCACAGCACCAGCATAGCTCACACAGACAATGCAACATTACAGCCACTTTTACGTCAGAGTTAAAGATCAACATTTTATCCTGGTTTCACTTTTGAGTGGGTTAAAGCACGTTTTGTGTGGAATTTCAGTGATTTTTCCTTTTTTTTATTCCATTGGTTGACAATCATTCATTTCTTCTTTGAGTGTTCCTTCAGACAGCCTGCTAGTGCTCTGTACTTCTATCCTATTAACTTGTATGTTTGCATTTCCTGCTTTTGTGTCTTATGCAACTTCTATTGTAAATATTTATCCTCCAACATGTTTCATATACTTGCATCCAAAATAAAAATAAAAATTTATACTCCAGGTCAGGTTTGCAGGCTTTTGCTGGCGCTGGTTGGTGGACTGCTACCACCATTATCCACTGACCATTTCTATCAATAGGTTTCTACAGCTACTCACCCTCCTTTCATCACCACTTGGTGGCGCTAGTGCTGTATTATTTGTAAATGAACCAATAACCTTGCAAACTATCAGATCAAAAGTTAGAGGTTTTAAATTTAAGGTGTTTTGCAAGCAGAATTTTTTTTTTTATTCATAAATTCTTCATTAACATGCTGATGCATGTTGTTGATGCATGCATTCAGCACTGCAGCAATAATTTGAGGTAAGAATCTTTTCTCATACCATTTCAGTAAATCACCCCATCTCTCCTGATCTGTGCAGTTAAAATAAGCCTCAGTTTATATAATGTTTCAAATGCCAAAGTAAGGGCCTTGTGAGTCAGCCACAGCTCACAACTATTCAGATTATGACCCTGCATAAAAAATAAATCTCTGTTATGAAATTGCATGTGCTGTTTTTCTCGTTTCACACTATTTTATATATGTGAGTTCTCACTTATGCATCTCCATGAACAAAATGCACATGGAAAAAACCTCAATTTCCGCCAAGACATCTTTGGCTGTCTGTTCTGGTTTCTGCATTTGATCGGTTTCCATAGAAGTGATTATTTTCTACAGCAAACAGGGGTCCTCCTGCTGTATGTTTCCATCTCGACTGACCTTCCACCTCTGTTCTGTCTGTAAAGCAACAGATAATAGGTGAAGGCTGAAGTAGAGGAGGGAGGACCTTAGGGAGAAACTGAGATAAGGGTCCAAGGCCAAACCTCTAAAAGCCAAATTAGTCTCAAAAGCCTCTAAAGCTCTGTTCATTCTGTCATAAAGACCCTGTCCTTCGGTTTTATTGGCATGCTCTGTGGGGATTTTAAACCCCTTCAGTCCAGACAGGCATCCGCACCCCCGGGTGAATGTTACTATTATTTACATCTACAACATTTTGACATGATTTATAGCAGACTGCAGTAGACAGAAAAGCTGTAAATAAAGCATTTACACTAAAAATGAAATGGTGGGTGAGCACAAACTAAACAGCTTCTACACTACATGAGAAATGTTTATTATGAGTCCGAAACAAACATATATATATATACATATATATATTTATACTTTACACTAAATAGACATGTCACAGTCTGTTGAAAGGTTGATTGTTCTTTGGACATATATATAATAAAGAAAACAAGAGAACAACTTCACCTATGTCATGCATTGATGTAACTGCTTTGACACAGTATGTGCAACAAAGTGCACCAGTAAGCAGGCCTATCAAATTCATCACTTGCATCTACTGATCATTTTCAATGCAATTAAATATATGGGAGTGTGCTTGGAATACAACAACAGCAGAACAAAACAAAATGAAAAATTACAAATATGTACAAATTATATTGATCTTATCTGTGTGCAGCTGAAAGTCCAATTTCCATGTTTTGTCAGTAGAGTGAACAGTTTTCTTAATGGCAAAGAAACAGCTATAGTATCTTGGCACCAGATAGTTTTAATCTTCTACTTAACCCAGAGATGCAGCTTTCCCACCAGGGGCCCAGGGGAGCCCTGAATGTGCACACACTGTGCTGAGATCCTTGGTTCTTGTCAAGACAATACAGCAGTCCAAAACAAAATGTAAGTACCAAATGAAAAGAAAAGTAGTCACAATCAGCATATGACTTCATTTACACAAGTCTTAAGCAGGACAGCCTGTAGGTAGTGCTGTAGGAAACGAGTCTGGTCTTGGTCTCAAGACCTCTCGAGGTCTGCGCCTAGGATGTCTCAGTCTTGGGGGTGTTTTTGATTCAGATGTGGCCCCCCTATGTTGTATATCCAGTCTCAGCTGAGTATTCAATACTGTTCCTACCACATTCAGTGTTCCCTGAAAGTGTAGGTGAACCCAAGAACACAAACTTCCAGTCATCAGTAGCTGTTACAGCCCTGACTTTCACCTAACTTTCAACACTGTGCAATAAAATTGTATTTCTAATCAGATTACTCCGACTTAGCGTTCACTGTTTTTCTCTTCTCTTTCTTTTGTTTTTTGGACTCGGTCTTGACTCTGACTCATCCCCTTTGGACTTCATCTTGACTTGTGTTGCTCAGCCATAGACTTGTCTCAGACTCAGCTTCTAGATGCTTTTAATACAGCATTGACACAGCTGACCTGTTGACACACAGTTTTCCTGTGCAGATACCCACAGTATAAGTGTGTTCTGGAGGAGATTATGGGTCTTTACAGGGTAAGGGTATTAACCAACCAACAAGGACACATGGGTATGGAGAGTGGCAAAGCTATGGAAGCCCATTTCTACCATAGATAGAAATAAAATAGGAGATTATGCATTATAGATATATAGATTATAGATTATGCATGACAACATAATGAGACAAAAAAATAAATTCTATATTTTGAGATAAGTATAATTGTTGGCTTCCTGGGTCAGACTTTTCTTACAGATTTTGATATTATTCTGGTGTTACTTCTGACTCAGTTTGTCACAATTTAGAATAACTATCAATATTTCTGTCTTATGTTGTAATTCTGGTTCAGTTCAACTAGATCAGTCGTTTCATTCAGTATCTCAGCATTTTATCTTTCAGTCTATTTTTATTAATGTCCTGGCAGACATGGTCTTCCACAGAGGCCATACAGATAGAAAACAGTTTTGCATTGCAAACAAGTCGGTCAGATTCAAATTTCAGATGACTCAATCCTGTCTATCCATGGCAAACCAGAGGAAGGTCTGTCCTCTTGTTTTTCACTCGCTCTTTCACTCCTTAGCTTTGGCACTTCTTTTTCCAGTGTCCCATTTCTGCTCCCTCCTCCTTCTCCACCTTGCTCTCTGTCTGCCCTCAGCTGCTGCAGTTCCCTCTCCAGTGCTTCATTGCGGTGATACATCTCTAAGTAGCTGGCCTGCAGCTCCTTCTGGTAGCGGATGACCTTGTCCTTTTCTGTCTGCCATGTGTGCCTCTCTTCCTCAAAAGCTATGGCCTGGGCCTCGCTCTGGCGGCGCTCCAGCAGGAGCTCTGCACGCAGACGCTCCTCTGTAGGTCCCCCGCCCCCTCCTGCAATGAAGAGGTTCACATGGCCTCAACTATAGTCCGGCAGAGCCGCATGGGAAATATAATGAAAGACACTGGCTCCTTTTAAATGCACACAGAATTTTGCTCCTGCCCTGATTATTCAAATAACCTGATTTTGGGTCATGAACATGTAAATATCATAACTCAAAATAACCCGGACAAGCTTCTGCTGTGTTGATAAGATTTCCAGTTATTATGCCACACTTGGTTTAACATATAACATAATATACAACTTAACTTAATATCTAGCTTCATTTACAGTTTTTTCCATGCATGTCAGCATGTCAGACCAGGTTTTAGTAAGTTGGAAATATTTTATATGATTTCTAAGAAAACTAGTTAGATCTCGTCAGTTTTATGTAAAGTCCTTTGAGACTTCATTTCAGTAAACTGCTGTTGCAACAATCAGACTCTTACAAAACATAAAACTACCTGTTGCCCCAGCTAACGCACTCTCTTCAGACCCTTTCCCATCTTCGTGTGCACTCTGAGAGGGACACCTGCGACGCTGTGTCCCCTGCAGGACGAGCTTCAGCGCATCTATTTGGCCCTCTTTGTTACGCAGCTGTGTGCGAGTCTCCCTGAGCTGCGTCTTCAGCTGGAAGATCTCACTCAGCTTCTGGGTCACCTCCGCCTGGGAGTCCCTCAGTTGCTGCTTCAGCAAGGAGATCTCGCCTGACTTCTGGCAAACCTGCAAGATAGAGTGTTGAGAAAATAAAGAATACATTTGTACTGATTTTATGGACCTTGTTGTGATCATTTAAACAAGACAAACAAGGAAGGAATTCAGTTATCTTGTCTGTTCTCTGTAATTACTTCAAGTGCTTCTCCCTGCCATAAACTGTCTGTCTCCTGTCCTTCCAAGGTCTTACCTCCCACTGTGTCTCCTCCAAGGTTGGACTGGTTCGCTTTGCTGTGGCTCCAGCCTCCTGGCTGCTTTCCCTTTTCAGGCTGTCAAGCTCCTCTTGCAGTCGGTTCTTCTCCTGCTGGGCCTTGAACAGCTGTAACTGCAGGTTGCGTTGGGAACGCTGGGCATGTTGCGAAACCTGGTGCAGCTTGGCGGCGTACAGACGCTTCAACTCCTCCACTTCCTTCTCCCACAGACGCTGTTTCCCCTCAAACACCTGCATGTGGTGAGCAGATGGGAGTCAAACTTCAAAATAGAGGCAGATGGCTGTATCGACTGATAGTGAAGAACAGACTAATACAATGAGATTCACCTGAGCGATGGCGTCTTCACTCTCATCGAGGTTTCTTTTCATCTGTTTCAGTTCATGTTCTTTTTCCACCAGACGCTCCTCCAGATCCCGCACCTGGTAAAGACAGCAGAATGAAGGACTTAGCAATCTGTGAATAATGCTGACATCCTCCTCCTCCTCCTATCTATCAATCTATATGCCCAGTACTCACCACTTCTTCTACAGACAGAGAGAGGGTCCATTCATAAGGAGGTGGTGCCTCCCCGCCATATGGAGTCAGACGGCTCAGGGTTGCCATGCTCCGACACGCCATCTCACCACCTCCTGACCCTACAGTCTTTGGGCCCAGGGATGTGCGGTCCAGGGAGCCAATAGAGTTAATGTGGCCCATAGATGCACTAGGGAAAAACGAAGACCATGAAAGTCAGTAAAATCTTCCCACACATTCACTAAGTGTAAAAAACAATTATAGCAACACTCCTTTTGAATATAAAGTAGAGCTAAGACAATAATGCTGCAGGAGACCTGATGTGAGCCAGGTGTGGGCGGAAAGGAGGCCGGTATGGTGGCAAGCTGCTCATGGAGTTATGGCCCGAATCTGACAGGTTATCATCCTCCTGGCTCATCCCACGCAGCGATGAGTGGGCCTACACAGCCATAATTATACAAATATCCATCACAATTAATTGAGTGGGAAAATACTAATTTTACAATTTCACAGATATTGGCTGACTAAAATTGAACAATCACAAGCTGTTAAGTGTTAAAGTGAAGTCAGAGAATATGTTTTTTAGATGCTTTTAGAAAGTAAACCACTGGATAAATGGATCTGATCAATGGAACCGGATCAAGGCTTTAAGTTATGATTGTGTGTTGAGACTACCTTGTTACCACTGGTTGTCGGTCCTCCATGACGGGAGGGGGAGGAAGAGGATGAAGAGGTGGAGACAGCTTTAGGGACATGGGCGTAAGCTCTGTGCAGGCCATTGGAAAGGCCGTGGTCCATATCCTCCGACTTGGAAGATGGATATAGGTTTTGCATGGAGCTGAAGTTTTTGGGGGTGACAGGCTTGAAGGCTGAAGATCTAATATGAGCCTAGAAAAAGGGAAGCAAGGTCAGGATGAAAAATTAAAATGACCTTACTCACAGCAAAGGAGGTTGGTATAACATAAATCACAATGTTTCTAATAAATCAATATGTGATGTTCCACCCTGTATGTTCTTAGCGTTGATCAATTCAAGTAAAACAAGGTGAGATTTGATTGCAGCAATAAATTCAGAACATAACAAGCGGCAGATTCCCAGTCCGTGTTGGTGAGCTGGAAGAAGTTTAAATTTGATTCATGCTGGTAATAGGTGATAGGGGTGTTGCATCTTGCTTACAGAGACAGATAAATCTGATAAATGTGAAAGATCAATTTAACACCTGCAACCCCAGCCCCACACTGGTTCTATAACAATACTAAGTTATCTATTTTACTCTTTTAGTAATAAATGTTTGGTGCCATGTAATGCACAGTGTTTCCTGTCAGCTCAAGCTCAAAATGAGATGTAATCTAAAATGTGAAAAATTACAGGATTTAATAATTGACACATACAACAAACTGACAAATGCAAAAAACCAGGACTTTCATGGATATTTTTAGATTAGATAATATTCAACTTTATTGTCATTATACATAGTACAGGTACTAATACAACGAAATGCAGTTTCACCTTTTCATACTTGCCCCCGCTTGGCAGTGAGTTCTTTGTCAAATCCACTTCAGTGCCGTCTTTGTGGTAGACCTTGGCATATACGTTTTCCTCCTCATGACCACTGGCAGAGTTGTGTCCAGAAATAATGTCCTTCTTGCTGTCACCGCCTGGGTTTGCTTTAGGCTCTTTTCTGTTGAGAAACACAACAGGTCAACTGAGGTGAAACCCTGTCACATTTTATTGTACATAGCAGACTAGTTCACCTTCACCAATGCAGCATATGACATTTTCTGTGAAAGCATCTGGTCTCTGTAGCAGCACCCACCTGGTGATGTTGAGGTAGTTCAGTAGCTCTCTCTGGGTGAAACCTTTCTTCACAAGGCCATTGGTCTGTTTGGGTCTCACCTGGGGCACTGCACGGCTGCTTTTAATTGGAGACACGTCTGGTCTCTCCACCAGACTGCCTACACTTCCCATGCTGCAACGGGAGGAGAGGGGTGTATCTGCAAAAGGGGTATGGAAGTTTTTGCTAGGACCACGGGTCAGAGGAAGAGTCTGGACTGAGGTTGCCATTGGTTACAGGGTTCTATGGGGGGGGTAAGATGCTCTGTAAAAAACAGGAAAAGTAGATAATGAGCTGAGTGCTCATAGCAAAGTGAAGTAAGTAAACCTGTTTATAATAAATAAACAGGTTTAAACAGAACCAGGATGACCAAACTACTGATAAAGAAAATGTTCTGTTAAGATGCTCTTTGCTTTGTCGCAAATTTTATTTTATTTTTGTGAATTTAGGTTGTGATATTTTAGACTGTTTAGACTGGGCTAAAGTGATGGAGAGGCCAACCAGTCCAGATAGCCTTGCTAATGGGGGTGGGGGGTGGCTATTTCTCTGTACAGAAAGCTGTCTCAGAGCACAGCTAGAATAACTCAGCTCCCACAACATCACAGATGCACTGCACTATAAAACAAACTGTTATCCATGCAGACCCTGTGTTATACAAAAACAACTAATGATGGTGATACATTTAAAAAAAGAGGACAAATCAATTTGAACATGTCTATGGGCATAATGGAGTTACAGAATCAGTCTTGCCTGTTATTCTTGTCCAAAAGCATATTAAAAGACTAAAGGATCATGCAAAAGCATGTAGCATGTGGGGCTATGTTGGGTTTTTTTCTGAGGTAGGGCAGAAAATGTCACATCGCAAGCCTGTTACGTAACTCTGATCCAACTAGCTTACTACGCCACGGCTTAAAAAAGAGAAAAAAAAGTCAGACAGAAGAGCCTGAGTAAACAATAAACATTATGGACCATTTAATCAAATGCTGCGGTAGCTTATTCTGTTTGCAAGTTTCCTGTTTCATGAAAATCATATGTATCCCATTTTCAAATCAAATTGTTCCTACATAAACCTAGCATGGCCTGAATACATTTTCAACAGATACGCTGGCTTTCTGTGTGAAATTAGGCTTCCTGCCAGCCACAACAACAAAAGTAACACTACAATCGTTAACATTTTCTCTCAATTTTGACAAAACTAGACCAGTTGCCAAGTTACCCCCAACAGCTACATAAGAGGCACTATTGTTTTGTCAAGTTTGAACCTCTTCAGCTCTACACAGCAGATCTCTCTACAACCATCTCACCGCCTTACTTTTTCAAATCACCCACATATCCCCTCCACTCCTTCTTTTCAGACAGCCTCATTAAGGATCACTATTGATTTCACCCCTCTGACCCTCGCTCTTCCCATGCATAAGCACGGCCAGCAGACATAAAGCATTCTCAAGTCCATAAAACACTGGAAATTCGCTGCAGGCTTTCTGACTACAAACAGAACCTTCTTCGGCACTCAGCCATGGAACAGGTAGAATTTTAAGGGTCATACGGGACCTTTTCTTGTTTTAGTCCATTAATTGCCAATTTTAAATTCGACCACCATTACACAGGCTTAAAAGTTGCTTTAAAAAGGTAACCTATAACAGAATGCATTTCCTTATTATCCTATCCTTATTATTATCCTTATTATTGTGTGGTAATTCATTTTCATTTTTTTCACTTCCTCGTGCATTTGAGAACATCAAACAAGCAACATTCAAGTGCCAACAACCACTTTACTGTAAAAGTATGTTGTAACTTGATTCAACCTGAAAGATCACCGATAAGCAAGAATGAATGCCGCAAAAGGCTTATGTGTTTTCATCATTAGCTTCAAAAGCTGCTGTCAGCTGACTAAGATATTTGAGTGTCTTTAAATGCATCAACAGGATATTTTTTCCAACCTGCGTGGAATAACAAAAAAACGTTACAGAAGGCAAAAGTAGTCACTGGGATGGATTGATTACTCCTCTCAAACACATTTCAGCTCTTTATACAACAGTGAGAGACAGACTGGAAGATCAAAGAAAATCAAGGTTTGGAAATGTGCAATAAAATGTAGATTATGTAAATTACAAGTGTTGACAGAAGCGTATAAAACCAAAAATGCTTGACAGGTGCACGGGCCCATGGTCTATGAAAACTGGGCTCATTCCGAGTATTGACATGGACGTCCTTACGCCCGGCTGTCAGCACATACTCATGACACACTATGACACAATTTTACTATCACACACTGGCCTACGCAAATATCCTATGTATGAGCACAGACACCTGCAGTGACACTCTGGCATCTCCTCTTGCTTCGAATACAATTCACATTTATCAAGTGCTTTGCACTGCTGGCCTCGACAGTTACAACAATTATGCAAATGGTTAAAATAGGCAAAAAGAGCTGTGCAACAGCAGCTCCAGCCCACTCCACTCAGGGCTCTCAGCCAGGCGGAGATCAAAGCAGCCCAAGCTTCTCATGTTTATATTCATGAGGTAATATTTCCCCCCCATGTAAAACTTTCAATTAAAGCATCCAGCTCCTAATAAGTCAATATAATACAGGCTAAGGAAAGAAACCTGATAATCAGTGTTGATTAAGATAATAAATATAATGTGGCTCTATGAAAAAGTCCACAGCTGTGGTGCTATTCGACCCCTGTGTGTCCCTGGTCAGCGTCAGACATGATGTGGAGTCAGTGCAGGTCATACTGAGTGTGTATGTGTGTGTCTGACACCATATGAATAAATCATGAGTGTGCTAAACCTGATGGCCACTGGCCAAGATCTGACACAGTATTTTTAGGTCCAGTATTTTACACAGTTTGTGTCTTGTTTGTTGTCTGCCAGAGATATGGGAAGCCAATCAATGTTTGACAGGAAACTGGGGTTGCGTTGAGGGCGGGTGAGACAAAGCAATTCCTTTTGGGTAGATAAGAGAGTAAAAATCCTTTTAGGCCACAAACCTTGTAGGTCTGAAGAAATCTTGCATCCAGTTTTCCATAATTGCCTTCTAGTTTATGAGTCAGAGTAAACCAGGAGACACAACAAGATTTACAGCTCAGACCCAACTAGCCAAGGGGCCCGAAACGCAACACACTTCCCTAACAAACACACACACACACACACGGATCAAAGCAGCGACTCCTGCCAGCTTTAAATAGTTACGATTGAAAATAGTTTTCTGTTCTTGATTTATGCTTCTTTCAAAGCAGTGAAGAGTTGCTAACTTGGATCAAACATTAATTTATCAAAGTATTTTAGCTGTTCATATACACCTGTATGTGCATCTGAGTATCTATCTGTGTTTATGGTGGCTTCCTTGCAAAAGAGTAATGATGGAAGCTAGAACGCTACAGTAAAATGAGTATATGGATAAATGAATAATTGTCACAGGATTAGTGACATTTGTGTGTCAACTAAATACGTATCATGTTTTGTTAACACTATACAGTCCTTGTGATCTAGAGCAGTGCATACTAGAGAGGAAAGATGTGAACAGGCTGCTGAGAGGTGTGATACTCCTCTAAAGCAGTGGTTCTCAAATGGGGAGACACTCCAGGGGGTACGTGAGAAAATAAAAAAATAATAACAACAACCTTGGTTCACCTTGGTTAACAACCCTGGGGGAGCATGGAGCATTTAGGAAACGCAGATATTTTTGTGCTTTTCAGGTGTTTGACGGGACATATTTTCCGACGCATCTGTCCGTCTGTCTGTCTGTGTGTGCGCGTGCATCAGGGCGGAACTCCGCCGTGCGCGATACAGAGAGCAGAGGAGGTTGGTTACAATGCCATTTAAAATGCTAATTGTGACACTGAAAATATTTTTTTTTTATAATACAGTGCATAATTATGTAAATGCTACTGTACAAAATGTCTGAAGGGACCATTGGCCCGCGGGACTCTACACATTATCAAATCTGGCCCTCTCTAAAAAATGTTTGGACACCCCTGATGTAGAGACAGAAATGAGATAAGATAATA
>JAUMHL010000002.1:7993482-8008115 GCA_032362345.1 Sandelia bainsii | reverse complement strand
TAAAGTGCCTCGAGATGACTTTTGTTGTGATTTGGCGCTATATAAATAAAACTGAATTGAATTGAATTGAATTAATCTAATCAAGTGAGATTTTTTTCCCCTATAATTAGTTTTGTGCATTAGCAAACACTTATCTGATAATATAATTGGAGTTAAGGTTAAAGGTCATGCATCTATGTGATGAAATGATCAGTGTATATGATATGTTAAGTAATTATGTTATGAGGCCATGCACGATAATTGCTTAAAAAGACAACAACAGCCATGTGTAAAATGTTTAATCTACAAGCTAGCTTGAAGAATCACAGCTTAAAAACATATAGCTAAACAACAAACTCTATATTATTGTTCCAGTATGTTTCCATTATTTATAGCTACAGAAGACGAAGTTTTGTTGTGATTGTGTCTTTCTATGTGATAAAATACTGTTTATGACTGTGACAGAGCAAATGTCTGCACTTGACTGTCCACTCTCTCTAAGAGGCGTCATGCAGCTTGGTGCCTCATGGTTTCTTAGGTTTTGCTTTGGAGACCACTCTAACAGTAGTAGACACTGATTTGGCTCCTTGCAGGTTCTGGGCGGTGCAGGTGTACGTTCCCTCGTCCACATCTCTCACCTCGTCTATCAGGAGGACAGACTGAGACTGCTGTCGGGCCGTTCCACCACTAACTGGACTGATGCCCTCCTGTGTGTGCAGAGGCCTTCCAATCTGCAAGCAGCACAGACGCTCAATTTAGAAATAAACACATGCTAAACAGCATAGGACGATAAGCCACTGGGTCTTGAGCTTACATGTTGTAAAGATGTTAAAAAATAGTTGTGGCCTGAATGTGCTGTGGTCCAAGGGTTGAAAACCTTTTAATTAATAATAAACTAGCTAAAAGCATAGTGTAAGCTATAATCCACTAACTACACAGGCTTTACTTAGTTTGTCCAACAATCAACCTGAAATATATGTTTTTACATGCATCGAAATAGCTTTTTAGTGGTCTGTAGAACATTAAACAGTGACTTATTAACATTGTTAAAGTCATAGGTTAAACCCACTGAATGTATACTGTGTTGTATTGAACCATGAAAACAAATTAGTGTCTGACCTGTTGTCCTGGGTATTCCCATGTGAACTCCATGGCTACATCCTGCTCTCCCACCACAGTGCAGCTGATGTGCAGGTTCTCCCCCACGATCACTGAGCTCATGGATGCCTGGATCACTGGGGCGGGTGGAGCCATGGGGTCTAATGGCAGATGTTAAATATACATGAGTTACTGTGTGTAGGTAATATGGTGCATCCAATAATAATCTAACATTAGCTTGCATTAGATGGCATGATGAAACTGTGAGGAATTTAAAAGCTTCTTTCTCAGTGTTTCTCCTGAAATCTTGAAAATGCCAACAAAGAACATACAGAGTACTACAATGTTAGATTGACTGGGGTCTCTATGATAATGATGTGAAGGTGATTGTCTACATTGGTTTGGCTGCCTGTGCATCTCTGCTGTTTCACTAATGCATGATGGGACAGACTACACAATGCCATGTCCCTAAACAGGAATAAGCAGGTAAAACAAAGAAATAAAAGCACAATTTGTGAAGTGGATGACTCACAGTTGACATAAATGAGCATGTACTTAGTGGAGCTCTGCCTCAGCTTGCCCAGACTGGCCACGCAGAACAGAGCCCCAGCGTGATGTGGCCGGGGACGATGGATGGTGAAGCCTTTCTTAACATCAAAGGAAATCTCTGTCCCATCCACTGCCACTTCCGCTGGTGGAAACTCACGTTGCAAAGTTACTTTGGCCTCAGGGGATGTCACCTGGCAAGGGAGGACTGTTGGCCAGTTGGTCCTCAGCTGAATCACCTCGTAGTAGTCAGATGAAGGAACAAATAGTTCTTGTGGGTCTGGTTGGTACAGTGAGAAGATATGGGAGATTGAGGATAAGATATCAGTGGATATAAAGCGAATTTCTATCAAGCTGAAGATAAAATAAAGCAGAGGCTTTATGACATAAAAGTGTGTGTCAGCATCAATAAAGTTTAAAATTTATGGTACCGGGAAAGAAGACGAAGACCTTGACTGCTTTTTCATACTCCTTCCTGCAGTCAGTGTCTTCGCAGTACATTGGATAACAGGTGTACTCTCCTGTGTCTGCACCAGTGGTGTTGACCAATGTCAGAACGCCATATCGCTCATGCTGGACAATCCTGCAGAGCCGACGGCAAAAAGCAAAACAAAGGCACAACTCATCATTTTGTGAATTGAATAATGAAAAACATACATTATGCATAATAAAAAATGCATTGATCACGTAGCCTACCTCAGTCTTCCATCATCATCTTCCTCCAGGTACGAGGGGAGGCTCCACTGCACAGGTTTGCCCCTGCACCTCAGCTCCAGAGTGTCTCCTGTTGGCACACTTATGGTTTCTCCCACCTTTTTAAATCTCCCTCTGTCTAGCACCTTTATGGGTTAGAAACAAAATCATAGAGTCATAAGAAAACTGCATGCACAGATGCAGTCATTTTCTGTGTTTACTAGATTAAATACCTGTGTGATGAAGGTCTGCGTCTGGGCTGCAGGTGCAGCTTTGGTCTTTGGTTTGGATGTTACAGCTCTGAGTCCTTTATTTATTGATTTTCCAGGTTTGGATTTTTTTAGCATGGTCTTCCTCGCTGGTGTGGTCCTCTGTTCTTGAGCATCTTTTTGACAATAAGCTATACAGTGTACAGAGCACTTGATACATCAATAATCTGTAGATGCAGTATGTGAAATGTTGGAGTGATAAGGAGTTAATATCTAACAGTAAGATTACTGTGTGTGGTAATGGCATCATTTCATTAGATGCTAGCTTTTACATTAAGTCACCAACAGAAAATTTGCCTCCTTGGTAAATCTGGGTACATATTTCCACAGAACTGCTTAGCAAAAGAGCAAATCACTTACCCAACTCGAAGATTACTGCACAAATAAGGAGAGTGCTCAGCAGCAGCCTCCCCTTTGACCCAAACGAGAACACCAAAGGCATGATTGATCAGTGGATTATCAAAGTGGTGTGTGGATTGTTAGTCTGTGTACTACAACACAGAGAATATACTGCAGAAACTGAAAGAAGGGAAGGAAAGAATGAAAAAAAGAAGAGGGCAGAGCTTGCAAAGTGAGCAGTCAGCTGTTTACCAGAATCATACAAATTCCTCCTCCTGAGAGTGGCATTAGTACCCCAAATTCCGCCTGACTGGCTCAATGGAGGCTTTCAAGCTTGTCCAGACCAATGAGGGTCCAGAGACAGAAGGCCCTCCATGTGGAGTCACACAGTTTGCTTGCCTGTTTGCTTAGCTGCTGGCAGTGTGCTAGCAGCATGAGCCTGACATTCAGAAACACACCACATAGTCCAGACAAGGGCTGTAAAGTTATCAAAACATTTGGCGACTAATAAACCTTGTGTCGAATACACTAATAATGTTGCCACAAACACTTTGGGACAGGAAGACAGGGCTTCTGCAGCTTTAGACTGATTCTGATTCTCTAAATGTAATCCAATCATTTTTTAAACAAACTAATCTGCTGGAAAGACTTTAAAGGCCTCTCAGAGGAAATTGCAACTTTATATTATAAACTTGAGTTGACAAAGTCATTATACTTCCTTACTTCTTCCCTATGACACTGCATATTACTAAATAATAAAATAAAGTTTTGCATATTTGATTAAATCCATATCATGCACAGGTAAGCTGCTCTGAAAGGTCCCTTTGTTCTCAGTAAACTCTGGGTAGGAAGCTGTCTCCGGCTCTTTATCCACCAGTATGAGCAAAACTAGAGCTTTTTCTTTAATCAACATACGCTGTCCTTAGTGAACTGCAAATTGTAGCCATTTTGAGAGAAGGATAAATAATTTGTATTTAATGTATATATATATACACAACATATAATTAGAAAACATGGACATGGAGTTTTTGTATTTACAATTTGAAACAATTAACAATTAATAAAGTAAATCGTTAAACAGTAAAAGAAAAAATATGCCATTTCACAAAATTGAGCCTTTTTTTCTTTTAAAAAGCTCTGACATTTTCATAGCCAGCACATACAGAAAACTATATTAGTTTTAATAGTAATATTGAAATAAGCATGGAGTGAAGTTTACATTTCAAAATGTATCAATCGCGATCAACCTCTTGAAGGTCCAAAAATATGTGAGAAACCCTATCTAAATATTCTTAATGTGAGTAATAACAATATATAGATAAAATACAGATTTAATCAACGTGTCATGAAGAGTCACTGTGGAATAGCAGACTGACCCATTTGTCTTCACTTTAACACTGTATATCTATCACGCTGACACTTTCAGACACTGAACACTGCAGAAACAGATCTGCACAGGTGCATGTAAAACAGTAGTTTCATACACAAAGCAGTTACTCACTGTAACATATCTATTTCTTCCCCCCTCCAGCTGAACTTAAAATTTTTCTTCTTTAATGACTTCAATGGCTGTTTTACCGCTGATAGTTTCAATAATCATGTGTTTTTTTGTTAGACGCTTCCTCTGGACACTGTTGCGGATGCCATAAACAAAATAGATGAATAACCCTACAGGAAGAAGATGGGAATAATCACATTTCAACAACTAAATTGACTGTCTTCATATTTCTTCAGGTAGAAATATGGACTTACCCACTAACATCCAGACAGCGTATCTTATCCATGTGTCTCCACCTAACTGCACCATCAAATAGACATTGACGAGTGTACTCACTAAAGGTAGAGCAGGGACTAATGGCACCTAAAAGGAAAAAAAGAACATGAAATATGTCCAATGTTGATGTTTATAAGAAATTATACACAAAATTTTGGCCTGATACACAATGCTCTCACCATGAAAGATGCCCTGGTGGGGTTTTGTGGGTGCCTCAAGATGAGGAAACTGATGATCAATATGGTGGCAAGAAAGATGCAGATAAGCACCAAACTCCACGCTTCCGTTCGGACCACAGCATCTATGGCTTGAGTCAGTATGACACACAGTGCAACTACACATGCAACTGCAGATAAAGAAAATATGAACGAGAGAGATCAGATATTAAGCCGTTAAGAAACAGCTGAAATGCCACAAATTGCTCAGTAATCTGTGCCATACATACCAAAGACAACAATCAAAATTGTGACCCTTCGTGAGGTGGATGAGTTTGGAGATGATGGAGGATTCAGGAAGCGAAATATGGATTTTGGTTCTTTGATTTGCTGATCGTTTTCTTCAGATGGACCCGCCTGATACCTTGATTGCAAAGAAAAGAAATAGTTTACAGTTTTTGTCAAAATACTTAGTAAAGAATGTGTGATAATAATGATGTAGTTGTACCTCAGCATTAGGATGCATATGGCTACAAGCGTATAAGCAAACAGAGTGCCGATGGACATCATTTCCACCAAAGCCTCCAGGTCAAACAACAGAGCCATGATGGCTAAAGGTGACAACAGGAAACACAGAGTTACAGAATCCGTAAACCTCACCATGTGTACACAGAAGATTTTGACTAGCTGGAGCATCTGTACCTGCCACAACTCCAGAAGATATTGTAGCTATAGCAGGACTGCCCTTGGCGGTGACTTTGGTCAGGGGGCGGAAAAGCAGGCCATCTCTTGCCATGGCAAATAGCACCCGGGGCATTGGGAACATCGAACCTAGCAGGCTGGAGAAACAAACAATAACCTCAATGCTTTTAGTACCAGCCCATGGGGCCAACATTATATGTGCACATAAAGCATATGTTTTATCACCTATATAAGTAACAATGAGCACTTTTCATTGGACTGGCAGAAGCTTTTTACCTGTCAGGTATTTCCTACTTAAAAGAAACATAGTTTCCTTAAATCCTCTTGGCATATGTAAAATTAGCACTTTACAGCAGAGATTAAAAAAGACATCTATTTGTATCACAGTGCTATTAAAACCTACAGTGTCTTGTCTAAGTTAGAAGAGTCTCCTGTTCAAGATTGAAGTCTGATGTTAAGCAGATAACGTTTGCCATGTTTGCTGTCTTGGTTTATTGTTAACATTCGCCTCTTACCAATAAAACACAAAGGCAGTTAAGACTGAGTCATAAAGGAACCTGACAGTGGTGCTAAATTAAAGGTCAGAGGACCAATGTCTGTACATTTTATGGTAAACTCAACCACTGTCTAAGCCAAGGTGCGACTAACATTGCAATCCCTAGGACCTGTTGCTAAGGGTAGAAAAGTGTTTTCTCCGACAATGTTCACATCGCATAACACAGTCTACACTTACAACTATGAGTGAAAGATCTGCCTTAACATTTTACATGAACTTAATTTCTTGATGTAAATTTTTTTGTTCTACTAACACAACCAAATGTTTCCTTATACCTGTCATATACAAGTTGTGTAAACATTTGACTTTGGTTAGTTTGGATTTGTTAAAAAAAAGTTATAAAAGTTATATTTATATTTTTTTAATTTATTGATAGTAGTTGGTAGTTCTATAAAGCTAAGTATCCATGTTAACATCTCAGTTAACTTTGTGAAAATGAGCAAAGCATAACTAAGGCAGTCAGTGCAAAGACATAATGTTGGAAGTTTAGGTACTCAACATTAATGGTTAGTTTTGTTTTCGCTGTTGTGAAAAGAAACAACCATGTTTTATTGGTTTTATAGGAAATTTAACACAATAAAGACACTACAAAACAAGCAAAACAAACTACAAAAAGAGATTTAACGCTCAATAGACTCGGGCAAGTCTGCTAATACGCTAGTTTTAAAAACTTGATTTAATGAGTTGAATAAACTCTCAGATGTTCATTCAGTCAACTCGACTATTTCCAGTTAAAAAAGTCCAAGTCAGAACAACAAACGGTGATATGTTTTTAGAATAAATAAACTAGAAATCTTGAGTAGAATTAGCTCAAAAATTAGATATTTAAGTTAAGCAAATAGAAAATATAATAAATGAATCCACAAAATTCCTGTATGATGATCAACAGTAGTTTCATACCTGGTTGAGAGGGCACACAGCGATCCCACAGCTACAGCATACTTGGCGGGAGCCCAGCCGACATATTCAAAGGCAACTGGCAGAGGGCTTTTTTGATTGAGTAGGTAGTAGGGCATCATCAGGGTTAGAGCAGCAGACACAGCAAAGTAGGCCAGGAAACAGATAAGCAGGGAAGCCACAATGCCAAAAGGGATAGACTTTTGAGGGTTTTTCACCTCCTCACCTATGGCGATAGATATAAAGAAGACATTATATTTACAATAGTTTGTTACTTGAAATGGAAAGAAGGACTGTTATATTACACTTCATTAGCTATGTGTACTTACACTTAAAAATCTTACATCAGAGAGTACTGTCAATTATATACATCCACATGTGATCACATGACTGAAATTCAATATGAAAGTCACACGATAACACAACAATCTGCCTCTCTCAGATGATAAAGTTCTCCAGAGAGCTTTAGAAAGTCTCTTTTTAGGTGAAATTTTATACATTTACATGAATTAAATTCTGAATTTTGATAACACACAGCTAATATTTAGTAAAGTAATATTGTTCTTGTATTTATTCAGTAAATAATCATGCACATTACTGTCTAAAATGTATTAAACTCTAATAACCATATATAAAAACACTCATAATGAGAAGAGGACTTGTCCTCTTACCTGTTGTGGCAATGCAGTCAAATCCAACAAAAGCATAGAAACACGTTGCAGCTCCAGCCAGCGTTCCTGTGATGCCATATGGAAGAAATCCACCTACTCCATACACACTTGTTACATTGGCCGTATAGCTCAGGTTTCTACACAGGAGAGTGAGAGCAGTACCTTATGGTCATTTACAGTAAGATATAAGACAGTAATCTGCACAGACTACAGTAGGTTATATTGCTCTTTGGCATTACTTTAGTTCTGCTGTGGCGTTTATCAGAACCTCTTCACTGATTTGCCAGTTGGAGATGTTTCCCTTAATGAATCCAGAGATGGTGACAAACAGCAGCACCAGGATGTTGATTGCTGTGAAGATCTTATTGATTGTTGTTGACTCTTGTACTCCAAATGCCAGCAGGCCTTTATGTAAAACATGGTGAATCATAATGATAGCAAATTATCAGATGTGGAAATCATGTCAGAGAAGAGATTTTGTTTTAAAACAAAATTTTGAACTGAGCCATGTTGGTTTAAAAAAAAAAGAAAGAAAAAAAGCTGACTTTCCCAAATGAAACACAACTGAAATGCACATTTAGTTGTGAATGCACATGTTAATGTCTTATTACTATCACCACAATAACAACATCTGTTTGATAATTTTACCTGACAGTAGTATGATAAGAGCCGCAGCAAAGACATCTGGGTAAGGGGCCAGACCAGGGAGGCCCATGGCTGCGTGTTCTTCAAAGTATTTAGATATGACACTCCCAATGAGGTCATCAAATGTCCCGCTCCATGCCAGTGCAACACTGGATGTCCCTGAACAGAAAATGAGAGAAAGACGCAATAAACTAAACAGCCTCATAAACAAAGAACACTGATGGTGATATTTCCTTTCCTTCATTCTTTATGACTCCTTTATTTTAAACCACCCTGATGTTTATGGGGTTATTAACATGCAAGCAATAAACTTAATAACCTATGTAAACAAAAAAGTAGATTTTCAAATGAAATTAAGCACTAAGTAAGTTACTAAGCTTACATTTTTTGCTATTAAAAGAGCCATTAAGAATTTGCTTCTACACATATTACAGAGACTCATGTCAGTGGTTGATCATTTATAGACCTTCTGTTCCTATCCCAGCTGTCAGCGGGCGAGAGGTACACCCTGGACAGGTCGCCAATCCATTGCAGGGCCGACACATAGAGACAAACAACCATTCAGACTCACATTCACAATTTAGAGGCACCAATTAGCCTAACGTGCATGTCTTTGGGTGGGGGGAGAAAGCCGGAGTACCCGGACAGAGCGGTTAGAACATGCAAACTCCACACAGAAAGGCACCCGGCCGACCCGGGGATCGAACCCAGGTCCTTCTAGCTGTGAGCGACAGTGCTAAGCACTACACCACCGTGCCGCCCCAGACAGTTATTTATTGTTGTAATTCATAAACAAATCCTGGTTATCACACTTGCCTATGATATATGAGAGCAACAGATTCCACCCAGTGATAAACGCCAGTAGCTCTCCAACAGTCACATAACTGTAAAGGTATGCTGAGCCTGTTTTAGGAACCCGGGACCCAAACTCCGCATAGCACAGCCCAGCGAATATGGATGCCACTGCGGCGATCAAGAAGGAGATGATGATGCTGGGTCCAGCAGTTTCTCTGGCCACCTCTCCCGACAGTACATAGACCCCAGCCCCCAGGGTGCTGCCCACACCGAGGGCCACTAGGTCCAGAGTGGTTAGGCATCGGTTAAATGTGGACTGCTCCCCATCGGGCTCCAGGGGCTTCCTCCGAGAAAGGCTCACCAGAAAAGACTTAACCACACCGGACGGCATTCTTCTAGAGGTTTGATCCAGGATGGAAAGATGTGAAAATTATAGAGTGAATGAGGGGAGGGGAGAGTGACATTAGAGAAGAAGAAAATGAGTGACCATATCAGTGAATAATTGTCAGGTCAGCCCCACAGTAGAGCATTTGCCCTTCTATGTTTAGTTTAGACTTAATGACAAAATGCAAAAGGAGCTTCTTTTTGGAAAAACACTGAAATAAAAGTATAAAAAAAACAACTTTGAATCACAGAAACCTGAAAAATTCAATTGTTATCGTTAAGCTGTTAAAACTTGACAGAGTCATCTGGTAAAACTCGTGCTCTTTAGATAATTAACTTAATTTTGATTAAAGAAAAAGACAACGTTAATGCACTGACCTCTCTTGTTTAATCCCCTGGTTTCACAGGTATGCTTAGAGGATACAATTAATAGGATCCTTCCATTCCCACAATCTTATCACCTCCCCCTGATATGATAGTGCTGATGCCTGAAGTTTTCATCGCCAACCTGCATGATTGCACTTTACTCAACCTTTCCAAAACTACTTCCTTGAGCATTTCTGAGGACGAAGATTCATTTTCTAACTTTGTGCAAATAAGAGACAGTTATTTATTGCCACTGCTAAAAATCAAATTGTTAAAAACACGGAGAAATAAAGAGGAGCCCTTTCCTCTGATTTCCTGTCTCACAGCTTCACATTCTGAAAGAGGAATGGATAAAAAGTAATGAAAAGAAGGAAATGAATGTCTGGAGAAAGTAAGGGGGGGTCAACATTTCAGTATGTTTTATTTGGGGATTTTTATACACAAATTGTGAAAGAAATTCACACTTCTTGTGAGTAACTATGCCATCAAGATAATCTAAGACTTTAATGTACACTTGTCCACGACTTTGAAATTTATCCTTCAAAGTAGAAAGTGAGAAATACAAACTACAATACACCACACTTAAATTTCTGATGCTCCAGCACCCATTAATAAATTATGATTATTCATTATAAAATAAAAGTATGCAGAGCTTTTGCTTTCCAGATAATACATAAGCTACTTTGTAGTATCCCTGCTTGTCTTACATGTCTCCATCTCTGCCTGAAGGTGTGAGCCTGCCAGAATAATGGCCCTGTGACTTAATGAAACAGCGGAGGACAAAGCAGCTTTCATGACTTATGCATGCATCAGGTTGCTCCCTTACTCCTTGAGAGGTAGCTTTCACCTTCTCATCTCCCATCAGGGGATTTCAGCCCACCTAATCCCTTCTGGCATCTACTTCAGCAGGCAGCAGTTGAGCGGGAAGACAGATTGTGTCGACGGTCAAAGTACCTTGGACCAAACTGTATTGTGAAGGATAATGGTGTAATGCTTAACTAAATAAGAGCTAGCACACGTGAGGAGGAGCTTTATGATCAGAGGATTGATCTTGATCATAGTGATTCTTGGCTAATGTTCATTAATGTGTGCAGTCTACTGAGCATGTAAGGAAACAACTCAGATTTAGTGTCTCATAAATATTGCTGTCAAACATCAGATCCATAAATGAGAATTGAAGCAAAAGACATGAATGATCTTGCTGATAGCAATCTTATTTATTCTTCTTTTACCTTGTCTTCAGTCCCGCGAGGAGTGACAGGTGACTGTGTGATGAAAACAATGGAGCAGAAAAGATCCGTGCTGTTGACTTGGATGAAGGAAACATGATTTTTACTGTGATATATACAAGACTGGCTTGTGTGACCCTCCCACTCAGTGGAATTACTTACAAAGTAGCCTTTCTCACTGGTGACCAGTTTGGGTCATAATACGCTCATTATTGCATTGAAAGCACAGGGTGAGAACTGTGAACAGAAAATCCTATTCTGCAATGTCAAAAATGTTTTTGTTGTTTGTTTAGTTTTCCTATTTTTTTCCCCCAACTTTGAAACGTTTTCATTTGTGTGATAGGTACAAAGATTCTAGTGAATATATTATTTTTGGGAGTGAACAATTCTGGGAAATATCTGGGAAAATAGAAATAAATGAAATATCACAGGTTACTTTATGTAAACTAAAGAAAGTAAAGTATTAAAAAAGTAAAGTATTAAAAAAGTAGATTGTGGCATCACTGATGCGGTTTAAACTTTTATGAATCTTAAAACATTTCTAAACTGCGTTAAATGTCTGATGAACAAACTATCTGCAAAATAATAACCATAGTTTGTGTTCTTGGGAATGTCATTTACTTCAGAAACAAATAAGTCATTGTTTTTTTGTCTATAGTATATTACTATGGTTTAGCATTTTGCAATTTCCTCAACATGCACTGTAGTCAGGCTTTCATGATCATTGTGTAGTGCATTTTCAGAGCACAAGAGGTCAGTATACAACTGTTATGTTTTATGAAAAGGTGCCTCACTCCTCCATGTTTACCTCATATGGTCTCTTCTCACTCTGGTCACTGGTGAAAATCAAAGAAGCCCAGGGATCATGTGAAATTAAGACACAAGATTCAAGGAATACAGCCATATTTCATTGATAGGTTGGGTACAACATAGAGGCATAAATAAAAAGAGTCTAATTCTTGTTTAGTCATCTATTGGACGTCAGTTAATGTCAGCGAAACAATGATAAAGCAAAATTAAAGCCTGTGATTCTGGAGTTAGTTCAGTCAGAATGAAAGTAATGAGTCATGTCTCTGTTATGAAGCGGAAGACTCTGCTTTCAGGAATTTAACTCTTCATTTCTTCTACCACCACTCTTTCCATGCATGGTCTCACTATATCAGCTTTAGGAGTGTTATGCCAAGAATGATAAACTTGCAAATACTTTCTTATGTCAAACCCAAAACTGCTTTGTATCAGGTTTGTGCCTGTTATCATAAACCTGCTGGGTGTTTATGAGAAATTGTGAATGCTATTAGTGAATCTCTTTCATATTTCTAACATTTTGCCCACCTCTCTCTCCTCAGCCCCCCTTTGCTATGTTGGTGTCTCTCCCCACTTACTGGAATGGACGCCTGACACGACAGAAATAGAGCAGACAAGCTCTCACTTCAGTGCCAGCAAACCCCTCCTCTATTAATGTCAAATTTGAACTATGTTACAAAGCAGCTGTATTTAGCTTTAGCGCTTTTTTAAATAACATTTACATATTTTTAAACAGATATGCGTGTTTGATATGGATAGTTTGCAGTAAAATGAATGGTTGAGTGGGACTTGCTTGGGTCTCTATTTTCCAGATCAACCAGCATCTGCAGAAAAACATGCGTAAAGTGTGCGTAATGCAAGCGCACAGCCCCCGTGTGTCAAAAACATCTAGGTTTTGCGTATTAGTTAAAACCTGATTCGGTCCCGTACCTTATAGATACGAATTTCTTTAACACGAGACATTCAGGCTCTCTCTCACACACACAGTTTTGAGAAGCTGGGCGAGAGAGCACCGCATACAGTCGTTGCGTCACAGAGGACACGTAACGGGACGGCTTGAGTCTGACCGGAGGAGACACGCAGACCGGGTTAGCAGGGACAGAGACCGCAGGACAACTTTCACACAGCATCAGTACTTCTTGCAGTGAGAAGGTAAGATGGTATCTGTTGTTGTCGTCTTCAGTCCGATCTCAGCCGATTGAAACCTGTTTCTTCAGAGATTACGTTAGAAATGCACTGGAGAACTTTGCTGATGCGTCACTAATGAATGGGTCAATGAACTGAAGCAGCCAGAAAGATATGCTTGGCAGACAGTTGCTGTTTAATTAACTGAATTTGACGAACAGATTGTTCACTGTATCTTAAATTGATTTGCTATTTGCTTCAGAGAGAAGTATAAATAAAATAAATTGATTGAGTTTGATATAAAGCATTATTAGTTTATTCCACAGTGCGGGTACAGAGGTAGGGTGTGGCCCTGTCTATATGGAGGCCAAGTTCCCCCCAGCCTTGATTCTGACATTAAGCTAAACTCTGCATGCTATTTTGGGAGCCCTTCTCTCCTGTCTTAAACAAACAGTGCAACATTTAAAACCTGAATAGAGCTTTTTTCTCTTTTTCTCTGCAGAAAAGGTGAAAAAAATTGACATTTGTCAAACACTGGAGATTCAGAAATATATTCAGAAGGAATATTAGCATGACTAATTTCTCTAAAGAAGCGGTGCCCCCACAATCATAACTTGAACTGTGAATGGCTGCAGTATTTCAATATGTAAAAAGTGGAAGGCCACTTTTCCTGTCAGTTGCTTTAATGCAAATTCCTTCTCCCACTGTGTCATTATAGGTGAATGTGAGGTCAAGTCTCGTAAAAAATGTTTTTCCTGTTCTGCTTCTGGTGCTGTGCTTCTGCACAGAATTGCACTAGGTAGTGAACAGTTTTTACCAGCCCTCATGCAGTACACTGAACAGACCCCGTCATTAGCTTGAACCATGACATCACTGTGTTTCTGTGGTGGATGATTTCCCGCACACTAGAGGGGAATGACACCTTCATAAGGCCATGGGTGTTTTGCATTGCTGCTACATCAGCATGCTGATACATCAACATTTCTCTCTCTCTCTCTCTAGGCCCAAAACTATTGATTTCTGCTCACTTGTATCACAGAAGACCAAATATAGAAATGGTAAGTCGACAAGACCACTCTCATCCTTCATTGTGCAAGTATGATGTGAATTATTTCATACTGTTGACCTGATATTGGGTCAATGGGACGTGAATGGTTTTGTGTCCCACTGAAAGAGGTGTGGACAGAGTGAGGTCATTTTTCTGCCACAGATAACCATGCGAGTCCTTCCTAACATAAAGGCAGCAGTGTAGGCTGTCAGTGCTACCTGTGGCACCTGCATACCTGATCAAAACACCTGATAGTACAACAGTAGCTTTGTGTAATTATTTAAAACCTTGTGACAGGCATTGAACTTTATTATCTGACAAAGACAATGTCCTGTCATTGTGGCTATATGAGGTGAAACACACACTTGCTCTTTATGTGCTGCAAAGTTGTGGCCTCGGAAACCGAAGAAACAAACAGCACTTAGGGAGGAAGGAGGTGATGAAAATATAGTTCTTGATAAATCCATATTATGCTTTTGCACATAAGAATCATCATACGAAATCTGAGTAGTTTAGTGAAAAGCCTGTTGCTAGGGGGGGGGGGGGGGGGGGGGGGTT
>JAUMHL010000002.1:7965908-7993472 GCA_032362345.1 Sandelia bainsii | reverse complement strand
GTGGTGCTGTTGCTGTGTGGGTGAAGCTCTCCAGCTGTCAAAGAAGAATGATGCCTGCTGTAGTGAAGCAGAGGAGCAGAGCATATGCAGAGGCCGCTCAACAAGGTGGGGAACATTTTGGCTGGTTGCCTCAATGCAGCAGTAATATCTACAGTAGTAGCTGGACTTTGAGCTTTTAATTTGTAGGTTTCACTTATTTGTCACAATGAATAAGTTTATAATACTACAGCTTCATAAGGCCAGAATGATTAAGCTATAATCATTTTCATAAGTGTGAACAATGTGTTTATGCAGCACTTTAATGATCATTACATGCTCAGTGAAGCTTATTTGTATACTCTGAACTCTGACATTTTTTTATTGAGATTGAGCTGTTGCATGTCAGAACCCTGCAAAGAGAGGTGCTTTGTGTGCAACCTGACTCCCTACGAACCATACAAACTCTTTGCCTTGCCCCTACACGCATGCACGACCACACACAGACACAGCACAATACACACAGAAGGCTCTCTTGTGATCTATTGGGGGTTGAGACAGGTGCAAATAGTCAGCTGTCGTAATGGCAGACTTAGCTTCACCTGCTGTCCAGTGTCCCCTCACTGCCACCTTTACACAGTCCACTACTCACACCCTAAAAGTGTGGGTCAAGTCACAGCAGAGCAAACTTGTGGCCCTGAAAAAGCAAATTGTGTTGTGAGTCCCACTTTTGTGACTGCTCAGTTCAGATCCATTAGTTCACATCTAACCAAAGGAGCAAACAGTGAACCCAGTTGGTAACAGAACAAGACTATGAGTCTACAGCTCTGTGAGGTTGAACTTAGGCATTTTGATGTGGCACTAGATGAAAACTTAAGGTATAACCCATGTCATTCAAATTCATCCTAAAGGGAACATGACATGTCTGTCCTAAATTTTCTGCAAGTCTTTTCAATAGTTATTGAGGCATTTCACTAAAAACTGAAAGTGTCAACCTCTTGCTGGTGCCATAAAATCAGACAATAACCAAAGTCATCAACTTTATTCTGTGGAGACAATGAATGTTTGTACCAAAGCTCGTGCATTTCATTAACATGTGGCAACAGTTGTAGAAATATTGCAATCTTTGGGAAAAAATCTATTCCTTTAAACACGCATTGCTGTTTACTTGGCTGTATTTTTGGGTTTTTCTGCACTTATCTATGCTACTTTTCAAATTCCTTGAGCTGTGGCTAGCAGCCTCGCCTCAACAGCCGCAAGCCAGATGGCCACTGTCAGCGCCAGTGACACAATGTATGTACAGTATACACAGTGGTTTGTAAGAGAAATAATAATGTATTCTCCAGAGACACATCACTGTGCACTTTGTTCAAAGATCGTCACAGTTAAAGCTACCTTTAAGACTTTAACTATCCATTCTCCTTACAGGTGTTCAGAGGCACAATAACAGGTGCTCCCAACTTCGATCCCAGTGCTGATGCTGAGGCCCTTTACAATGCTATGAAAGGCATCGGTGAGTACCTTACTCCTCCATAATTTTTGGCTACAGAGGCGCAAAGGTCGTCTTTCATCTTCCTCACTTGTTGGCTGAATGGTCACACAAAGAATTTCACACAGCGGCCATGACAGAAGTACAGTCAGAGAGTCAGAGTCATTTTCTGTCATGGAGATGGTAGTGGTTAAAAATGTTTCTTTGTGTTCCTTAGGTAGTGATAAAGAGGCCATTTTAGACCTGATCACCTCAAGAAGCAATGCACAGAGGCAGGAAATCATTGCAGAATACAAGTGTAGCTTTGGAAAGGTACAAGAATAAATTTCATCATCTAATTGTTTGTGTATTTTACTCATGTAAAACCTTCAGACAGTAGTTACAACCAGAATGTTAACGCATAATGTTTCAACAGGACCTAATTGATGATCTGAAGTATGAGCTGACGGGCAAATTTGAGCGTCTCATTGTTAGTCTTATGAGAACACCAGCCTACCATGATGCCAAAGAAATCCATGATGCACTCAAAGTAAGACATTTACCTCATAGTAAGATTCTGTCTCACACCCTGATTATATTCAGTGAAGCTGGAGCTTATTTATAATTCACTTCATGCTCTGTTTCAAGGGTGTTGGAACAAACGAGAGGTGCCTGATTGAAATCCTGGCATCTAGAAACAACAAACAGATACATGAGATGGTGGAAGCATACAAGGATGGTAAGTCATGTTAGATAAGGTATCATTATAAACAAAGAAATGATTAGTTTGGCAACTATCAACATTTACCATCAACGTCTGTCTTTAGCCTATGGCAGAGACATGGAGGAGGATATAATTGCAGATACTTCCGGCCACTTTAAGAAGATGCTGGTTGTTTTACTTCAGGTCAGCTCCCTAAAGAGTTCATGTTTTCAGAATCAGAATATCCATGAGCCACAGTACCTTTAACCACTGATCAGCAGTGTGTTGTTGTGGTTTTCTTGTGGCTGAGTTTTTATGACGGTTCCAGGGGACCAGAGATGAGTCAGGAGTGGTGGATGCAGACCTGGTGCAGCAGGATGCACAAGTAAGAATTTAAAATGCTGAAAATGGGTAACGTGCACAATTAAACTGGCAAACAATATACAGACTCTATTTAAAAAGCTAGAAAAAATATTAATTTTAGCATTCTGTCTTTGTGCTAAAAGAATAAATAAAAAAGCTGTGTGCATTTAGTTCACTATGTCATCCCATGTCTTCTCTGTGTAGGACCTGTATTCAGCTGGAGAAGAGCAGTGGGGGACAGATGAGGCCAAATTCATCATGATCCTGGGAAACCGCAATGTTACTCACCTCTGCATGGGTGAGCACAGAATTCAGGGACATTAACACTGTTTTGGGGCATCCAAGATATTTCCACTTTGACCTCAAGCCTCTCAGGAGTTAATGGACCTTAAAAATAAAAAAATTAAGTTATAATTTTTGTGACTCTGATAAATTTGCTTTGGTACAGCCTGTTCACAATTATAGATTTTTTAAAAGCTAGTTACTTATACATGACTGAAGTAACAATACCTGCACACCAATCCAGCATAGCATTACAATAAAAAAATCATGTAATGTCGTTTTCTGTTTAGTTTTTGATGCATATGAGGCGATTGCAGAGATGTCCATTGAGGACAGCATAAAAAATGAGCTTTCTGGAGACTTCGAGAGGCTGATGCTGGCAGTTGGTAAGAACACACCTCACACTTCAGTCATTTCTGCAGTGAAAGTCCTGCTTTATGATTAGGGATGAGAAATGTTACTTGCTAATTAACACAGCTCTCTTGCTCTGTTGCAGTCCAGTGCATAAGGAGTGTTCCCATGTTCTTTGCCAAGCGTCTTTACAAGTCAATGAAGGTGAAAACTATCTGTAAGCCTCCAATCTGTCTGTAGACAGATTTGAGTTAGCAACACAGTCATAATGACATTTTTCTTTTATTTTTAAAAATGGTTAGTCCTACTTTTTGCTGCTGCATTGTCCTGTCCCAGAACACTTCCCCTCTCCTTTATTTTCAGGGACTTGGTACAGCAGACAACACCCTGATTAGGATCATGATTTCTCGCTCTGAGATTGACATGTTGGACATTCGAGAGTGTTTCTGTCTCAGCTATGAGAAGTCACTTTATAACATGATTAAGGTTATTTAAAAAATGAATAGCATGTTTTATACAATCTCAGTTATTGATAGTTCATCTCTAACATGATTATGTGTTTGTGTTTATATCAGGATGACACATCGGGGGATTACAAGAGGACTCTGCTTAATCTGTGTGGAGGAGACGACGAGTAAGTTACAGCAGAAACCAGATGAGGGTGCTAGAGCACCAGCTTTAGAGAATTTTTATGAGATCATATTAGTTCAAAATCATTGTGATTTTATTGTGAAGCAGCAGAAACTAGCTGTGTTTATTTTATTTTATTATAGATCCCTCTTCCTAGAAATACACCAATCTAAGCTACTTTGCTGAATGTGCTGTATTGTGTTAACCTGATCATTACAGCTTAGCTGGAGAGTTCTTCCCTGAAGCTGCTCAAATAGCCTACAAGATGTGGGAATTAAGTGCCATGACCAAAGTCCAGGTTTGGGCCCCATCTGCTCCCACGTTAGATGTGTCATTGCATGTTTGATTTAGAAGATGCATGCAGCTTAATAATCTGCTGGCCCTGCAGTGATCTGCTTACAGTGCCACAAACTTTATACTGATAACACTGCCACACATCCACAGTAAAGGCTTTGTGTAACTGTGAATATGATCAGAGCTCTGTTCACTAAAATTCAAATAGTTTTTGTTATAATATGCTCTTCAAGCCACAGTATTGCCTTGTTCAAGGAGCTGGTGAATGCTGAAAAGATCAGAGCATTTTTGTCAACAAAAGGCTGTCTCACTAGCGTTTTATATGACTGTGTTGTTTTTCAATCTGCCCACCTTTTCAGCATTGGTAATGCTATGAATTCTAACCTCAAGAGGGCACACTCCCCCTCAAATGTCAAGAAACCATTAACATAAAACATTTTTCAATCGTATCAGCTCAATAGTCTGATGAATTACAAGAACAAAATAATTTTGCTTGCTTTGCAGACTACTCACTGCTTATAGCTTTAAGATTAAGGTTTGGTGTATTTAAATCAGAGATTAAAAATTGTGTTTCACTTTGTCATTTCACATTATGTTTTTATGTGTGAATACTGAAATTTCATCCTTCTAATTTTGTCATTTCCACTACCTCAGCGAAGGCCAACAGTACGCCCTGTACCTAATTTTGATCCTGCTGCTGATGCGCAAGCGCTGAGGAAAGCTATGAAGGGATTTGGTATGCAACCCAAAAAAATTCCACTGCATTTACACTGCTACTACGTTGTTACAGAAATACATATTTTACACATATTAAACAATCTTTCTTCACAACAGGGACAGACGAAGATGCAATCATTGACATTGTTGCAAGGAGAAGCAATGCCCAGAGGCAAGAGATCAGACAGGCATTCAAATCTCTACTGGGACGGGTGAGAGAGACGAATAATATAACAAAATATGAATGAAGGCTCGAATTGTAACACATTTCTTACATCATTTTTTGGTGCACATGTACATCTACTGCTGAATCTGTTGAACTTGGAAACCGTTTCAATTTCAAATGTCCATAGATTATTTGCTTCAGTTTTCTTGTAGCAATTTTGTAACAACTCAGTGTGTTTTATCTTTTCTAAGGATCTGATGAAGGACTTGAAGTCTGAACTGTCAAAGAACTTAGAGAGGCTGATCATCGGGCTCATGTTGAGTCCTGCAGAGTTTGATGCCAAAATGATGAGGAAGGCAATAGAGGTACAGTTGATCAAAACACCTCTTTTATTTTGACACTTGGAACGTCCAGATGAACTGTTAGGACGGGCCCAGTGGCCAAGTAGCTCATTGCGGAATTGCGGAGGGGCGCGAGGATTTGTAGTGAGCCCTTTAGGCTGTATGGAGATGCAAGACTGATCCAAGTGGAAACTTACAGAGATGAAAGACGAATGCTTAATCATACCATGTGAATTTCTCATTAAACGGCGACCTACTGATATTATTTCAGAACCATGGTCAGAGCCATGGACCAATAATTTGATTCCATTCAGAGACAGGATAAAGACGTGAGGCATACTAAACTAGTGGGGCAGACCACAGAAGAAGGTAAATGAACAGTTTGACATTAATGTTGGATGCAGCCATAGCCTACACACTAAACCACATCAAGCCACACACAAGTGTACAAGCAATGTATGGTCTGCCATAACTAGAGTAACCAAGCAGACACAGCAGTCTACAACAAGGCTGCTTTTGAAAAGGGCCAAATAACCAGCATCTAACTTATGCCACAGATAATTAGATAAAAAACAACCTCTAAATGACATTTTTGCCAGTAAAAATAACAGGAATCTATTGTAGCTTACATGAAATGTCCAATATAAAAAAATGTCCAATATTGAGAAAAACAGATGAACAGTTAGAGAGAGAGACTGGGAAACAGATTGATGCCAGGTCACCTCTTGATTTTAAACTAATTTCAGAAACGCTGTGATCTGATTTTTTATTCTTTTTCCTTTTTACTTTAATTGTTCCAAAAAAACAGCGAGGGTGCTATCAATTATTTTCCTAGGCTGTGATGGTTTTATAGTGTAGACACCCAGAGAAGTATAGTTGACACTTGAATGTCATGTAAATTACACAAAAAGAGCTGCAAGTCAAATAACTTTGCTTTTAGTTATTTACATCTCTCTGTCAAACTCTGAGTTTCCATGTGAATGTGACTTGTCCTTTTCTCTGAGACAAGTACAGAGATATAATAGTTTATTTACAATCAAATGTCCCTATTGTATAAGTTTGGATGCAATGGAAATAACAAATTTGCAAATAATTTCCTCGTTACAACAGAAGGCAAAGAGTATACAAAAACTGTGAAAATACAAATCACTATAAGAACTAAATACTTATTCCCTATTTAGTATTTAGTGAATTTCTAACTTGAAAGGTTAAAAGCACTGAAAGGTTCAATGTGCTATTAGGCCCAAGGACATGAGATGATTAACACAGTATTATGAACTTCTGTCCTTAAAAGACTAATGGAGTTTATATAAATGCAACATGTACTCTCTCTTTGCACTCTTTTTTTGTTGCTTGTGTTGAAAACTCACTTTGCAAATGCAATTCAACAGGGTGCTGGGACAGATGAACATGCTCTGATTGAGATCCTGGTCACCAGAAGCAATGAGCAAATACACGCCATGAACGCTTCCTATCAGAGTGGTGAGTTTAATACCAAAGATGCTTTTAAAGTCACTTTCTTGTTTCAGAAACCTTCTACATGCTATATGTTATTTCACAGCCTATAAGAAGTCTCTGGAGGAAGCCATTCAGTCAGACACATCAGGCCACTTCTGCCGCATCCTGGTTTCTCTCGTGCAGGTAATTCTTATCATCGCGAGAGCTTGCACTGTGTTAAATTTCCACTCCCACTCACTAGTTGCAGTTTGTCTGCTGGCAAAAAAAGTTTACTTTAAAGCTCCCCAGTTTTCTTTCACAATGTGTTGCACTACTTATGTTACAAAAAACAAAAAATATTCTTGGTGAACCGCTGAACCATTAATAATTTAGCTTTCTCTGCTCTGTGCAGGGTGCAAGAGAGGAGGGCCCTGCCGATTTGGAAAGAGCAAACGCAGATGCTCAGGTAATTTATTCAACCACTTAGTGTCTCCTGTAACATTTTACTGTGTTAAAAAGCTGAAATAAAAGAATGGGTTGAAATGTTTGTTCCTGTTTTCCCTGAACCCTTTAGGAACTTGCCAGTTCGTGTAATGGAGACTCTGACGACATGGAGATGAAATTCATGAGTATTCTGTGTACCAGGAGCTTCCCTCATCTCAGGAAAGGTAAAGGTTAAGACAGACAAACATGATCGGTTAATTATAGATCCAAAATGATAACTAACAATGCTCCTCTCTATTCACAGTTTTCCAGGAGTTTGTCAGATGCACCAATAAGGACATTGAACAGATTATCAAAAAGGAAATGTCTGGAGATGTGAAAAATGCATTTTATGCCATTGGTAATAGCAGTTCGGACATTAAAATTTCTACTTGACAATATTTATTCTGTGACTCTTCCTCAGTCCCTGTTTCCTCTCTCTTTGGTTTGCAGTTCGCAGCGTAAAGAACCAGCCCTCTTATTTTGCAGACCGTTTGTACAAAGCCATGAAGGTATTTTTTCAGTGCTTTAAATATGGCAAAGTCATGCTATCGTGTAGTTCTAGCTGCAGGCCTAGAACACATAACAGTGCCTCGGATGCTAGATAAAGCAAGTTATAAGGTCATATTTTTTGGTCCATGTAATATGTTATGGTTTTGTGCGTTACTGTTGCTCGTACAATAGCAGTTACTGTAACTGAATCAGAATAAACACAATAGCTATTGATCTTCTCTGCAGGGCCTTGGAACAGACGACAGGGCACTGATCCGCATTATGGTGTCCCGTAGCGAGATCGACCTTTTCAACATTCGCAAAGACTTCAAGGAAACACATGATGTCTCTCTCCATGAATTCATCCAGGTAGAAACTATGATTGTAAGTCTGAGTCCTTGTCTGCGACCATTACTTATTTGTTTGTTATGTTCACTTCTCATATGTGTCTTATGGCTCCTGTCATGGCTTTGCCTTATGGCTTTTGTCTCTGTGTAACTGTGTGTGAGTGTGTGTTGCACATCCATTTTGCTACTGTGATGGGGTGGCGGGGTAGTGGGGTACAGTAATCTATAACTTCCTGCGGTGGACTCTGGGTCTGTGGCTACTGCACAGCTGTTTAGGAATTTCCCTAGCATGTTTAACTTCCTCTCTATATCCGCTGTGTGATTGGTTAACAGCCGCAGAGACAGGAAGTACCCAGAAACAGTTCTATAATAACTTACAGATGAAATCACAAGCAAGTAGGTTGCCCTGGATTGGCTTTGCCAGAAATATTATCAGATTATGAAACAGGAAGGATTAATCTATATAGCATATTCTTAAGTATGTAGTGCAAAAGTACATACCAAAAAATGACAATGCTTTGTACATAAACTTGTTGTGTAGTTATACTGAGTAAGACAACATTTTTACCAACATACTTTAAATATGCTTTCATTTGCAAAAGAAATATTGATTCAGACAATTAGTTTTTTTTTTATTAATTGGCAGTTTCAACCAATGTACACAAAGTTTAGAGTCACTGAAATCCAAGTGTTGCATTTAATAGCCTTTAAGTATGTATTTATCAATTTAAAAATATGGGTGAGATGAGAAAATACATACAAATCCCATGTCAGTACAACAAAGCTACCAACACATCTAAATCTCCAAATTTTGATTTTTATACCTCTGGGCAGAAGTAGGCTAGCTCTTTCTATTTGTTTCCAGTCTTTATGCTAAGCTAAGCTAATCAACTGCTGTGTGTAGTTTCATATTTACTGTACAGACATGAAAGTGGTTTAATTCTCATCTAATTCTCAAATAAGCATCAATTCCCAAAATGAGGTACTATTCCTTTTAAAGGATATAGTTTTGCATGTATGTATGTATGTGTGTATTTATCAAGTATGTTAATCATTGAAAGAAATCAGTATATGTGTTTGCAGATATAAAGGGTAATTCCACTTTTAACTCAATGGTTGATTTTAATCAACTTTGTAACTTTTGCAGAGTTCAACTTGTCCCAGTGACTCTCATCATTCAACATTAGTGAAAGATAAATAGCTTTTATTCATGTGCATGTGAGACGAGTGAGAAGTAAACTCCCCTGTGTCTGTTTTCCATCATTGTTCAGGGTGATACCTCAGGAGACTACCGTAAAACTCTGCTGGTGCTTTGTGGAGGGGAAGATTAAGCTCATCACATCTCTGCAGCTTTGTTCACAGACTGACAAACCACGAGACAAAGAGTGATCACAGAGTGAAACTGGTGCTTAGTGTCAGTATCTATGTATTGCCAGTGTTCCTAACTGCTGCCACTCTTCAGCCAAACCAAGTGACCTATGACCTCCCAACCTTGCAAACAAGTTTTCTGTTCTCATGTGTGATTGTCCTGTCTGCCAGGAAAATGTTCTTTTTTTGTACAGTGTCATATGCAACATATGAAGATGTTCACATTAGTGTAGAAAGGGGGCTTTACATCTACAGGGTGTTTGAGATTAGTAAGTCTTCAGTGCCTTCAGTCAGTCAGCCATCCAATGATTACTGAGATTTTAATGAATCATATATAGCTGAATTAAATAAATACATTAAAAAGTGTTGTTGTGTCTGTTTCTTCTTATATTTTGATGCATTTTTATGTTAAAAATTATTGTAAGTGCCTTTTAATGCACATTACATCAGATGCTCTTCAGTGGCTTTTTTTGTATTGTGAAAAATTCCCATATGTTGTTGTTCATAAAGGTGAGCTATATATAAATAGATGCTGATAATCTCAGAATAGCATATTCATTCAACATAATATTTTCATTATTAAAAGCAACTAGTAACTAACGTTTTAAATTTAAATAACTATATCTCTGTTGGATTTGTATTCTTGTTAATGCAGAAGAAAAAGTGCAAGACAGCTGTCTGTTCTTGTCACTGTCTCAGTTCATTGCCTATGTGTGAGTGCAGCTGTGGTCAGGCCATCTTTGAGTTAAAAGAGGAAAGAAGAAAAAAGATGTATGTGGTGAGGAAATCCCCTGCAGAACGCCAAAATCCAAAAAATAGAGTCTGCAGCAGTCAGTCACACTCTGGTTTTAATGGCACACCCAGCCTAAAATTGCTCCATTTGATGATAATTATAAAAGATTAAGCGATTACTTCAATAGAACATTGTTAATATGTAGCTGATGTAAAAATATACACTGTTCTTGAATTTCCCTTTTGATAGCTAGGGGAACTTTGTACTGTGTTGTTGTTCACAAAAGATTGTAAAGCAAAAATTAAATACTGTTGAGTGTTGTTTGTATACTGTATTTCAAAGCTGTCACATCCTCAGAGATATTGTTACAAGTGTGGCCTCAGGATTTGACATTTTTATTCACAGTCAACGTGATTATTGTGGCACCATGGTCTGATCATGCAAACAACAACTCGTGCACTGTACTGTATGTACACTCTGCATACAGGTTAGTATTTATTAGAGGTCATTTGCACATTTTTCTTGAATGCTACTCTCTTCAGCCCCTGTGTTGTATTATTGCTGCCTCTTCAATTTATACAGTTTTGGCATGTGTTGACTTTTGCAATGTGACATACCCAGAGCAAGGTACTGTACAAAAATGTATTTAATTCAATCAGTTTTTTTTTTCTCTCATATCTTTTGTTACTCAGTAAAGGCACCACAGTTGGACACACTCCAGGTTCTGTTCAGGCTGAGAATCAGTATCAGGCCATTTTACTGGGTTATGGGAATTCCCCAAGTCTCACAGTGAAATTGCTTCCCCCCATTCACCCGTTGCCTCTCCGAAGCTGAATGTTTTGGTGAGTTGTTGTTTGTTTTAACGTTTGATATGTAGTATCAGAATGTATTAGATCGGTTATTATTATTTGTGGCATTGTCTTTTATTTATTCTGGGTGGGTTGTAAGCGTTTTATGTTGTCACTGAAAAGTGTACACTGGAACAAAACATGGAAGGCAAAGGTAACACATTGAAAACATTGATTTTTGCTCTACATGTAAGAAATGCCTGTAATTGTGTAGTATTTACTGGCTACAGTTGGTGGTTACTATTTAATCCTAAGCAAATATTCTAAAAAAGGAAACTGCTGTTTATTATATTATTTTTAACCTGATGTTACTAAATCCATGTTTAGACAAATAAACATGTTTTGCATATTTAACAGAAGAAAACAGAGGATGAAAATACCACAAATTGTAGTTAAAAATATAATTACTCGTGATCACAGAGATATATTTGAGAAACTGGTTCACTGGAGTCTTGGTCTCAATAAACTCATGTTTTTAAAAGAAATATTAAGAAACTGTTAGAGTTAAAACTGAAGCGTATCTGGTGCCAGTGTGTATCTCGTCCAAATGTTTTGCATAGGGATAAAGACTCCGTGGCGAGGATGTGCCTGGGTTGGAGAGTACAGCTGGAGTCAATAGTCGGCTAACAAAGATCATTTTGTAATAAGTAGCCCAGAGCTAATGGCTATCAGCTGCTGATTTCTGCTGCTAGGAGATGGGAGACTGGAGCATTATGTGTACTTGTGACATGGTGGGTTTCTGCTCACTCCTCTATCTTTCTTTAATGAGGAAAACGCTTTAAATGTTTTTGATAAAGTAGGAAGGACAAAGTGTACAGCTGGACTAAATGACTGGTGACATTTGTTGTATCCTCAGGCTTTTGTTTTTTATTCTGGCAGTCATAGAGTCACCATCCTGTTTATTACTTCAGAACAACACAACAGTCTGAGATGGAAACACTGCACACCAATAAACAAGGACAAGGTTTGGTGACAGACACAGGTCTAAGGAAAAAAAACAACCTCTGTGTGTGTGTGAGCCATAAGGGCTGTGTGTTTGCTTTTTCCTGTAGCAAACTGATGACTCTCTGGGGATGACATTCACACATTTTACCAGCATTTTCTAACCACTGATGGTCCACATACTGTAAAATTTAAAATGTTACAGTGTGGTGTTTTGGTGTTGTATGTGGTCTTATTTGACGGACATAACTACTTGAATCTAATGGGGATTAAATTGTATTTTTTGTGTCAGTAGTTTATTGGTATTAAGGCATTGCATTGGTCACTTTAATAGGTACACATGTACAGTCTAATGCAATCTAGTACAGCGGCTCTGCCATAAATTCTACGTGAATTCACTCTATTTATGTAAATGAGGCGGCCAAAACATTAGAAACACATCTTAATATAATGCACTCCAGTAGGACCCCACCACACAATATGACCTCTATAATAAACTCGCAGTAGAATTATCATCTCACAGTTTCAACAAAAAGTAAGAATTTATAATCTTGTAAAAGGAAGTCCTTTTTTAAGATTTATTTTTAAGATCTATTTAAGGGAGATGACAGTTTTCATGAAAATATTATTAAAGTGGTTTCTCCACCGAAGCAGTTTTACATTAATCATAGTACTTAATTTATATCATCAATCTGCATTTTTGCCTGTCTTACAGGAAGTAATAATGATAGTTACATACAGTTTAGGAAAGAAAGGTGTGATTCTGATGAGTTTACCATAAATTACATAATATATAGTGTAAAATAAAATAAAGTAAACTCAATGTTTCCTGTGTTAACACATCTGGTATTGCGAAACACATTTTCCAATAAGACTTTATGCTCTGAAATCTAAAATAATTAGGGTGCTCCTCTTAATCATTTTTACTGATATACACAAGTGTGTTTTACATGTGATTATAAATACTTACTGGGTATCTTTGTGTGATCTAATTGTACATTGTCACAAGCTGAATTACATCAGAGGTACTGTTAACAGAGGAAAGATTTTCATAACTGCCTGAGGATTAAACATGACAGTGAATTACCAGTTTCATAATTCCCACAAGATGTCACTATTGCTCAGAATGTATCACAATTACAGCTTAAACAATTACTTGATTAATCAGTTGACCAACAAAAGATCAATCGCCAACCATTTTAATGAGCAGATCATTAATGTTATTTTCCACTGTTTATGGCTTCTCAAATATGAATACTGGTTGGATTTCTTTGTAAAATAAAAACATAAAACATAAAACTTAATACCCTTGACTTATGGACTGATTTTTGCACAATGCAGGCAGTTTGAATACATACACTTTTTGACTTTTCATGATTTCTGGTATTTTTTACTAAAAATAACTGAATGATTGAGAAATTCATGTCAGATTTATCAATAACGAAAATGGGGTAATGATTTGTTGCAGCCCTTATCCTTATTCTAAGGATTATGTTCTAAGGATTTCCTGTTAACCTTAAAAAGCTAAGTGAACTAGGCCTTATTGCCCTTCAGAGGAAACTTCTGATGCAATCACAGAAACCCCCAACAGCCCCTTCTCCAAATTTATCAATGAAATAAAGTCATTCAGTGAGAATTGCTGTGTTTGTTCCAGATCTATGGGGGATGGCTTTCAAGAAGAATAAGAAGTTGTTTAGGCCTAATTTAAATAATTTTAAGGTGAATCAGGCTGTGTTTTGTTTCTCAGTTTTGCTCACCCTAGTAGCATTGTATCGTCTGAGCCATTTTTGCTATATATAGATAATCATTTACATATTTAAAAGTTCATCATTTGAACAGGCATTGTAATTCTGGTAAAATCAGTACCGTAGAATATGTATGCCAGTAGGTGCAGGACTTGGCTGCAGTGTTTACATTACTGTCAGTAGAGCCTGTTGGTGCCCCGCTGACTGCTGATTGGTCCGCTGAGCTGTCAATCACGGCTGTTTACATCAAACGTTGCGAGGTGGAATTTCCCAGGTTACAGCATAGACCAGTAGACCACTTCCGCAATTGATGTCTGGGCAGAGAGACGAGAGGCCAGCTGCAAGGTACCCAGGTTAAAGACACCTCTTTATTCTTTGGTTTGCTGTTTAACTCCGCTTCTCGACTGACTTACTGCATTGATAAAAGTATCTTTAGTGGGTGAATAAGAGGAGCTAGCGACTTCCTGCCCCGCGCTGTCATCTTGTGTTAGCTAGCCGACGGCTAACAAGGATGTTGCTAGCAATTTGCATGACAACAGCGAAAACTAATATTAGCCTTCTTCAGCCAATCAAGGTACCTATCATTAGTTGGATTGTGCTGTATTTGACTCTCGTCTGATGGGTAGATGTTTATTAGCATGATTCACCTAACATTTCGTATTTTTTCCTCAGCTTTTGTCTTTTTTTTATTGCGGATATGAACGTTGTAATTGTCACATTTAGCCATGACAATCGTTAGCACATTCTTACCATATGTTTCACTCTGGCAGGGTAATGTTAGCATTGCGGTGATGTTATTGCTGCTTTTGTCCTCTCAAAGCTGTCGATTTATCTTTTATTATCTGCACCGGGCTCCAGCGAGAAATTATAAACTGAGAGAGGTCGACAATGGGCACAGAAGATGCAGTGGGATGTCTGAATAGATTCTATTTGACTGCAGTACAGAAGTAACAGACACACAATTAGCTATATTTCGGTGTGGTTGTAATATTTCTAGGGCGGCACGGTTGTGTAGTGCTTAGTACTGTCGCCTCACAGCAAGAAGGACACGGGTTTGAATCCACGGGTCGGCCGGGTGCCTTTCTGTGTGGAGTTTGCATGTTCTAACCGCTCTGTCCGGGTACTCCGGCTTTCTCCCGCCGCCCAAAGACATGCATGTTAGGCTAATTGGTGACTCTAAATTGTGAATGTGAGTCTGAATGGTTGTCTGTCTCTATATGTCGGCCCTGTGATAGACAGGCGACCTATCACCTGTCCAGGGTGTACCCCACCTCTTGCTCAGTGACAGCTGGAATAGGCTCCAGCACTCCCGCCACCCTTAAGAGGACAAAAGGATAGTGGATGGATGTAATAGTTCTACATTTTAACTTGTGGTTCAAGGTTTAGGATTATGAGGACCAAATAGTAACCAGTGGTTAAATATTTTTTCTTCAACCTGACAGCTATACACATGTTTAATTTTCATCACATGTGACTGAATGCAATGGAAAAATTATTGGAAAAAAAATTATTAAGTTCTGGTTCTTATCGTAAAGAGTTGTAGACTAGTAATCTCAGTCCTGTATATTACTAGAAATAAACATATCATCTGTTATAGATTTACTATCATCTTTTGTTTTCTGTAAAGGTCAACTTCTTGTTTTTTTTTATTGTTTTCTTTTTTAATCTTCTGCTGAGTTGTTTCCGGCACTGTGTATGTTCTCATTATGTTCAAATAACAGTGTGCGTCCTCTTTCTACAGTTCAGAGAATCATGTCTGAAAAGTAAGCGACAGCGATGGATGGGAAAAGCCCGTACCGCATCTATGATCCAGGTGGGAGTGAAGTCAAGGCCCGGGAGGAGGCTGGAGGTAGAAGCAGCTATCGACAGCTCCTGGAGGAGAACAGCATACTGAGGGAGCGGATGAAGGGACTTAAGAGCTTAGGTAGGTTTCTACAAACAGCGTGTGTATCTCAGGGTGAAAGGCTGATGCCGGCTGCTTTTTGGCATTACACATTTGTTCTGTGTCGTAACACTTGAGGATTTTTTTTTCCAGATTGGAATATACACAAGGATAGGAATTTCTTGTACAGATGACATATCTGAATTTCCAGTCAAATATACAAATGGATGAGGGAAACTGTTGTGCACCAAATGTGGTGGAATGTAGTAAAACCTGATGACCGTGATTATCTTCAAAGCTTACATGCCAGTGATGTAAATGGCCTGATTGCTCCTTTTGTGACTCACCAAAGGAGTGCTACTTGCACATAATTTCTCACTGAACTTTTGTCACATCCTATTTCATGACTGCTTGTGCTGATAGTTTCAGCCTTAGCGTTGATTTTTGAAAATGAAGAAATTAAGGTTAGATTAAGTGAAATTCAAGTGCTGCTGGACAGAGACAAGATCTCTCTGTAACTTGCAGGTGATTTGCTCGAAGAGTCTCAGTCAGAGGCGTCAAGGCTTCGTCAGCGAGTGGAGGAACTTGTGAGAGACAACGAGGCCCTCAAGTCATCCAGCTTTGCTGCCAGTCTGTGTGCAGGGGGGCCAATTCCGACTGAGACAAGTATGTTTCACAAACTGATGAATTGTACTTTGTGGACATATTTTCATAGTTGGGAATCACTCAGTAGTGAATTAACCTTTGTACTGGTGGACGCTATTTTAGGTAAACCCTGTTTACATCACGCTGCAGAACAGAAGGAGGAGCAAACAAGCTGTCTAGGAAAGACCCTTCAACCTGAGAAGCCCAATGTAAGTGTTTTGTATGATGTATTAGAGTTTATATTGGGACAGAAACAACTTTGTGATGTTTGTAGAAGAGACATCTTTATAATGTCTGCATGGCAATTAAAAGATGGTATCTGGCAACTTTCAACTTAATGTTTATTCTTGTAACATTATTATAACTGTCTAGACACTACATGTAGTATGGTGCTATTTACTTTTTGGTCTTTACAGGAGGCCTTATCAGAGTTTGAGGTTGTGAATATGGAGGGGAAGACTTCAGATGCCTTGACCGTATGTAATAGTCTTATTGTGACACAAAATAAGATGAATAATTTTCCACCTACTACAGGAACTTCTATCGTTCCAAATAATCTTTCATTTCAATTAACAATTCTAAACAATTTAACAATGTTTATATTTAGAATACTGCAATAACTCACAATATTAGCACATTAATTTTGCTAACCCCCAAAAGTAATTTTATGTAATTTATTTGGACTAAGTTCAGCTTGTCCTCTATAGCCATTTCCTCAATATTAGGAACACATCCTTGGTGTGGTGACTCACGAACAAAGTCAGTAGTGGTAGCTCCAGCCTGAGTCAGCCAGTGGAAAGTCCAGGATTATCACTGACTAGAATTACGCCGCTGATTCATTCACACACTACATCCTTGAGGATGCGTTAATAGGACACAATACCGGAAGATTTCAGGAACACGTGTTGTCAAAACTGATTGACTAAGTAGTCACATATTTTTTAGCTGAACCTGACACAGTTCCTACACATTTTAGTGACTTCTACTACAACATCTCTGTTTGAGGTAACCATTAGTCTGTTGTCTGTGAGGTCTAAATTTAAACCTAACAGGACAAACTGGTTTGGTGTTTGAGATAAATCAGATGCTCCTTTTCATAGAAATAGTATTATGATGACTCTTACGGCATGTTGATGTTTCAGTTTTGTGTTGTTTGAAAGATGTGTAATTGTTAGCTCGTCCTCTGAGTCAGCCAGAGAGGACTGACTGACTTTTTACCTGTGTGGGTATCCCCAGGCCGGATCAGGGGCAGGAGTAGTCCCCCTCCTGCCTCAGGAGAACATTGAGCTAGCGAGTCAGCTGAAGAGACTTGAAAGCTCTTTCAGCATATTCGCAGAGGAGTCCAACCCGAACCAGCTGTTAGCTCACCTTGGTCGCATGGCTGTCGAGTTTCACCATCTTTCCTCTAAGGTCCAAAAGAATGAACAGCGGACATCTCTCCTACAGGTATTTAAAGCAACCTGCAGGCTCGTTAGATTTGACCAGTTTCTCCACAATAACTTAAGAGTTTTAAATTAACAGGATTAAGATCTGGAGAAAATGTATATACAGAGTGTTTCATCATGACGAATGTTTTATTTTATTTTATTCTCAGTAGCTTTAATGTAGCACCTTGTAGAATAAAGACTACGCTGTGGCTTCTACGATATTCCACATTTGATATTTTAGCTTTGTGTGTGTGTGTTTTTTTTTTTTTTAAAGTTTATAGTAAAATGTCCTTTGTCTCTGTTGACTTGTAAAAGATTTTTAGTGATGTTTTCTGCCATATTGTTGTAGTACTTCACCACTGTGCTGGGTCCTTAACAGTAGTCCATGCAGGTCTAACAAATGCATGTGCATATAAATGACACTACAGTTACTGGTGCACACATTAGGTTTTTTTTCTTCTTAGTTTTATTAAGTTTTCAAACCAGCTGCGTAAACTTAAAAATTATAGTCGTTTATGAAACTGCGGAGTATAGGACCATGTGTCAGAAACATAAGTTATGTTGTGAAATTGAATTGAAGGCAGTTGCTTGTGGCTGCAGATTGTGTGGGTTTATAGATGTGGGCAAAAGGTTAAATATGCACGATGCTAAATGCTGTGTAATAATTGTTTTTTTTGGTTATAGACTCTCTGTGAGCAGCTCAGACAGGAGAACAATGAGCTTAGAAAGAAAATGGAAGAGGATCATCATATCAGAAATCGAGACTTGGAACAGCTGAGGTAATTTTTAGTTTGCCCTTCACTTTTAATTTGACTCAGGTTTCTGTTGCTCCAGCTAGAAGAGAAACATTGTTAGTAAAGGTCAAAAAAAGAATAAATTGTGAGACATGAACTAACTAAACAATGCAAACACTCTTACATCTCATTCATCTCGTCATGTCTTTCCTTTTTTTCTTTGGGACAATTTAGTTTCTCACGACCTTTGACTGTAGTGTAAAACAATGTCCCAGTACATGTTCAGTGGCAAAACCCTACAGAGTTTTTACTTTGTCATGGATGCTGATAACCATGCTTTCACTTTTGATGGGGGGGGATTATTCCAGTGCTTTCTGTTGACGTCATTACACCCAGTGGGTTCTTAGGTTCTTCCCAAAGGACATCCTGAAGCCATACCAACATTTCAGCAATCTCTGGGAAGGGACAATTTTCACAAAAACCATTATTTTAATTTTGTTCATGGTTCAGACAGGAGAATCAGAAACTTAAGGAGCTGGTCACAGGAGGAGCCACAGCAGCAACGACATCATCTGCAGCACCATCTGACACCGAAGCTCCGGAGGCCAAAGAGGCGCCGGTGAAGGACGAATCTGCTGCCGTACGACCTAAGATGGAGGCAACCACTCCACAGAGGGTAGTTTAAATTTAGCTACATTGAAACATTTTTTTGACACATTTTATATGAATAAATGTTTTCCATTTAAGTACATTTTTTTCTAAACAGTTTTTTCTTTTTCTTTTTTAATGAATTTATTCAATTCAAATTTATTTGTGACGTAAAACTTCCCAATTTTTGAAGTCTGACAATGTAGAGTTAGCGTAATGGAGGACTTTTGTGGATTTAGGAATATTTTATGTTCCCACAGAGTGGAAAAGCTGCAGAGAAAACCCCAACTAAACCTTGTGATGTTGAGGTGTATGAAAAGAAGATCAAGCTTTTGGAGAAGCAGAGAAAGGATGTGAGTCTTGTGTTTTTTTGTTTTGTTTTTGTTACAATTACTGTTCATCCTCTTTTTGCCATAGGGGAAAGTCTCTGTGTATTTTGTTTCCTATATGTTCATTGTCATTTGTTTCACTTTCTGGTGCTACTTACAGGTACTGGAGGTGAACAAGCAGTGGGACATTCAGTGGAACTCCATGAAGTCACAGTTTGAACAAAAGGTACGGTAATGACTTTACAGCTTTTATGAACGGTGTGGGAAGACATTGCTGTGTCTTTGACTAAACGAGAAGGAGAATCAATACATAATTCTCTCCAAATTCATTTTTATCATTTCAAAGCTAACTTTTTAAAAAAGTGTTACACGGTTGTTCCATTTTATGAAATCATATCCGCTCTGTCCAATCTACATAGAATTCCTCACTGCATTGTATGTTTTTATTTTACATTTTCCATAAATTTGCCCTCACTCAATAGAAATAATGTATGTGCTTAGAATAGACAGTCCTGTTGCCTTTTGCCCCAAGTTAAAAATGAACATTTTCTCATTTCAATCTATGATGATAACTTCAAAGCCAGATATTATTTTACTGATGGATTACTATTGCTGTTACTACTGTTATCAGCAACACATTTTAAAAAATAAATGTAATTTAAATGATGAGCTGGATTTGGTTTCTGTAATAACAGTTTTCCAATATAAGGATAAACCATAAAGCTGTAAAATAAGTGAACATTACTGAACACCATACAGGCAGAAAATGTCAAAGCAAATGTTATTGTTTTGCCAGCAGGCTAAGGGACACAGGATTTTGAAGTTTGCTTGCATCAGTTGGAAGTGAAGCAGCTGTTTTTTTTTATTGTTTTTTTTTATATGTGCTTGTCCAGTGGAAAAGGTGCAATCTTGCAATAGCTTGCTATTTGAGCATACTTACCACAAGCCCTGTCACACTTCAGTAAGAATTCCCCTCACCTCTCTGGTACCCGCTGACTTCCTGCTGTGGTGCAGTCAGAGGGCAGCACAGACACACAAATGTACACACTCTCACACTCGTACTCACACACCTACACTTGTGCACACCCACAGTCATGAACAAACCTATATTCACACTGAGATGGGGACACCATGTAGCCTTGGGTTTAAACCGCAGAACCCTAGATATATCCATTTGCGTCACTAGGTTTGTTCATATTTTACACAAAAACAGAACTGCGTGTCTGCAAATGTGTCATTATTGCTGTGGCTTGCTTTATAATTTGATAACACATATATTTTTTAATGCTGTATCTTAACACATTCAGCAGCTGATGTTTGTCTTTACCAGAGAGTTTTTTATTACCACTAAAATAATTTTTATTGATTTTTATTTATGAGACTCATTGTCCCTCAGATTACAGACCTCAGACAACGACTGGCTGAGTCCCAGAAAACTGTGCTTGAGTTGGAGGCAGAACGAGAGCAGAGGCAGCGCGACTATGACAAGAAGCTGCTGCTGGCCAAGTCCAAGATTGAAAATGTACAGGTGAGAACACAAGGACACAAAGCCCAGGTAAAATTGGTGTAAATGTCTCCAAGCCAGGACACAGAAACACACACAGTATCTTCAAGAATAGTGTTTTCACTGTTCTGGGTGTGTCTGTTTCAGGGGGAGAAGGAGTGCCTCAACTCTGAGACTGCTGAGCTGAAACAGAAGATTCGCTACCTGCAGGATCAGCTGCTGCCCCTCAGCAAACAGAGGGAGTACCAGGAGAAGGAGATCCAACGACTCAACAGGGTCAGTAGGGAAGAGGTTCAGTAAGAGAACAATGAAGGTCAGAGAGGCTTCTTTCTGTGCATCACTTGTTTGTCTTTCTTCAGGCTTTAGAGGAAGCCTTAAACCTGCACTCCCCTTCATCCTCCCAACAACCACCTGGCCAGGGTAACTTTGCAGATGCAGCCAATAATCTGAAGAAACAGGAACTGCTCACTCAGATTGCAGTACTAAAAGAACAGGTCTGATGTTCATCAAAACGCACTCACATATACACAGTTGCTATAATTATACATGATTCATGATTATACATTTAATTGTTATTTTGTACTTAAGGTGAAGATTTTTGAAGAGGACTTCAGAAAAGAGAGGAGTGATAGGGAGCGAATGAATGAGGAAAAAGAGGACTTGAGACGACAAGTAGAGAGACTCCAGGGTCAGATTACTAATTTGACCAATCAGGTAAGTTGCAATGTGTTTACAGTATTCTCTTGTATTTGGCATGATCAGGAAAGATTTCTTTTGTCTCTTACATTTAATGACATTTGTACCTAAATGCTTTCTAATGTGGGAATTGTGTGTGTGTGTGTGTTTCAGCTTCATCAGGCACAGAATGAGTGCCAGAGAGAACGTACGGAGAGATGTAAGCTGGAGAGACTGCAGATGCAGCATCACAAACAGGTACTGGCTGCAGTTCAGGTGTCAGGCTGATAGTATTGCAGACATATTGAAATGGTGAATGAAATTGTGCCATATGTGAAACAGGTTTTATATTTGGTCTTTTTTTGTGCTTACAAATATATTTATGTAGGGCCAAGTCATTCACTGAAAGATGCAGTAGGATATGAGTTGTGGTAAGTCTTGCAGGCTAGCGCCCTCTTGTGACAGTGTACAGTCATGTAGATGTTGACTGTAATAGGTTCATACTGGACAAATCAGTACTCCAGGACAAGAGCCTCACTCCAGCTAGGTTGTTTGTCAGTGCATTCGGAGGCAGCTGATTTACACTTCTCACGGCAACGGCAGTAGGGTTGAAGGTCAGCAGTAGCCTATGCCATGACAGGGCCCCTGTGCTCGCTGAGAGTAGCAGCCGTGCACTGATTGGGGATCACGTGTGTACTTGTGATCCATCGTAGGGGCAGCAGCAGGAAAGACGTACCTCAGACCCCACGTCAGGCTCAGTGAACGGCCCGCTGAGCCCTCCCTACTGTGGTCCCTTTGTGCAGGTGGGACCGCAGGGCCTTGAGGGCTGGCCCATACACTTCCCCCCCCGGATGCCCAATGCAGGAGGTGCCGCAGCCGCCGCCGCACCACCCCCTGTACGAGACTTCCAACCTGTTAACCCGGTAAGGGTCCTCTAAGGCCCCTCTGTCTCTGTCTCTGGAGTGACTCTGGTTCACTGAGGAAACAAGGCTCTTTTTTTCTCTTATCTCTACCTCCCTAATCTGTTGGGAGGAACAAGCAGATGCACTTAGATCTAACTGCAGCTCAACCTAGACACGCTTACATTCACTGTATGGCCAAGTTAAGGACTGGTTGTGATGAATAAGGATGTTAAGTGGTTTGAACTAAGTTGGTGCTTTATCTTTGGTCAGGGTTTTCCTTGGCAGTCATCATTCCCACAGCCCAGAGGGGCTAGAGCAGTAGGAGAGTGTTCAAGACCACCACCAGAAAATGCAGGTATGGTACAGCCATCTAAGTAGAATATTTTTTCTTTTTCTTATAAATCATGTTGTATACTGTGTTGTTCAAAAAATAAGGCTGGTGTTACTGTGAACAAAATGCTGTAGAAAGACCAAAACCAACCATCATAGTAGTAGTCTGTCTCTCAGTATGTTCAGATTTCCCTACCCCTCCTTCGTCTCTCAGACCTTAGTCCAGTTGCTTCTACTGAAAATGCAAATCTATAAAGATGTAGCAATCTTTTCAGAAAAATGCTATATAATTTCCTTAAACAGCTGGGTACTATAGTTTTTAGCCCACCTTGCTGAGTATTTTCCGCTATTAAATAATACATACCTGAATCATGTATGTGGGACTGACTCAAAATAAACGTAACTATTCATATTCATTCATATTCAGTGTTCATCCTAAATGAAGCAACACCACCAGAGGCCATGGTGTGGCTTAGTTCTGTGTTTCTAATAGTCTTGTGACTACAGAGGAGCTCTATAGCTCAGAGGAATAAGCTACATCAGGCTTTGACTACACAGACTAAATTTCTAAAAAGAGGATAATTTCATAGTTGCTTTTAGTCTTTTCAAAGGTTTTGTTGACTGGAACAAACACTGGTAATATTTTTTGCAAGTTATCACTCACCCAGGTTTTTTTTCTTACTATTTTTCAATAATTATACCACACGATGGTCAAACCTCTTCTGTATTTATTTTTAAATTACACCGTTGTGCATCTGTAGATCAGTCCGCAGCAGCAGCAGCAGTAGCAGCAGCCACTGCAGCAGCAGGATTTGGAAAGAGGGAGCGACAGAACATTGACCCTGGAAAGCACTAAAGCATCACCGTACCCACTTAATGGAATCTGGGTAGTAGCATGAAATGAGTTTGTTTTTGAGTTGACAAGGTGTGATTTGATCTATAATTTTTCCTACTGAACTGTAGATATCCTATTGTAATGTTGTTTATACTTGGTTTTATAAGGCTATTTGTGAAACACTTCGCTAATCTGAATATATACATGAAATATTATTTAGATTTTTTTTATCAGGAACTGAAGTAATTTGTTAAATACATTGGAATAATTAACATAGTTCTTTTTTTTCCAGAAAAAATACTGATGTGATTGTCTCTCTGCAAATATGTAATGACTTGACACAGTTAGTTACTTGTAGGGTTACAGAAAGCCATTCCCCAGTAAGACTACGGCTACATATACTCATTCTAACGATGAATGATTATAGGTACATTGAATTATAGAATTTACAATGTGAATGTTGATTGATTTATGAAGATTTCTTCAGTATCATTGCTGTTATAGAACTGTCCCATATGTGTAACTGTTCAAAAGTGGTTGTTGAAATACAAAATTTTGGGGAAACAAATTTTGATGGTATCATACCAAAAACATGATTGTGATTATTGATAATTTATTTATAACCTGCTGTTTTGATAGTTGCATTGACTAAGTGTAAATCATTGTCTTTAGAAATGCTGTTCTTTCTATGTTGTTAATGTAATCCCAATATATTGTAGCTATTGACATTGTATGTTTGTATCAGACACAATACACAATGCACAGCACATCAACCTTTTTTTTTCACCATTATGATGGACCTAATCTCATTAAACACAGCACTTCCACGTGACTACAATGGATTTGATCACTCATTCTGATGTTCAAACTCATGTTTCTGCATCCTGTACTACTGGCCACAGATGAGCCCTAACATACAGCCTAAGACGTTATGTCACCAATAACCTTTAGCTGGAATTGGTGATTATCTTCCTCTTCATTCTGAAAAACCTTTTGCACAAGCGGCAAAAAGAGGAAGATTTTCATTTGTACACTGAGGCACTAGAGTTCATTGTTACCGCAGTTTAGCCGCTCCTCACAGGAAAGCCTCTGCAGGGATGTCTGACTTCGCGGTCTGTCCACTTCAACAACCAGCAATCCACACCTTGCCGACTGACCTGTGAACTGCCTTAGCGCAAAGCCGAGAGCCCTGATAGCAGACACAGGGGCCACACCTCAAAATAATGTTACGTTACCATTTTAATAGGCAGATCAGATCTCAAATCAAGCCACTGTTTTAACTGAATGCCCATTAAGATTTCCTTAGAATAGTGTATATCAGACAGTCAGATGAAGGGCTTCAAAGTATGTGCAGGTGGATTTGAAAACAAGCTCAACTTTTTTCAAACAAGTTACTAAGTTACAGGGAACAAAATCTTGATGGTTGAGAGCTGAAATGAGACATTAACAGAATTGCACTTTGAAAGGTTTGCTGTAATTACTGGCAGTTGTATTATCTTGGTTTGTAGCCCTTTTCTTTTTTTGCTGTAGGCAAAAGCACATGTAAGACTTTTTGTATTTGACTGGCTTAATAAATCTATTCTAAATGTCTATTAGTATCTTACCTTGCTTATTTGTGTAGGGGCGTTGGGGCCAAACATGTTCAACATCTGTGTTTATCTCACCATAACAAAACAGATTAATAGTTTCTCATAAAGAAAGGTCTTCACATCTGAGTGTTTTCCATGATTTATTGCAAGTAATTAACATTTCGGCTGTAATGGCTAACAGGTCCTGGGATGAGAAGATGACATGATGCTGTGGGAGTGCAGGGCAGCCTGAATGCACTGAAGAGCTGGACTGAACCCCAGATTCAAAAGAGGCACCACAGTGTTTCTGTTTTCATGCCTCCTCTTCATTTAAGATGCCACCTTCATGTATCAGAAACTGTTAACATTACTCTATTTTACATTCTACCTCATGTCTACTTATCTTGTACGTCTTGTTACCGTTACTTCATTAGATGGACAATTTGTGCAGTGACTCTAACTAAGTGACATCTAACTATAAATATCCTGTGTGTATAGCTGGAGCAGGTATTTGCGAATGTCAGCTCGGACCTCAGAAATGTTGACACTTGGGTGCCACCTCATCACTGGCTTTCCGTTTGGCCCCACCAGAAACTTTTCAAAGTTCCACTTGATGTCGCTCGTCTTCATCGGCTCCCAGAACAATCTGCCAGTAGGGTTCCCAAAGCTGTCTCCAACTGGGGGGCAGGAGCTCTGCAGGGTAGAAAGCACAAGAATGAGAGAGCGACAGAGTCGCAGCGCACAGTGAAGTAAATAACCTAAATCCTGCATGGGGGCAAATATTGAAATAGCTTGATAGCTGTATATTTGGAAATAGCTCATAGTTTAACTACTATATTTACTGTTCAGTAAATAAAACTGAGTGTAGTGCATTACAAAATTACTGAGTTTTTTAAAAGTATCCACTGATTACATAATCTCATCAATCTCATAAGTGTGCACACATTATCTTCAGAGCATCCAGCCTAAGGTGACAGATATTGAGTAATGAGATATTTGTCTAAGCAGTTTGTCCGAAGCTGGAAAATACTATTAATAAATATGATTCAGGCTACAGGTAACTTAACCACACGCTTTGCAAGCTGACTATTGTACCTACCTTGAGGAAAGTGAAAACCTCTTGCTCGTTTTTTCCATTCACATCACCTTTCTCAAACAGCAGGAAGTTTGGAACAAATCCATTGCCTGGTCTGACATGCCTGGAATCCAGAAAGAAGGCAGCTTATCAGTAGAAGTGCCTTTGAGCATTTTGTGACTTGGCAGCTGCCCTACATTCCCGACAAGCTGAGCAAAACCACACAGTGTATTACAGAGGCTTTGCTAGGGTGACTGATGGAACCTGCGACTTAAATTGTGTGTGTGTGAGAGAGAGAGAGAGAGGCCCCCTGAGAAAAACTGTCATTGTCAAAGGATGTTTTCCCTGATTAAATGAAACTTTGCTGATTGACAGAGGATTTACCAATATTGCAAATTCCTCTCTACATCCAGCTTTGGGAGGTCTTATGTTACAGCACATTACAAGTCTTGTGAGAGGCTTGTTAATGACACCATGTGGAATCTCTTTCACATCTTTAATAAACTGAAAAAAAATGCACAAACGTTTGTTCTTCTAGTAGAAGACACTTTGAACTCACTGGCACACTTTTTGTTCTTTTTACTGTGTTTATATTGTGTAAGAACTGAAATCGACTTGTGCTGAAAAAGAAAGATTTCTCACTTTAAACCCGGCAGGATTTCATGTTTTTGCCCCGGTTCCTGTTTCCCAAATTGGTTGCAGGGAAAGCCAAGAACAGTCAGTCCAAGTGGTTTCATCTCCTCATGTAGTGCATTCAGTTCTGATAATAGAAAAGAAAAAGTCTTCAGGTGGAGACACTTGATAGTAACACTGTAACACAAATGAATAGTGCCTGTGGTGCTATTTCTTACCCACATACTGAAAGGTGTACCCTCAGTATGTAGCCACGTTGATGAAGAGAACACTCTTTCCTGCATAATCACTGAAGTTCACAGTGGTACTTCCATTTAGAGTCCTTGCATGATATTTGTAAATGGTGCCATCTGTGGATGAGTCACACATCTGGGAGCACAGAGACAGGTCAACGCACGTTATCTTTTGTTTAAATGGCTGTAGTAGTACATTTTCTACAGTTTAACAGTAGTAGTAGTAGTAGCAGTTAGTATTTTGCTAATAAAAGACACTTTTCCATATAGATATAAATACAGAGAAACATTCAAAAGTTCTATTTGGACTTGTGTCTGTGTATGCTTTCCTCCTCACTTCATACACGTTTGTTTGTGGATGGAGTGTTTTGAAACATTTCACCCATCCATCCATCCATCTTCATCCGCTTATCCGAGGTCGGGTCGCGGGGGCAGCAGCTTCAGCAGGGATACCCAGA
>JAUMHL010000002.1:7926968-7963376 GCA_032362345.1 Sandelia bainsii | reverse complement strand
CTTACACTGTAAAGTGCCTTGAGATGACTGATGTTGTGATTTGGCGCTATATAAATAAAATTGAATTGAATTGAATTAAAATCTTAGCAGTGTAACTGTTGCTCACATATCATCAGTGTACAGTCGGTAGTAGTAATAATTTAGTAGAAATATTTGTTTGTGTTGTTAGTTTTTCTTTTTTTTTATGGGTTTGAACACTTGTAGATTTGACAGCATTGACAGTTCTTTTTTATCCTGTGCCTGTCATTCAAATGTGACATAATGTATGTGAATAACAATGTTATTTTTTTATAAAGCCAAAGATATTGTTGGTGATACTGTCCACTATTGTGTTGTTTTGTATGGATTTAGAGTCATTTATTTTGTTAAGTTTGTTATTAAGCTGCTGTTTATCTGTCACTGAAAATGTGCAGCCCACATAACTTTCTAGATTTGAAAATCTGGCCCAATTTAATACGTAATTGAATAGCTGGACTGGGACCAAAAAATGCCATTTTAAAATTGTCTTAATTCTAACTCTTCTAACTTTTTTCTTTTTTTACGTTTTCTGTTTTAATTCTGATCATGATAAAATGATAAAAAATGATTAGAGACACATCTTCACTAAATAGTATCTGGGCAAATGCTCAACACAGGAAATTATTACAAGACTTATTTTATTCAGTCAGACTTAAAACATGCATAATAATATTAGCCTTAGCAGCCTTAATAATATTAGCTTACAGTTATTATTATCATGTAATATTAGTAAAACTTTTCTTTGCTGAAATGGATGATGTATCATTGATAGGTAACCAGAGAATTAACATTCCTGCCTCTCTCTCTCTCTCTCTCTCTGTGTGTGTTTAGTCAAGCCAGACTGTTGAAATAGGAGTGGAGGAGTCACAGGGATGAAGATCATCTCCCAAGATGAATCCCTGAGTAGTGAAAGAGCATATCAATTATTTAACATGGTTACTCTCTTCCTTGTAGGCTGCTGCGCTTTATTTTAATTTTTGAAATCACACAACGTGCACATATATCCTCTGGTATGTCATGTGCTTTCGCATATCGTATAAATAATCATAGTGGGCCGCCATGTCCCAGTCCAGCCCTGGATTAGCCCAATGTCCTTCAAGAAAATCAACCAATGGGACGTCGCGGTCGATAAAATCTATTTATAATATACTTTTTTGGGTAAATTATGACAGCCCCGGCCGGCCCAAAAATGTGCGTCGGCCCACCGGGCAAAGCCCGGTACGCCAGATGGCCAGTCCAGCCCTGCCTGCTGTAAACACATCAAACAAGCAGAGCACTGGACTTTGAGGACCAGGTGGTTTGACTGTTCACCACATGAGGTCGACAATGAGCACACAGTGTGAGAACTAGCGGGGACGTCAATGCTAGCAGTGCAGTCCGTGAGCCCTCAGTCTCGGCGGCGCTGGACAGAGATGGCGTCCCTTCTGCAGCCGGATAGAGTTGTCTATCTGGTTCGTGGGGAGAAAAGGATCAGAGCCCCTTTATCTCAGCTTTATTTCTGCCGTTACTGTAGTGAACTACGATCGCTCGAATGCGTGTCTCACGAGGTATGTTGACGTTTTCCCTTCATATACTCTGGACCTAGCTGTTAGCTTTATTCAGTCAGAGGCTACTGTGTTATTAGCCGTTTAGCTAGTAGCTTTGACGGGTGGGCGGGATTAGTTGAACCTTCTCAAGCAGTGTATGGCTAAGAAGCCCGTAAATCAAGACGTTTTCCAACCGTTTCCTTATCTCATTGGCTGTAAGCGACGGTTTAACTTCCGTTAGCATAAGCCAACAACATAAATGGACAAACAAGCTAGTTAGCGTTCGTGTAACGTTAAACTGTTCGGTTAACGCAAATATAAACAACGAGAGCGGCATGTCCGATAAGTAAAAACGTTTGTTTTAACGTTAGTCCATCCTTGCTGACGCGCTCTCTGTAAAAAACAGCTTGTTAACGTGGCTCACGGTGATGGGCACCACACCCAGACCGATATAGGTTTACCCAGATTTTTCTTCAATTGGCAACTTCAGGTTACTAGGCAGATATTTTTCTTTGCAAATATGTGATCACAGACAGTTCATACGAAACACTGTGAAGGAAATATTCAGTTCCCTTTGTAAATATAATGACTGTTGCAGTTGCTGCAATTGCAGTTATCAAAAGACTGATACTTCAACAATTGGGAGCCAACTTTAAAATGTGATGTACAGTTTGTCTAACTATCTAATTGCACGTCTGTCTCTGCTGATCAGGTGGACTCCCACTATTGTCCAAGCTGTCTGGAGAACATGCCATCTGCAGAAGCTAAACTTAAGAAGAACAGGTGAGACTGATGCATTGAAAAAACAGCACATCTATTTCACACTTCTGGAGATCATTGCTAACTTGGTATTTGTCTGTTGTCCAGTTCTTTCTTTTAATTATTTGTATACTTGTCTGTAGGTGTGCAAATTGTTTCGACTGCCCATGCTGCATGCACACACTGTCCACTCGGGCCACCAACATACCAGCTCCTCTGCCTGACGATCCTACCAAGACAACCATGAAGAAGGCCTATTATCTGGCCTGTGGTTTCTGTCGTTGGACCTCCAGGGATGTGGGAATGGCTGACAAATCAGTTGGTGGGTGCTGATTAATGTAATCATGATTATTTTCAAACTTTAGGTTAGGGATGCCTGTCTAGATAAAATATCTTATTTAGATAAAAGATCATGTCACAGTCTTTTTAATCAAAATCAAGATCCATGATCTGATTGTGATCTTACTTATCAGTTTGAAATGTGCTGCTGAATACAGCCAGACTAGAAATAGCAAATGGAATAATTAATTTGTCCAGTCAGCAGGTTTGAACTTTCAGAGACAGAAGACGCACCTGACTTTTTTTTTTCTTTTTAATATGTGTGTTGGGGGAGGTGACTGACAGCTCTGTGAGAGATGCACAGACAGTTATGGCGCTCCTATTTACAGCTCAAACTGTCTGATTTCAAAGAAATACACAGTAAATAGAGCCTTACTTAAATGTCTGTGGGGCACTTTTTGTTGGTTTTCGTTTAGTTTAGTCAGATTCTGGGCGGACTTGATTTAAAGACCAGACAGCATTGCTCCCTGTAATGATCTCCCCTTTCATCCATCTTCTGAAAGTAGTAGAGTGGTGAGTGTCGGCAGCCTTTGTCCTGCCCATGCGCTCTTGTAAAAAGCAGATTAGAAACTCGGTTACGCTTATACATGGCTTGGTAATTGGAGTTCTCTGGGAGAAATCTACCTGAAACCAGGTTTCTCGTTTACATGACAGTTAAGAAATCAGCTTACTCAAGAAAGCCGACTGTAACCTGGTTGCTTGAGTGCACGTAAACGCACTGACCGTTAGTCAGCGACAGCTGATGTGACCTCCTTTTTGACATTTTAACTAGCAACAGTGACAATGAGCTCCGAACAGCAAAACAGCAACCTGCTCTACACTGAGCTTTGCCCAGATGATTTGTCACATTCACACACTTGTTTAGATTTACAGCCGGTAGTTGAAGTTACTAGTTACTAGTCAGTAAAAGTTGTTGTCTAGACTTAGAAGTCCTGTTGTAACGCAATAGCCATTTATTAGCTCATGAGTGATTTGGGTTGTGCTTGTTCCTCATGACTTTAGCCTTATGTTTTGGTGCATTTTGTTTGTTTTGCAGCTAGTGGTGGATGGCAGGAACCAGAGAACCCTCATACTCAGCGGGTAAGTTTCCCCTGTTGTCATCTAAATTTTCTCTAGTTGCTCACATGTTTCCTGATCATGCACTGTTTGTTTGTGAATAGATATGTGTCCTGTCTAAAAGTGTGTGACTGCTGAGTTTCTTTGGCTGCAGATGTGGCACAAATGAAAAATAAATTGCAGTTCTCTTGTAGGTTTTATTTATTTCACTTCAACATGTTATGTAAACTAACGTCATATAGGGCTGGGACACTCTATATGTTGATGACCAGACTTTGGACGGACTTCTTGTGTCCTACAGATCAACAAGCTGATTGAGTATTACCAGCAGCTGGCCCACCGAGAGAAACAGGAGAGAGACAGGAAGAAACTGGCCAGGAGACGACAGTGCATGCCTCTAGCATTCTCGGTAATCTGCTTCCTCCAAGCACAAAAATTCAAAAATCCACATACTCTTCCTAAGGTTTTACTTAAATGTCAGACAGATGTTTTCTCACTGTAATCTGTTACAAGAGGTGTAGATACTATTGGAGAACATATTTGCACTGAAGAGATGTTTTTAATACAGACATTCTGCCTAAATCGTCATATACCAAGGGTATACTCAGTGTGCTGCATTGAGGATATTACATGATTAACAAACTATTTTAACCAGATTTTTTAACCAGTTTTCTACATCAGTTGCTATATTGTTTGGTTCCAGTGCAAGATTGACACCATGTCCATACTTAGGTGGATAGCTATGAAAGTGCTGGTTGCACGTAAAAAATGACAAATTTCTTCAGCTTGCTTCCAAAAAGTTTTCTCCAGCCACACTGAAATTCCAAAACCATAGAAAAAGCAATGCAACTTAGACTTGGTGAAGAAAATGTACATTTTCAAATTTAGTCACCCTGGTGTGGACATAGTCTTCATGCTTCTTGAGCTTGTCGGCACATATTTTACACCTCCTGCATACTGCTAATAATTAATGTTCAATAATGCAAGCCACTTTTCTTACTGTAACCATTACAAACACAAGCTGTGCTGTTTTCCTGTCACTGATGCATTTCTGCTTCTATTGCATGTCACTGAATGCCAGCAATGTTTGACTAATTACTTTGGTTTCACCTCGTTCTTTATTCTCTCTTTTTCTTTTGCTTATGCACTCTGATATTTTGGTTTTTACTCCCCAGCAACACACAATTCATGTGGTGGTGAGTTATATTATTCACAACTTAAGTAGTCTCGTCTTTATAGTAGCAAGGTCTGTCTCTGTCTAATCTGTGTTTGCGTGACCTCACGGATCACATGAATGTCTCCTTGGGTAAATGAGACTAATATCCACACAGTAGGAGCCTTTATGTTCAGACAGGGAGAGAAGAAATACAAGACTTTAAAGTCTCTGTAAAAAGATATAAATCTAAATATTTCATACTAATTAAATGCTGAACCCTAAGTCTGCCAGACTTGATTCCCTCCCACTTTTCTGCACTGAAAGGCTCCTGTTACCGTCTCTTACCACAGGACAAAAATGTTTATTTTGCTTATTTAATTGTTAAATACAATTTATTTTTGTTTAAAAAGATACTATAAACTCAATTTTTAACCAAGGCCTTGTGTTAAAGTAGAAATGTAGAAAAATAGCTCTAGATGAGATTTCATAAAGCCCTCCTTAATTTTTAAGATGTCTTTTTTTTTTTTCTTCACCAAAATTCACACAGGAAAAATATGGTCTTGGAACCAGACTGCAGAGGCAGCGTTCTGGAGCTCCCATATCAAGCCTGGCGGGCCTTTCGTAAGTTGTTTTGTCGTATACTTGAAATTACCTCTGCTTTGACTCCACAAATTGAATATTTTTCTTGTACGTAGTTACATTAGGAACTTATTTCTTACCTTCCAGCAGTTATTGTTTCATTAATTTCAATGTGCTGTTAAAATCAGTTTACAGAGCCTTGAAAATTGTTGAGATACATAGTTAATCTACCACAGTAAAAGGTCTGTCACCCTTACTTTTTCTCAAAGTTACATCATCACCTTGTAGTAATTCAGGTGTTAGCATGAATCACTTTATTTTATTTGTTTATTTTTTTTCATTCAAGGACCCTTCTTAACATCTGAAAATGAATAACTGGCTGACAAAAGCTGCTGTATTGATAAAGCACGCTGTCAAATCCAGGAGACTAAAGTCTTACGTTATCCTTGGAAAATGTATTGTATGTATATGTGCATATGCTCTGAATGATGGAAATACTAGAAAATCTCACTTTACAGTGTTGTTCGGTCATCTTACATTAACTGACAGCAGTATTTGTGTAACTTCACAAGCCTTAAAGAGGGTGAGGACCAAAAGGAAATCACCATCGAACCTGCCCAGGCTCTTGATGAAGTGGAGCCGCTGCCTGAAGATTGCTATACCAGGTCCATCAGTTTACCAGAAGGTGAATTTCTTGTCCTAAATGAATTATTCTTATAAGTATTGAAAACTTGCCCCTCCCTCGTTGAGGTTTAGTTTAATGTAAGTTTTGTTGTGTCCTCACAGTAACCACACTGCGACAGCGGCTTCTGCAGCCCGACTTCCAACCGGCGGGGGCGTCTCAGCTCCACCCCAGACACAAACACCTCCTGATGAAGCGCTCGCTGCGCTGCAGAGTGAGTATCACTTCAGGGTTTTACTCCTCTGTATCAACTAAAGCCCGATGTTTTCATGTAGATCAGATAAACACTCCTTAATTTCCTCCTCCAGAAATGTGAACACAACTTGAGCAAGCCAGAGTTTAATCCTACTTCAATCAAGTTTAAGATTCAGCTGGTGGCTGTGTGAGTATAGGCCATCAGATTCTGTCCAAAACATGTTTTCATGTTATTGAACATCTTTTTTCATTCAGTGAAAAATCTAGATCACCCTTGAGCTGTATTTACTTTAACTAGATTAAGGTTGTAAAATTAAATTTAGCCAAGTGCAACTAGAAGCACGTTTTTTAAGGCTATTATTCATGCAAATATCGCTTTATATTAAAACTTATTTTTCTTTTTAAGTGGTTCCTACATGATTCTTAACTGTGTTCTGCAAAATGAACCACTGCCTGTTAGCAGTAATATGTTAATCCATTCAAATATTGTATGTTCTCAAGAGTTCAGAGTATGCAAATGGTTGGTTTTAACACATATTGGCAAGAAATCGCAGAAATCACCAAAGATGGCATTTATAGTGTAGAGTGTAAAGGTTTACAGAAATTTACTCATTCTACTTTTGTATATTCTGTTAAAATAAAGACAAATATGTATTACAAAACCAGTCTAGTCAAACTAATTGTTGCTGTTTCTCTTCTTAGATTTCAGTTGCTGTAATTATGTTTGTATTACAGTGTGTTGATTCTGTCTTCTGTCTGTTCCCTCCACAGGAGCTACATCCCTGAAGTGAGAATTATGTCCATTCCCAATCTGCGATACATGAAGGTCAGTGTTTGTGTTGGTTCTGGCTTGTGGATTTTTTTTTCTTTCTGTTTTATTCATTCTGTTTATAGAATTCAGTTCAGTATTTTTATTGCATAACATGTCGCCCAAGTGTTCAACTCTGCAGTGTCTTCAGGTAGTATATACTGTCTTTATTAGCTAATTAACGGGTGACTAAACTTTTTAAGATTAAGTCAGTCTAAATATAATAAATAAAATATAATATAACAGCAGTCTTATCATTACCCAGGACTGCACTGTAGTATTTTGTACTGTTTTGATTAGTAAAAGAAGTGTAACTAAACTACATTAATAATAAGATGATATCACAGCGTATGATGATGAGAGGGAGGTGTATCATTTTAACACTGGGATGTGAAACTGTCTCTTAGTATTTGGCAGAGCCAAAGGGTAAGAGGTTGCTGTAGTGATTCAAGGGCAGCCTGGTAAGCATCTTTAACCTTTTCCCTCCCCGTGTATTTAGGAGAGCCAAGTGCTGCTGACTTTGACCAACCCAGTGGAGAACATCACCCGCGTCACGTTGGCTGCTTGTGAGGAGGAAGATCCGGATGACATCAACAGCACCTCACAGGTATTTCACTACAGTGTCTCTTTTATTTGTGCAGAGAAACTTTGTCCAGATGAACTGAATCAACTTTCTAGGGTTGTGCAGAGAAAGTATTTGAAAATGTAGCAGACTCTACTATTAAGAGTTTGTCCAACAGAGACTGTAAATGATAATATGGATTATTTCTACTTTTATTAACAGGACATAGGTAAGGTAGATTAATCAGTTTGTAATTGCTTTAATAAGACAAAGTCATTGTTGTACTTTTACAGCTTATTGACTGTATGGTTCAGTTTCATTGACCTCGTATCCCAACCAGCAGACAGTCGATTTCAGAAAAACAATTACTGATAAGTGTTATTCTAACAATCTTATTGGCCAACCTCAGAGTGCAGGATGGTCAGCTTCTTCATACTGCTTGTTCCCTATTGAATAGTTTGCCTTCACATCATCTCATACGTAGAACAGTCGAGTCCCATTTTTACTTCCATCTGTCAGCTGTCACACGCACAGCTAAGAGTGTTGTGTTCCTGTGGGAGAATGGTCCGCTGAGCTGCCAGCAGTCGCTGTTCAGGCCCTCTGTGACTACAGGCTGTTTGTCTTGGCCTCTTTAGTGAAGAAGTCATGGGCCAGGCTGGGTAAAGCCTGGGAAGTGCTCCTGGCCAAAACAGAGCATCTTCATGACCCATTTCCATTGACATTATGGCCAAACAGTGTGTGCAGTTCTGTCATTCTGCTTCATCTGATATTCAAACACCTGGGGGGCAGTGTGAACCACATCGAGCTATGCTCGGTTGATTTCATCGACCAGCTAGTCCCAGGGCTGCGTTCACTCATCTCATGTATTTATATTATACTTACTCTAAGTAAGGTAAACCCATAAATCAGATCATACAAATCAGCTTTTTGTCCTTTTTTTTGCAGTGACAAATGTATTTCATATCCAGTTCTTTGAAGAGCAGTACTAGCATTCATTAAAATAGGTTAAGAGGTCAGGGAGTACTAGAAAGGTGAAGTAGGTAACTGATGCATTGACTGTGTGATTCACAGTATATATACTCTTATAGAGAACCATAAGGCTGTCACAGGGTCATCCTACAAACCAAACACAGTCAATTGTAAAATAACAGTTTAACAACTTTTTTTCAACTGTCTGTTTACTTATTTACTTAATAATTAATTACATATGTTAAACTTAACAACTTGTTTGTTTAGGTCATAGTACCCAGCAAAGAACTGGTCTTGGCAGGAAAGGATGCTGCTGCTGAGTATGACGAACTGGCTGAACCTCAGGACTTCCAGGATGATCCAGAGTAAGTTAATACACACACACACACACACACACAGAATTAATAGTGGGGGACTCTTAACCTGATCTCAGTCCTCTCCGCAGTGTTATTGCCTTCAGGAAATCCAACAAGATTGGTTTCTTCCTCAAAGTGATCCCTCAGAAAGAAGACGACGCAGATGTCACTGTTTCATTCAAGATCCGACATGACTTCCACAACCTTGTGGCTCCCGTCAGGCCGAGCGAGGAGGGAGCTGACACCACCACTGAGGCCATTTGGCTCACCCATCACGTAGAGCTGAGGCTGGGACCGCTCGCTCCCTGAACATGAATACTCCATTTAACAAACAGTCCTAATGTTGGGCTCTTTGAACTAATTTCTTTAAACTGTGGGTTTAATTTAATTTAAATGATTTCTGATTCTGCTTATTGACATGTAAGAACAATTAGAGATCTAGCATATAACTGTTTCAGAGTTTGTTTTTTGTTGTTGTAGCGTAAAGTACATCAGCATATACATTGTGAATGGGGATTGCATGGCAGCTTGTGCTCCCTATGTTGCTCAGTTTATAGGTGTTCAGCCATGGCTGACTGCAAACTAACTGTTAACAGCATCAAGTTTAAATTATAATTTTGTTAAATGCTGTATCAAAAACATGACCATATGCTATATCTCACTACATCATCATCCTCCTCCTCAGCTGCAGTGCTATATTATCTATCAGTATAAAGCAGTTTTAGTGTGTGATTACTTAAAGGAAACACAACCTTATACAGTATATGCAGAACATGTAACTAAATAAATATGAAGATGTGCTTTGTTTAAAATTTTCTCTAACTTGCTTTTGCTGGAAAATGAAAAATGATTTCTAACTGCTATGTACAGTATTTTTTTTTTTATAGCAAAGTATAATCTTTCAGCCTCTGCATCCACATTTAATAATACTAAATGTATTATCTGTGGATTTATGTGGAGTTTTATTTTGTAATGGGATTGAAACACTAAGATAATTGCAGGTGTTTCAAAGATGAGTCAGGGGCTAAAGATAACATTGAAATACAAATGGTAGAGATTAAATGTGTGGTGTCCATCAGCAGAATCAGAAATCATAATTGAGAGCAATCCAATTCTCAACTGTGTCGCACACACAACCCTGCGCTTCTAGCTTGTGTCCCATCAACATCCTTTTCTGCAGACAATAGTATCGCATGCTTTAATTATAGTAAATATTGCACATATTGTACTAGACAATGTCTTCACAGTTACTGATTCTGTACCGTTTTCTTATGAAAAAGGTTGTTCTTAGGTTGAACACAACACCTGCACATACTTTCACTAATATCTGAAGTCACACAGTAGCTGTTGTTGTCACTATGGAGAGGATATATAAAAAGCTCTCTTTGATGTGTTGGGACACTATAATTCTTCATCTTTTATTTGAAAATTTATCATTTTGGTTTGTAGATTTAACTCACCTTCCTTTTCAGTGCGTGTTGTAGGCTGCTGCCATATTTGGTCTTCGGTGTGTAAACATAGTAAAAAAAAAAAAAAAAACAGCCTTACAACGCAGTTAATCTTCTGTACTGACGAATAAAATAATGTGATACTGTAACAGGTATGTTGACTTTCCGTCTAGAGTTTACATGACTTTTTAGCCAGTTAGGTTTTTGTTTGTCACAAATTGTCTGTGCTGGGAGGACTTTTTTTAAGCTACTGGTTACTTCACACTGGAAGAAGAACAATGAACATGTGATATGAAATTATAACAAAATATAATACAAAAAAGTCACACTGCAGCAAACCAAATTCTGTCATTGCAAAAAGTTCATACTTGAGAAAATGCAGGAATGTCAGCTTTGGCTTTGTTTGTAATAAACAGCAATAATCAATACTTACAACAAAAACATACAGCCATGATATTCAAGTTTAGTTTTACAACTTCAGATTCAAAACATTAAAACCTACAGCCACGTATTTTTCACAGGTGAGCTGACAATCTGGCTTCTTGGATTATCCCTGAGAACTAAACCTGTCCTAACAAACGGTGCCATTTCCCTTTGTAGGTTCAGTAGTTATCTACACACAAGTGGCAAAAAATATATGTAACTACTTGAATCACTGTACAAATATAAATATGATAATTTTATATATTACCACACATAACACTGCAATTTAGCAGTTTGGTTTGTGCTGTATTCACTCTCACCAGGAGATGGCACTACAGGCAAACAGTTTTTACATTGCGGTTGCATGGGAGAGAGCTTAAGCTAGACAGGAGAGCATGCAAGGACATGTATTCTTCATGTGCTCTTGAACTACTCTGCAATCTCAAACACTGCGTGTGATCATAGTAATGTGTGCACTCTGATCCAGACAAAAACATTTTAATAGAAACCCAAGTAAAGCTGAATGCTTCTTTGAGGGATGTATCAAGAGGATAAATTGTCTACTTGTCAAAATTAGAAGCAGACAGTAATGGAAGTTGTTCACATAGATACCATTTTGTATTTAATGCACATCAGATCTGTGCGGCATTGGTTTGCACACATGGGGGACAGTTTATTGCCTCTGAAAAGCCAGATCAGATAGGTGTGATGCAGGCCTGTTGCAGCTCTCCAATGAGGCCTGTCTGCTGTGTAAACAGACCCACTCCATCTGGATAATAAAGCTGTGATTTTCTTTTATCTTCACCAGATATAAACAGCTCACAAGAGTGGCCTGTGTGAGAGCCATAAATCACCCCTGAAGATGAGGTAACAAAGCACACAGAGTAAATCCATACTACTAAAAACAGCCCAGACTCCCACTTCAAGCGCAGCTGATGAGAGCAGTAGCTGACTTCTAATGGTATGCTGTGTAATGCAGTTGCTTTGGGGTTGCAGCTGCATTTTGTTATGCTTAACTTGTAGACATAGTCATAGCTATAACTTCAGACGAATAGCCAAGACAGTGCCTGAATTGCATATTGCGTACAGTATGTAAATGTATGCGTTATAACTGATTCATGAGCAGGCCTTGACTGATCCCCAAAAATACCGTCTGGAAGACAAATTCTGGATTCCTCTGGTCAGGATAATATTTTCCTGGATCAAGACTTAAATCATTCCGTGCTCAGCATCAGCATGTTCTTATTTGTAGAACCAGATCCTGTAAACAGCACTAATATTTGACCTGGTAACATATTATGGGGATTAGAAATTAATAATATTAATTTCCAGCAGTGTTGAGCAAGTAAGTAGGTTACTCAATAACTTCTCACTTTTGTCTTTATTTGTGAAGACAGAGCCAGCCAGCCTTGACCAGATGAAAAATTCCTCACTGAATTACAAGTTTGACTGCACCCAGGACCTTTCCACAATTACGTCATCGCCCAAAACACCAGTAACTCACCCACAAAAGATGCATGACACAAGCATGTGAAAGAGGAAAAAAACCAACCTGCAACTCAACAGAGGCAGTATATTTTCTACAACACATTGATCAGCTGTGCAGTGTGTACTGCATACAGATAAACATTTGTTTTCTCCATTTGTTCTGTCAGTTGAATGAATATTGCCAGTATAATCCTCAGGAGAGTCTCTATTTACTCACGCTTGTGGACCACAATGGATTGGATATGTCCTGTATTTGGCCATGAGGACGAAAAGCACTGAAGACCCGACAGCTCTTTTTATTCACTTCCCTCCTTTTTTAGGTGTGCATGTAGTAGGCCTGGAGTGATTAATTGCCTCCTTTATTTTCTGCTCACCAGACCATCATCTGGTTAATTAGAGGTAATTGATGTCTGCCCAGATGAATAACTCTGTGTAAGTCAGCTTCCAAAGTTGGAAAAGCCCAGTCTGTGAAACCTTAGATTTTCAGGGGAAAAAAATAACTTTCTCAACTGATATTCATTTGGTCATATTCTTTCCATTGCCTTCTGTTTCCTCTCACTTTCACTCTCAGTCTGCATTGAGATGGCTGTAGGTTGGTTGGAATGTTGACTTTGGATGCCTGGTTGTAAAAGATCGCTTTGAGAAGGCAGCTGACCCTCAACACCCCTTCTGAGCCCTGTCTGCCTTAACTGACAGAGAAACAGAGTGGAGGCATGCTCTGTGGTATCATTTATTATTTGCTTAGTTGCTCACAGGTTACATTACGTGTGTAAGGGCGCAAAGTGGCCACAGACTGGGACCTCACGGAAACCACCAGAGTCATCAGACGGCTGATTTACATCTTCCCACTGAATGGAAAGACCACAGTAGAGATTAAATCAAAATCAGAATCACCTTAGTTTAGCGACGAAACCCTAAAAGGAGTATTTCCACATTTAGTTTAGTCTCATTTGTGACTAATATGTGATTTAGTCACAGTATTCACAAAGCTAACCTTAACTTTTAACTATTTTTTAACCTGTTATCCCGCACTAGGTTGGATCTAGTTCAGTGTGATTTTGTGATCCAGGTGACTGCTGTCTGCCCAGGAAGGTAAAATGTACATATAGTTAGGAAATATGCTTATTGTCTTACTTACTCCTCTCATGTCTGTGAATGGCAGATATACATAGTGCACATGTCTGTACATTATGTACTGTATTTATCACCAAACAGAGTCCTGCACCACTGTACCTACAGTACCACACTCAGATTTTAATTCTGTGATGCCCACAACATGATCTTCCTCTGTAGTATCCACCCAGTCAGGGTTCATTAATTGAAAAGAATTATATGCCCAACAAAGATTCAGCCAGCAATAATCCAGGTTCAATAGATAGAGGATTTCAATTAGAGCAACACTTGAAATAGAAGGACTATTGTTTCTCACTGCAGATGATATAGCCAGATGCTTCCTGGGCAGCTAAGCTCCATTAGGTGCTACTGAAAGTGTGCTGGCAACTGTGAACGTGTAGATAGATGCTGAAGACAGAGGCTGATGAAGCTGGTTTCCGCTGTGCAGCCGCCCCATGGCACGCAGCCAAACCAACAACGCAACATGATCCACCACAAATAGTGTATATCCACATCCAGTAGGCCTATACACACACATGTACAAGTTCCCATCACTGAGCAGTGCTGTAATTCACCTAGGAGAGACTAAGTTAAATCCATATAGGTAATCAATGAAGCTCAATGAGAACTTCATTAGATTTACAGTGCATGGATATGAAATGTCAAACTGTAGATGTGATTTGTTGTAGACTCACAAGGTGAAGAGCCTCTTAAAAGGTTGGACGACAATAAAAGCCCCCAGCAGGTGGGTTTGATCCTGCAAAGTAGTCAAAAGAATGATTGGTACTAAATAGTATATCTTATAGTTAATTTGTCAAAGGACAGTATTTGTGTGTTTTAAGCCCATAATCATGATTTAAAATTCCTACAGCAAAAAAATAATTTTTACTACACTCTTTAGTCTAACTGTTGCTTATGGTGTTTACTCTTTTTATGATTTGTAATCACTGGGTACATTTTTTCATGATTTCACAGTTGCTTTATATGATCATGCCAACATTTATCTGTTTAGCTGAATGTGTATGTGCACGTAGATACACACATACAGCACTTAGAGTGGAAGACATCTTATGTCTAATCTGCAGTATACAAAACATATAATATGAATGAAATAACAAAGCTCTAATCCTCCAAAACAAAACCTACAAAGAGTGACTGTGTGTTCATATGAAGCACATGATTTCACATCTAATTAAATACAGCATATGGTTCAATTGTAGATGTTCTTTATCAAAATCAATATGACATTTTATTAAATTCTTTGCATTATCGATTATCTACCAGCTGATGTGGCTACAGATGTAGTGTTGAGCTGCCTTCTATCGACTCCAACGCGATCTCGATTTGTAGCTCAGCACATCTTACTCTACCCTGCATCCCTGAACTGAGCTGATGATATCATCATCTGTAAAAGAGTTTTGAAGATTTTCAAGCGCAGCTGTGGAAACAGATTCACATATTCAGGATCTCACAGCGACTGTCTGGAGACAAAGCGTGGCTATAAGACACATGGTTATAAATTTAAGAAAGAAATCCAAGATGCATTACACCTTACCGTTCCTGTTAAAACCATAAAACAAGAAACATATAATGACATCACATTGACATGAAGACATTTCAACACATTTTCTCCAAATTTTACTCAAATCTCATTTTGCATTATTTTGCAAATCTACGTATTTTATTTTTACTTCTTATGGTATTAATGTAACATAATATATATTAACTCTGACTTAGTCTGTTTCAATAGGAGATTTTATAAGATCTAAAAGAGGCTGTATCACTCTGCTACTCTTTGCAATGGAAAAAAAGAGGAATAAATGAGATGAGCTGTGTTAAGCGCAAAAAAGAGGATGGAAACTACATTCACTACTGTTTGCAGTAGAAATTTCCAAACATTTATTATTTACACAAGGATGTCTGCTGTCTGAGTGCCCTGGCTGCTGTTTATCTACAGACTGGACATGCCTGAGGAGTGTTTCACTGTAAGGATGTCGTTAGGCACTGCCAGGTCTTATCGCTGGTTGCTAATGCTGCTGGGAGGATCTGCGTAGCCCGGTGTTTGTTGGCTTTTGTCTGAACCATCTTGTTGTCTTTAATTTCCTGTTGATGGGGCTCATAGATTTGATTTCCTGTCTATGAGGGAAAGATAATGTTTTTGCCAGTCCGCTGAGTATAGTGGAGGAAACATTTCAGAGCCAGATGACTTTATCTAAGACACCATTAACCCAGCCCACCTCTGTCTTCATTGTTGAAGGACAGGTCTCACAGAATTTTGTTGTTTGTAATTATATAATTTAGTTTAGTGAAGACCTGGTGGTGTTTAGGACAGAGTGAAAATTAGTCTTCTTTCAATATGTTTCAGTGGCTTTAAACTGTCATTTGTGTTAATGTCATTCAGCGGGCAACATCAGACCTGTAATATCTATAATAATGTCAGCAGGGCAACGAAATGGAAAGTCACGACTCCGACTGCACACGGCAGTTCCCCCGCAGCTACAGATATGGGAACACACTCCAGTAGTACATCCCTGACACCTTTTCATTTGCTGCAGGATGGATGAGCTTGACCCCTGAGTACTTGACCTTGTTCACCCTAAAGCACGAGCAACACCCATTCCCCACTGCACAAACATCACTGTGTTCAGTGTAAGAAAACTTTCTGTAAGCTGAATGTCGAAAGAGGGACCACCTCTGAGATGTAGTTTCATGCAGATTAGAGTCACATGGAGAATTTTGTGTTGCTTTCAAGATATACCCTTAAAGCTAAGACTACGAGCGTAACAACATGCCTGAGACAGACTTTTCTGTGGGTGTAAGCCTCAGAACGGCAGTGACTTGACATGTATGTGGTTTAGGAACTTATGCCGGAAAACATCAAACATGAGCTGTTATTAAAGGCCTTTTTCTTCCTCACTTCACTAAGTTCATAAATATTTTCATGCTGAGGGTTATCATAACATGACCTCATGCAAAGATAAACAAAGCATTCCTTCTCCTTCTGCACAGAATAAAAATTTGTGTCGCTCTCAGTACTCCCCATGTATTCACATTTTCTCCCTCTTTTTCACAGCTTTATTTGAAATCTCTGCTTTCTGCTACTTTTCTTTATTTCGCTGATTGTATTTCTATTTGTCCATCTGTCCTTTTTCTGTCCTCCTGGTCCACCTAGCCACAAATTACAGGGGAGTGAAAATAAGAGTGGAGCTGTTAAACCTGTGACTTTGGCAGACTAGAAGTTGTGTAAACTAGGTTTGCTGCCAGATGAAAAACTGTTTTGTGCACATTTGCCAGCACGTAGCCTTTAAGTGGGTCATGTAACTGAAACCCAGGCACAACTTTTTAGTATTTAAAACAGCCCTCTGGAGCCAGAGAGCTCCAGTTCCCGACTCAGAATCCAACCAGAAGGTCAAACATCCCCTCAATCAGGACCCTTAAATCCCAGACACCTCTGGGATTGTGGTGCTGAATTTATTAGTGAGCTCTTACACCAGTTTGACCACCAGTGGGCTGGAACAAGAGAAGGTGGTTTTCTTGAGTCACCCTGTGTAGGACTGCAAGCTATTTATTTTCTTATTCAGCACTGTAACTGGATAGGCCCAGATGACTGCCGTTGGCTCGATTAGCAGGTGGGTATTTCCGGCTGTTTATATTTGGGTGTGTCTCCAGGGATGCTCTCATATCTAACATGCTGTTAACATGTTATATCAATACCTGATGAGTTTACAAATAACACTGCATTGCAAAAAAATGTTACTAAAGGACATTTCTGACATTCATTTTTGGCATTACACAACAATTTTTTCTGCACATGCAGATTTGCACATTTACTTTGCAGACTTTTCATGTTTTGGGATTTTTGTGTTTAGATGTTAAACACCAGTACTGTTTGTTCTACCCTGGATGTTCTTTGTGTTGTGGCATTTGTCCCACTCTAGTGAAAAAAGGAATATTAATCAGCTACAGTTTCTTCTATTGCGTTCCTGTATGTTTTTAGTTTTGTCAAAAAACCTGAGCCAAACTCACTTCTTCAAGGAATGTGTTGTTGAGCCTCTGCAACCTATGGGTTGTGTGTTAGGTATTTGTCATATACTCTTTCTCCACTTGTTGTAATGACTTCTGTAGTGTTGCCTTACATTACTAAATGTTTATAAGGGGAAATACGGTAGAACCCAAACTGTCAGTAAACCCTGGCTGCAGCCAATTAAATTTGCCGCTGGAAAGTGCACACGATGGTTACAGGCTCAGATTTAGGAAGCAAAATGTTGGTTTGGAGTGAATCCCAGGAGAAATAGTCCAATTCTTTTTTTTGCTTCTGCAGACAATAATAACATTGTTGGACTGCATTTGTGTGGGTTTTTAGTCTCGTATTTACTTTATTGTTCATTACTTACGGTTAGATTTGTGTAATGTAATGCTTTGAAGCCCTTTGCTTGTTTGAATTTCCAACATTTTTCCAGCATGTTATTAGAGGTGCTGCTATGTGTGTGTTACCTTCAGTCAAAATCCTACACGCTGTTTTCAGTCTATATACTAAGCTAACAGACAGATATAACACTAGTATCAATCTTCAAATGTCTAACTATTCCTGTAAAACAGAAAACACTGAATTTGTTCTTCTTTTTCAACATCCAGACAGAATTTTTTATTGGGTCCTGAACTTCTGATAAACTTCTACTCCTCTTTTAGTGACTTCCTTAACAATCATCCCCCATTTATTTATGGTCAGTATGAAATATTAGGGTTATGAGACATGCTGGACCTATCAGAGAGTCTGAAAATACAGCCCACACATCATTCAAACCTTGCTCCATTTCTCAGGAAATGTTTGGCGGAGTGACTAATGTGGGTTACTGTTTTTCTCAAATGGAGTCTGACCCAGTCTGTGCTAGACTGCTCTAAACAGGGAGGAGGAGGAGGAAAGGAAGACTGGGAGGAATGGGTGTTGCAGGGGATGCTAATGTTGAAAAGCACAGTACCTTCCTATTCATGCTAGCTTGCAAACAGGTGGCCAGGAAATGACACAGGGAAAGTGCTGCTGTCACACCTAACACACACCTATTTTATTTAATGCAGTCTATCATCAGTTTTAGTCTATACACCCCTGGCCTTCCTGTTTAAATCAAAGTAGTGTGTCATACATTCATCCATCACCTCAGCTCACTCCTTTATGTTACATACTGGGCAACTAACCCCTCCATTGTAGTAGGCATGTATCTTGGCTCATGAGTGCCTTAAGTAAAATAATAATTTGCTACTCCAGCTCATGTGTCTCTGATTGGCATGACCGTTGAGCAGAGGATGCAATTCTCATTCCTTCCCCTTTTGAGAGGTCCATGATGTGGTGATGTCTTTCCAGCTTTGCATTTGGCCTAAATCAGAGCAATGAAAATTGATTCAAAGAGTATTTTGGGGAGAAAGGGAGAGAAGCTGGATTTAGATTTCACCGTGGCAGCTCCCTAACTCATTTTCTCGACTGCAAAAGAAAACAAAGGGGCATTCACAGGCAACACATACTTCAAACATCTGTTTCAGTTGAATCAATCTTTTTGCATTCAGCTGCCATGGCATAATGTAGATGTACTGCCCATAATGAAAGTCAACTCTGCTTGTCTGCTTTGATGTCCTCCATATTATTTTAGGCGCAATGGCTGACTTGTCTGATCAGGGAGATGTTACATTTTTCCAGATTTTCCAGTGGTTTGTTTGATGACAATAAAGTGTGACAATCACTCATGGGTGATCTTAAGGGAAAGTTAAGTCAAAAGAAATTACATTCCTCATCAGAACCTCCTCCTTCTAGAAAGCATTGGGGCAGAAACCAAGACAACACCAGGGCTGATAAAACACTTGGCTGCCTGCCCTGTACACAACAAAAAAGCATGCGGCTCAGATATCCTCACATCCAAACTCTGCTGTATCGGTTTTTGGAAATACCCACCTGGCTGGCCGTTTTCATGGCACATTCATTGTGTGCGCTGGCTCGGTCCGAGCTATGTATGCGGAGAGATGGGACGCAGCAGTGATGGATTCATCACACTGTTGTTGAAAGGCAGATTTAGCACCCTGTGTCCTGTTAGTCAGCCATCCCAGCCTGGGCCTGCGCCATGCCCACTTTCCCCACACATCTGTAAAAGCTTAAAACTCAGTGGGCTGGATCACAAAGACAGAGCTGGGCTTTGTCATGCCTCAGATTCTCTGCCAGGACTCAACCTAAATGGATTAGAGACTGTGTCAGAAAGCACCAGTGGAGGACCAAGTTCACTGCCCCTGACCAGCAGCTCCAGTCCTCTCAGTTCATCGGAGCACTGGTCTGTACAGTATTGGAAATTGGGAACTGCCCTCCATCCCACTGAAGGGAGTTTCTTTGGGAGCACTGAGGAGTAGAGACCATACAGTCAGTAGAGTAATGGGCATGAGAATACTACAAAAGACTAAACAAAAGCAGAGGGTGGTCGAAATAGACTACAAAAATGCCTCACTTCATTTGATGATTTTGTCTTTTTTCCTTGTCCTCCTTCTCTTTCTGTCACCTTCCCCGTCCCTTCTCCTTGTTTTTCATTTCCAGGCCTCTTACCCAGCTGCCTTGTAATGGAATGTGTTTTGATTGGTGCAACAGGGGGAAGCAGGGTATTGTCTGGACAGGATCTAGGCTAAGATCAGCAGATAGATTGGATGGTGGTTTAGGGCAGTGTGCAAGCTACCAACGTCATCTTTGTTTTAGTTGGACCTAGCAAACACTTAGCTAATCCTAGAAAAGAGCCAGACTTGCAGGAAATAGGAACTTATGAAAACAAGCTAAAAGTTTGGAATTATTATTATGTTGAACTCCTTCATTAGAAATATATTACTATTGATTTTATGTCCAGATGTTATCAGACATTTTGTTTGATTTGAGTACAGTGAAATCTAATCAACAAAAAGAACTGATAACTAGGGAATATAATGTCAAGTCTACATCTGATTTGTTTTACTGCCACTTATGTTGAGTCATTTTCTGTGCTATTTCCCATCTGTAAATATTGTATTGCTCCTAACAGAGTGAAGGTTTTGCACTTCACCTTCACTTCTCTAGTATTTGTTGTCTGAGCATCCAGACCTGCCAATTTCATGGTTGGTCATAGAGCCCACCCCAGCGTTGTAATTGTCAGGAGTGCACAGGCCAGGCTGCCTCCCACTGTGCAGAAGGGGATAACATTTAAAGGATGCAACTGATTTATGTTTTCTGGCAAAAAAGCAGACAATTAATTCCTGGTGTTGGGCTCAAATGATGACATGCTTGGGTTGTTGTGGCAGGGGTTCATGACCTGAAATGGCTGGTCTATCAGTGCCATGAGTCTCGTACAATATGGAGGGGTTGGTTACCAATATGAAACAGGGCATGAGTGGTAATACATCCCATATGGTGTTCCGTGCTTTGATCAATCATTTTGTTTCGGACTCACTTTTAAATATATGGAGCCTAGCAGTACTCAAATCAGACTGTAAAATATGTGTAGACAAAGTTGAAGACCTGAAGAAGTTGAGGCATTTTTGTTCATTATGTGAGGATCGCGCTGCCCTTCTGATGGTGAATTGGAGGCTGTGTTTTGATTTTCTGCTGTGATTCTGAAAAGCATCGCCGTGGTTGGTCAGTGCTGCTGCATTAAGAAATGCTACACTAGGTCACACCATCATTCAGGGATAAAACTGGATAATGGAATATGTATAATTCCTCCTGGTAGTGTTCTTTTTCTCTTGCTTTCTCCATCAGATTTGAACAATTTAAACTACTTTTTAGCCCAGAAAAGAACAAAAGTAAACAGAATGCATACCTTGCAAGACGGAGCCTCTGTCCCGCAAAAGTGCAACACGGTATGATGTGCCCTCACATCCTCTGTAGCAATTGTAGTGTCTTTGTGAGGCTATACTGTTGTGCTTAGAGCTAAAGGTAATGTTAACATGCTAACAGGCTAATACAAATAAAGACAGTCATCCAATGTTTGTAGAGACAGTTCACTTAAAACCACACATAAACCTCATTGTGGTGCTAGAGAAAAATTAAGGGGTTTACTAAAGTCAATAAAATGCATCATGAATGTCTGTACAAGACTTCATGGAAATCCATAAAGTTGTTGAGATATTTCAGACTGGATCAAAGTGGTGGATCGACTGACAGAGAAACATTGCCGTCCCTTTAAGATACTCTACATTGGTTCACAGAGTAAACACGTGGAGCAGTGAGGTGCCGACCTGAGTCAACACGTCATCTTCATCTTTTCCGGTCCATCAGAATTCATCTCTATTGTATTACACACTATGTGGCTGTCACAGTGACAAACTGGCCAGAGGAACATTTCTACAGGAACTAGAATTTGTGCCCAGTGTATGAAATAACTTCCTTTCATGGGTGTACTCCACATCGCCTGATGTTCTATGGGATTCAAGGCCTCTGAGGCTTTCCACAGTGTGTCATTTCCTCCCTGGAATCTGTAGGTTAGTCATATCACTTCCTATTGTCCTTGCCAGGCAGTGGGCCACTTGGTCGTAGCTCTTCTTTCTCCATGGCTTTTTTATGACCTTCTGATTGTGCCACAGTCAGCACATGCTCACTACTGTAAGCATAATTTTCTGTGCTTTTCTTTTTCCTTTCCCAGTTAACTGTTGGAAAATTAAATTGTGAAATTTGAGCGCAATTCTGGGTTATTTGGCAAAAGACTTTATTGTTTGGTACAGTACTTATCCAAAAAACATTCAAAGCTGCAGCCATGTATGGTGTTGTTTAAACCATTAAAGAAACAATTCTCATTTGATGGTAAGTTCAGCTTAGAGTCATAAAAGCTTGGGAATGTGTCACTAAAACTGGAACATGTTAATGAGAAAAGTAGAATGAATTGTTTTGACAATTTATTCCAGCACCCGAAGTCTTCACTGTGAGGCAGATACTGCTCTCTTTCTCGAAGGCTTGGGTTGGCCTCTGGTTAGATGAGAAAAGGAAAGAACTTTTCCATCCAGCTCTAAAGCAGCCCCTGGATCTGCATGTGGAAGTTTTAATGGGAGTCAGATGTGCTCCTAATCAAAGGAATATGGCGGGAAATGTTAGCGAGCCCGAGCAAGAAGAAATGGGACTGCAGGAACTGTGATAAGACTCAAATGACAGTAACAAATTACACTTCTTGACTTCAGAGCCAACTAACAAATTCACTGTAGTCTTAGAGTTTATTTTACCTCCGCTGAGAAGATGGTCGTATGCTAGTGTTATATGTAATTTATGACATTTATTAGACATAATAGATGGTAAAGCTATATATCTTTCTAAGTTGCACGTGTGTGTATTTACACATTAGCAATGCAAAATCATTTTCCTGATGTACGCAACTTCATTTTTGAGGTGGCTATAGCATTTTAGTGTCTTCTAGCTAATTGTTTTCATCTTCCACCCACAACTTTAGTATTTGTGGTTCACTTTTATGGCTTCTGTGGTGTTGTTTTAACCTGCAGCAGTAAAAAAGCTGAAACAGTATGGCAAAGTGTCAAAGTTATCAGGTAGCTGGTGAACACAGTGCAACATTTAGCAGATAAAGAAACACATATTTCCCCCTCTCCTCTCTGAATATTGTATTTACGCACACTCAAGGTGACTGGAAACATGAGCCTCAGTGAATGCTAACATTGCATCATGTGCCCACAATGTATAAATAGTCCAAGCAAATCACTTATTATAAATGCATGCAATAATTGTGCAACAAATTCAGCTCCTCTATTCTACTAGAAAACAACAGACGTTGATCATTTGAAATATAACAGTAACAAGACAACTCCATTTACATCCATAGCTTCTATTTACCTTCTTCCATTTCCTAGTGTCCTTCCTATGTGTTATAATTTCAATATTACAATTTTTATCTCCTCAAATGAAATTGTTACTGCTCCTTACTGTATTTATGTGCTGATGTTATCCATGTAATGTAGTTAACACTAATTCCACAAAGCAGAAAGCAGCAGCACCCACTGTGCCTGACATAACTCTTTTTCCCACTCTCTGTTTGTCTCGCATCTTACTTATTATTATTCTGAGAGCCTCAGCATGCCTAGAGCATACTGACCACCAGCCAGCTCACGGCATGAAAATGGAAGTGATGATGTCATGTGCTGATACATGCTCACAGAAGAGGAACAAACTTGGCCATTCGTCTTTGTCAAACCACAAACTCCTTTCCTTTGCCTGTAGACTAAACACACTCACAGACAGGCACGCATTGTGTGCAGGCACACTTGTGAGTGCACACAATGAATTGCCACCACACACAGAGACGTACAAACCACACTCTAAGACATACACATGTGTACCAACAGACACGCATACTAACTGCTTTGTTTGCATCCCCCTGGCTCTCACAGACAGACAAACTGCATAGCTGTACTACCTGTGGCTCTGACTCCCATTAACATAAACTCTAGGTCATGCAAAAAGAGCTCAACAAAAAATAGTACAGTCTCTAGCCCCCTCTAACTTCTCAGGGCTTGGTTTATAAGAGCACATTGTCATTGTGCTGCATTTTCTGAACCATCCTGGTTTGGTGCACAGAGAATATCTGTGGTCTTAGAGTCTTATTAAAACGGGTGGAGTTGGAAAAATGCAGAAAGAAGTCAAAGTACAGAAAAAAGTAAAAGAAAGAAACTGTCACAAAAAATTGGAGGCCATGTAGGAAGCCTGCTGAAGCATGTTTTGTCTATTTACAACACAGTCATTCTGCTGTCTGGAATGCCTACTTTTGACTGGAATAGCAATAATCAAGACAGCTGCAGGCTATGGCATCCACACATGAGAGGTTATGGGTATTCAGCAGTTCGCATGAACTATATTTCTCCCTCAGTCGTGCCAGTGAGGCGAAATGCTTGAAAACAATCTTGTGTGGGCTGACTAAAAAAAAGAAATAAAAGATCCTTTTTTTGTGTTTGTTTGTGTTTAGCATGCTGCATTTCTAAGCACGAAATGAGCCATGGGGTGTCATCCAGGTGGGTGGCTGGTACCAGTAGTGGATGAGGGGCTTTCACAAACCAGAGATATGTTTTCCATTACGAACTGTATCAGGTGAAAAAACATGTTTTCTTAATTGGACATTGTTAAGAGCGAAGAGGCTTTTGTTCTCAAACCCATATGTTTAGCAGATGGGATTAAACCCAAGCTGCATTCACAGGCAGTAATAGATAAACAACTTGAACAGCCTAAGGCAGAACCTCGTCTTTACAACAACAAATGAGTTCACTTTAAATGAGAAAGGACACTTCCTCTGCATGCTGTGTGAATAATTTGGATATTGATTCCACGTTGCCCTGCCTTGCTAAGTCAGCCTGTCAGGGGTCAGGTGCAAGAGCGGACATGATGAAGGATCTGGTTTTTATGGGAGACGATGTCAGAGCTGCAGTGTCTTCTTCAGACATCTGGCTGAGGCTATGTCTGCTGTCAGTAAGGTGATGCAGACTGAATACACCTGGGTCTGGTAAAGGTGTGCGTGTGCATGTACAAGCAAGTATGCACACGTGTATTGACGCATACACATGCAACACATCCAAAGTGTAGAGTGACAATTCAGTTGTCTGAATCAGGCTGAAACCAACATCAGAGTGAAAGGAGGTGTACCAACTTCAAAGAGTTAATGTTCCTCCACAGGCTGAATCTCCCACCTGTGGTATTAAAGAATGTTTTCAGTTCCATTTGGTATGTAGTTTCCCATGTGATTTATTTGAAGAGTTATGTTTTATTAATAGTCAGTGTTGATGAAGAATAACCGAGGAAAAGCTTGACTGGCTTCTTTACCCTTACTGTAGTCAAACGGAAAAACACAGGATTAAAAATCCATCACCATGTAAGGTGCCCTGTCAGGCTGCAATTCTCATTTCACACCAGAAAACACAATACGAGCATGAAATATGGAGACTTTTAGTGTGGCAAAAATGTAAAGACTGTCAAGTATTTAGACAAAAGGCAAGGAAAATGACTGTTAATAAGCTTTTTGTAACTTCATAGTTCTGGCCATAGGCATAAATCAAAGTGGAGATTTCAGGACTAAAACAGTGTGTGTCCTTTAAGCATGAAAGAGGGGGCCAGTGGAGTGGAAAAGTCCCTTTAATGGAAGATAACTCTTTTTTTTTTTTTATATGACATGGCATGATTGTCTTACTACTTATGTTTGCGGACCTGTTTCCAGGTCTTAAGATCTCAACAACTATTTATTTTAAACTGAAACTCAAGTAGAAAGTAGAAGTACAAACCCTGTTATTTTAATGGGTTTAGTCTGAACACAGTGGTCATTCCAGTTTATCCAAAAACATTTACCAACAATTACCATGCTTTCAGTGTTAATATGACCACTGAGCTGTGACTGGCACTAAGAAAAGTTCAGAGAGGACACTGGACACCACAGAAGCTAATTCCTCTCAGCATGAGTCGACAGCAATATCGCCTCCCAAAACACTAAGGCATACAAAGCTGATTAGTCACCTAATAAATCAGATTAACCAGATAGAGATTCTGAGATGTGTGAGCCAACAGTTACAAGCAGAGATCATCAGGGCAACTTCAATACATCCCCCCCTCTGCTGGGGACGTTGTTGGACATCTGTTCAGCTTTGTGAGATAATGCAGACCCGACACGGGGCCCAGTATATACTGTGATTCATTATGCAGTAGATTCTAATAGTAATTTTATACACCTATAATGTATGAGTGTATAAGATTATCAGTGAATTCATTACAACTGCACTTCGCGATTGGCTCCTTCTGACTAAAATCTGTCCAGTCAGACCAGTTTGCGTACTGACTAGAAATTACCAAGAAGAACACTAAAATCAAGGAAATGAAAGAGATTAATATGTGACTATATCCATCCAACACGCATGCACTCCAAACCCCAAAGTGATGGCTAATGTCTGGACAAAAAGCTACAGTATTTTTTATAGGAGTCCCATAAAACCTGGGATATTATTCTTTAAAAAAGAAATGGTGTGGACACAGATTCACTTTGTATGTGTCTGTCATCATGAATGTGTCAAACCTTTCCCTTACACAGAAGTGTGATCAAGTTGCCCATAACTTTTACAGAGGAAATTCTTTCCTGAGGCTTTCTGGGGTATAACTTGGGGATTTTTGAATCTCTTTTACTGGCACAAACCACTGCTGTATGTCATTGTGGTGAAATGAACCGATCACTGAGAGCCATAAAAAGAGTTACCAAGCACCCACTGCTTGTGGGTAAGAGTCAGGGTATTTACAAGAATCGTCATCCTAAATACTTGTCAACATGAAAAGCATTATATTGAATAATATTTCTCAGCTAAACACGGGTAGGTTGGTCTCCTGTCAATGCTTACTCCTTCTGAACGAGAAAAGTCATCGTCATGTTCTTTCATTTATCACTGTTGATAAAGAAGTGACAAACTGGTGTGAGATGCTCATTATCATGTCTTGATTATGTTAGTGTCATCTGTCTATCTGGTAGACAGCTCGAAGGGGTCCAAATTAGAAAGTGCTTGTGTTCTCCCAAGCCTCGCCAAAGAGGATAAATAACCATTTCTAACCTCTGGTGAAGCCACTTTACCATGAACCATCCATCGGCCTCTGCGGACTCTTTTAGCACTTTCTCCTTAATGGAAAACTCATGTCGTTGCCACTATCTTCACTCTGCTCAGAGTAATGGGATCCACTGCAGGCCAGTGAAAGACCGTCAAACCAATGGAGTGACAGTGATGCATAGTGAGTATACTGTGGAGACTCCTTAAATGAGAACAGCAGGAACACCTATTACAGCCTGACTCACTGGTTTGGAAAACATTCAGCACTACCTGGCAACTAAAATGACACTGAGCTTCAGTTTTTTTGTGCTTTCATCACATCTCTCTGTGAATAAGCCCTGTGAACTGATTTACCATTATGAATGAAGTCATTGTAGACTATGACTTACCCTTTACAACATCATTTCACATGAATGTTTTTGCAGCTCCATTATTTGTACATGAAGTCAGCAAATTTTGTTACAGTAAGTTATTCCCAGGTGAGAGATTGGAACCTTCTCCAGTGACTTGAAAAATGTAGAATGGGGTAAAGAAAAACAAACAAACACAACTTTTAGTGTCCTGAGAATAAGTATGAGCCCCCGAATGGAAAAAGATTCAACACAGTCTCTTAATTCAGAGACTAAAAAATTGAGAAGGCTTGCAGAGCCCAGATGGCAGAAAGTATGAAGGTATGAATTTAATTGCTTCCAGACACCGTTTCAACAGAGGGGGCTACACGGTACTGTAACTGCACAAATACACCCCAAGACACTTCTGCATGTTATTACAAGTCACAACAAGTATGTTTGGATTGAAATTATTTGTGGCAAAGAAATGAGTTGCTGTTGAAAGTATTTACTGTTCACAATTAGGTCAGGTCAAGACTGGAGAGAACCTCAGAAGCTGCTTTGGATTTTTGTTTGATCGGCAGCATCATAAAACATTGTAACACTGTGGTGACAGCCCAATGATGTCACCGAAAAGTATTTATGTAAGTATTTATTAATCTGTCACTGTGTTTGTGTGTCCATCCAAAATTCTTACCTATTTCAAAATAGAAATTTACTAAATTACGTTGCACCATTAAAACTTTTAGGGCTACTTCACAGATTTTCAACTTGCATCTATGGTTCTAGTTTGGGTATAGTACATGTTTGTGCAAGGGATTTAACCTCCCTCTCCCTTTCCTCCTCTGGATGACATCATCTGAAGGTTTTCTTCAGCTAGAAGCAGAAGAATGTTTTAAAACGGGAAAGGGACAGAGAAATGTAAAATAATTTGCATAAATGCACTCCCTGACCACAAGAAGCAGGCTCTTTAATCTTGAATCATTTAGCTTTAGGTTGCGTAAACAGCCACACAACCATATAAATAAATCATAATTTACATCCAGTTATTACAACTCTGAACCTTCAGTAGCTTTTACATTCTTTCACAGGCATTAATGTCTCAGCAAGTAAAGATTTTAGTAATGTATTATCCAGGTGCAAGGAAGCCTCTGTACCACTGTCACATAAAAATCAATCAAATATGTAAATAGTATTATTTATTCATGCTACTGCTTGAAGTCATGCTATACATTGTAGCGAGCTGACTTCCAAAAATGACAGTTTAAGATGACAAAATGAGAAATTGACAATCCTTTTTACATTTGCATGCAATGAAATGCATGTGTTTCAGAGTTGGGAAATAGCCAATAGTAGATAGTAGATGTTAGAGTGACACTATTAGCACAACATTTTGTCTTATTTTGGGGAAGTTTAGAAGTTTATCATTATTAAACATTTTGTTGAGTGGCAGGTCAACACCATACCTTTTTTACTCTTCAGTATTAAGTAATATTTAAGCACACTAATGATAGCTTTACCTGTTGCTTTAATTAGCTATGTAACACAAAGTTACAGTACATTACACATGTCCAAATTTGAACAGTTTAGTAATATCTAAAAATATCTCTGTGTATAAATATCTAGCTTGTATGGTTCTGTTTTAATTTGGTGATATGTAAATCTCCAGTTTAACTTAGCCTTTGTTAAAACTTGGCTAAGTTTGAATTTGCAAAAATCTGAAACTGAATTTCTCTGTCATTCCTTTTCTCTATATAACTATTTCCCTTTCATACACACATACACTATTTCGCATTCATAATGACTGCTGCAGATACTTTGGGCTCTTACACGAATGTAATTTGCAGGAGGGAAGATGAATAAATATTTTGTCAGGACCTGGCATTGTGTGACACAGATTAAGTCCTTTGCTTGCGTGGCACTGAACCAGATCAGTGTTTGGCATTTTGTTTTTGTCTCTCGGTAAATTTTGATTACATTTTGCAGAGCGTTGATCCAAACAAAGACTGAGCCTCTTGTTGTGAGAATAATTCCTGCCTTGTTCCTATCCCATCTGCAGAGATGCCCAGCTACTAAGCAAAAAGGCATTTAGATGGAAATGGGCTGAAACAAATAGAATCAGAGGCGAATGCCACATCAGTTGATCCATAAGCTTGTGCATTATGCTGATTTGCCCAGTAAAATGCTGCTGTGAACTGTTCAGTTTTAATTATTTTGTTGCTTAAAGCTGATTGACTGGAAAGATACAGCATGGAAAAGATAACTTTCATATATTACTCCTAATTCTTTATCACTTAGCATGGAAATATAGCAAATAAGTAGTAGAAGTGTTGCTTGACATTCCACTAAATTAGTCACATATGAAGTTTGGAGCACAGACAGGTGCAGCAAAGTAACTTCTTTTAAAGTAAAGTAGAAAACCAAAAGCTTAAAGGCAGGCAGGCAAAAACAGAAACAAGTTACAGGTAAAAAGGCAAGTAGGTAAGAGCAAGACCTTCAGCAAGTTCATCAATACAAGCTGACAGACTATAAAGAACTCAACAATCTGGCCACTCACTGGGGAAATGAGGCCGGTATATATGCAGGGAGAGCTAATGAAGGACATAGGAACAAGCTTGTAGGTGGGCAGGGAAGATCCGGTCATTGGGAATGGGAAAGAGGTGAGCAGTTGGAACAGGGAGTCAAGTCAGTGACAAAAAGAGGAAAGCTTGAGAACATCTCGTGGGTGGACGGAGAGTGACAGGAGACCACAATGAACGGGGCAGAGACAGGAATTGTGAGAGAATTAAGTAATGTCCTGTACAGAGTACAGCCTAGAATGACTGTGAAAGACCTGTGCCTCCTCTTGTGTAGTGCTACACACACCCAAACCACTCATCTGTAAAGCAGATGTTTGATATTAACGCAGTTTCACTCGTTTAGGCGGTCATTTTGGTGCTACCTTGTCCATATTTGGAAAGAAGAAATAAAAAAAAGTCTGTTTTTCTACTAATGAACATAGACTAAATCAAAGTGACCAGACTTCTTTTTGCAGGATCCGGTGTTTGTTTGTCTTGGCTGCTGCGGCCATGTGAACACTGACGAGTGTGATTTTAAATTGGATAACTCCAGAAATGTATTACATTGAAAATTACAAAATCAAAACCAGACAATCTGGCAGTTGAAGGACACAGTGACTGTGTACAGGACAAGCCCCTGAGATTCATTTGCATTTGTTATTTCTGATTCCTTTACATCAGTGCAGCATTGTTGTCAAGAGCATAATAAAGAAGGAGGTAAGAGTGTTATCGCTGAACTTTTTTTTCTTTTTATGTGTTATGTGTAAATAGCACTTTTGGCTCGGTGGGATTTCAACACTATTAAGACAGGCAGAGCCAGCTGATTGTGGTTTGCGCTCAGTCTCAGTCTGTGTATTAGTGCAACGGGGCTCCCACCATATGTTTATGGTGTTGTGGGTCCCAGTCTGGTGCACACGCACAGTTCATAAATGAACACACACTCACATGCAGACCTACAAGCAAAACAAAAAAGGACTCTAGGGTCCACTAGCAGCTCCGATGCCATGCCCAGTCTGTGGAAGTAATTTAGACCATAAAAGTGTGTTGTACTAGGACCTACGCCATGGAGTATATTTAGTGTATACTTTATATTGGAGTTGGAAATTATGTGAGGTTTAACGTATTAGCAGGCGCCAGGCACTCAAGCCCGCTTTTACTTAAAATGTGAAATTATTTGTCTTATAGGCACCACTCTGATACTGTAAAGGAATTAGACTCTTTCATATGTGGCCTCACAGTAGTATGCATCATCCAACCACAAGTGGACACACCCTGATTATACCAGGCTTTACTCTCTTCTGCTTCAGACCACAATACCCTCTGAGGTAGTTTATGAGAAATACAGATGTCTGGTTGACTGAAAATAAACAGAGGCAGCGCTGAAACATGAGTGTGCCTTAACCTAATTAGTCCTGCATACAGTCCCAGAAGATTGGTAATCAACCCAATCAGTATGGAGAGACACAAGCTTGACTGAGTTGTGCCTCAGATCAGCGGCAGATCAGCGAGGAACATCTACCCATCAAAAGATCCACAAGCGTGGTGAATTTCCCCTCTTTCTCTCTCTGCCTTTCTTTATGTTGATATTGAAGTTGTGCATTTGAACAGTACTGTAGCTGTCTCCCATTATATCCACTATGGAGAACAAGAAAGCCGAAAGGGGCCTGTGCATGATTCTAATCAATTCAGGCCTTGGCTGTAGCGGACAGCCTTTAATAACTTCTGTAGATGGGTTCGACTTGAGAGGGAATGCAAACCAGATCACTTAGGAAATTCCACAACGCTCTGTTTGCAGCAAAAGCCCCTCTTCTGAAGGAATGTGCGCTAACATTTGCCTTCAGCTCCCTGGTCTCCCACACACACAGCTGCCCTTCTGAGTGTCACGCCAGAAGAGCACACACAAGCAGGCCTCTGGAGAAGCAGAGAGGGAGAAGAAAGAAAGATAGACGCGGCGGCTAATGGCTGCTCTCCCAGCTGCATGGGGTCTTAAATACATAAACATGTCAGAAGAGGTTGGGTCAAAAGAGAGAGCACACATGAATGGTGATGAAGAGAGGGAGATTGAAGGGGAAAGTAGGAATAAGTAGACTGAAGTGGGACTGTAAAGGAATTATAGAGATAAGAAAAAAAAATCAATCTGAGCTGACAGATGTGCACGGAAAATGATAGAAGAATGCAGACAAGGAGATTGGGAGAAGGAGGAAATGGGTGCTGAAGGAGGAGAAAAGGCAGGACTTAGTCATTACTTGAAGCTGTGTCAAAGTAACAGACTGTCTGAGCAGCTTAGCGCAACCATTCATCAGGTAAGAGAAGGTGGTGAAAGGAAAAGTTCAAACAAACATGTCGCACCAACATCACCACCAACATCACCTTGAGAATTATAGAAGGAGCAGAAATTATTTTATATTCTCTGAAAGGTATTCATGACACAAACTGCTTTGTGAAGTAGAGGTTTTTCTTTGGATAAACTTTGTGTGACCAGCTGCTGTTTGAAAGACTGGTGAACCACAAACAAAACAACCGCACCATTAAGTAAAGTTAGCTTTTCCTTTAACTGAAGGTTGATTAACACGTTACACGTAAAGACTGGCTGACATTTTTCCACTATGTATCCAAAGCCCAGCACCCATGGCCAATCATCATATCATGGCCAGAAGAAATGCATCCAACCATTTTCTGCAGAGGACTCTAGCTCTACAAGTTTAAAATTTCCGAACTTCAGACATTATACAGTGAACCAGATGTTACGTTTTGACATTTTACGGCACTTTTGAATAAATCAGTGTTTGGAGATATGGAGTTATTTTATGTGCTGTACACCACAAATTAATCTCCATGAGTTACTGTTCTGAGCAATCTGCACATGTGGTAAGAAGCTTTATAGATGCATCAACAAATTCTGTGGGTTTAGCATTAATTTAGTCTTTTTAATTTAGTCAATGTCTTTTTGTTTTGTTTTGCACAGCTTTCACACTCTTGGATTTAGATGCCCAGTGGCAGGAATATGGGTCAAGGAACGAAAGGAGTTGGGGAGAGAACAGAGTGGGGCCCTCTGGTTCCTCAACATCCCTGTGTTGAATATGAAAATATATTATAGCATAATGTGTTCAGTATGCAAGCTTGAAGGAAACCATATGAAAAGATCCCAGACAAAGAGCCTTCTGTGTTCCAACTGACCCCCCTCCCACCCCCGTCCTTCGTCTGCTTCAATTGAGAGAGAGAGAGAGAGAGAGATAGACAGGGAGGGAGGGAGAGAGGAGAGGTAAAAGGGGAGGTGTGTGTGTGAGTCGTCGGAACTGAAAACGGGCAGTGCACGCTCTTACTGCCTCACACAGCCAGACTCACCGGAATACAGGTGAGCAGCATGATTAAACCAACACAAGCCAAACAGGAAGGAGAACTGAACCCTGGATTTTGTTTCTGTTGCTGTGAAACTGTGATCGCTTGATGCAAACTGTGTCACTTGCAGCCCATTATATTTATCTTTACCAGGTAAGACACTATCTTTATTTGGAGGGAGAGAGAGAGAGAGAGAGTGAGGGGGAGAGAAAGCAAGGGGAGTGCAGTCAACTGAAGCAGAAGAGGAGGGAAACTTTTAAAAGTCTTTGTTTGAGTAGATGACAAACATCTGTGGCTGTTTTTCCCCTCGGTGCAGGCTGCAGGCTTGCAGAGTGGGTTTGCTGGTTACATTAGACTCTGGTCACTGATATCTGAGGCTATTGTCCTGACTGTGTGGAGCCTGCTGTGTAGCCAGGTTAATGTCTTGAGCAGCACTGTGTAACCTCAGAGGGTGTATCCAATTAAAGACCTGGCGGGAGACTGTATACACTTACATATATAAGAAATTGCTTCCTGTTAACACAACAGGTGAGGCCTGTTAACTGCTTTACAGGGGGACAACAGCAGGTTTTGTTCAGCCATGTATACACTGCACATATTCACTATATTAGAAAATGATACCCCTTAAGGATTGCTTTAGCAGAAGATGCTTTGAAACTGTAGACTGACAAATGTCTTAATGTGAAGAGAATAACAGCCAAAAAGTAATTTCCATTCTACAGTGCGTTATTAATACTATTTGCACACATTTTATGTTTTTTAAAACTACTTTCTTCCTTTAATGTCTAACAGTTTTCAGATTTTGACTGGTTGTTTTAGAAGGTTCCTCCCTCTTGGCACCAGATCATACACACCTACTTCTTAGTCTTGGCCTCTTGCGGTTCTCCTGTGACCTGCGACTGTGAGAGTAGGATGAGCAGACACTTTATTACAAGGTTTTTTGTCTTCATGATTTATGAGTGCACTTGCAGAATTCCTAAAAGAGAAACAGAGAAAGAGACATTTGTGACTTTCATTGGCGTCTGCACTTTGCAGTGTTCTCAATGTCAGTCATCAGCTAGCACAAGCTGAGGCATGTTGACTGTCACAGCCTCCTGAGAAATTATGAACCAGGAATGCCATTTTTGGGGCACTACCCAAAATAATTTTCTAGTGTTGCGAGAACAGCCCTTGAATGGTTCTTTGTCTGAGCAAGAGGGAGAGCAAAAGGCCTCACTAAAGTCTTTATGGTTGAATGGTTTTTTGCATGACACACTGTAAAGAATCCAGGCAAAGACAAGAGATAGCAGACACATAGCAGCTCTGCCCCTGAGGGCTTGCCAGTCAATGTTGTGACCAGATGCCTCATTACAAGCTTGGTAACTGATACTCTTTCAAGTCTTACAGTAGGTGGAGTGCGTGCTCACCTGACATCCACACATCTCACATACCTCAACACAGATGTACCCAGTAATCAGTCAATGATGTACAGATATCATAGCTGAAATGAAAATGTATGGAGATGGAGTACAGTATGTGAGTTATTAGAGGGTTGACATTCTTTGTACCAGTTGGCTATTGATGCAGATATGTAATAAACGAAGGACAGCGTGTATGCTGAGGCGCTGTGGGATAACATTTTCTGTCTGCATATGAATCAATTATATGTTGGCGATGTACAGGAACTCTGTGATTACACACTAAAGTAGCCTCGGGGCCAGACTGTAAATGATATCCTTAGCTCTAATCATGGAGGTCAATGTGGGGCAAAGGAAAACTGTGGGGGGTGGGAGCAGAGTGGCACAGGTGGGCACTGTAAAACACCTTTCACACATTAAGGTAATTGGAGAGTAGAAGGAGCAACAGGAGAGCTGACATCAGATCTCAGTTATGTCAAGTAGATAGGAGAAGTGGGGGGCAAATATCACAAGTTATTTTGGAAGGAATACAACTCCCAAGTGGGTTATTAACAAGCTGGGCCAAATTAAATGAAAACATAAAAACAGATTGTAGCAGATGAAAGAGCCCATATGTTTCAGCCAGAGTCAAGTCTGCGTCTCTGCTGATGTCAGTTTTGAATTTCCTACATCTGTTTTTTGTCCAGTGGTTATTACATCTTTGCAGACTGGATCAAAGATAATAATCAAACCATATTTTAATCAATCTGGTATAGAAGTGGTAGAACATGCCCTCAACCTGTGTTCACATCTGTTCTTGTTGATCACAGTAAATATGACATCTTGGAACAGCAAAGAAAAGATCAGAAACCTTCTTTGGCGCATAGTGATTGCTATTCTAAAAAGGACATTGTCTGTTTCTGAATGAGATCCAGATTTATCCCATCATTGATCACACATCTGGGGCGATGAAAGAACTGTTGTCAGAGTGTCTAAACAATACTGGCCTTCATCTCTTCTCACTTGACACAATCAAAGAGGTGGGGCAGTGCTTTGTTTGGGCCTATTGTGTTCAGGGGGCCAATGAGCAGTCCTCCTACAGATCCAGTTATGACTCAGCTGTCATGTTGGAGAGCATCTTCACAGAACACCGTCTTCAAAGGATGCAAACAAATTTACCACCTTAAGAAAAGACCAATGTGAGTGTGGTTGTAATGTTCCCAAGGAATCTCTGAAAAGGCATTTAGAAATAATGATTATGAGTGACTTGCAGTTCTCAGCACAGGCCTCCCACTTTGAGTGTGACGGTGCTGACTCACAAGCAAAAAAATGCAACCCCAATCAGCTTCAAGGAGAGGCAAGTCTGATCAAGAACGTGCAAACACTGGTTTATTGTTACACACTTTTTCAGTGGCTTTTATCAGCTTTAAAGGAGGAACCTGACACTGCTGATCCAATATAATGCTTTATTAGATAAGAGGGATGCGGTGGATGTCACTGTAGGACATTCAAGTTGTTGTGCCTTTGTGCTGCACATAAATATTCAATCTACATTTGCTTTCTCTATATCACATCACAGGCCCAGAGGCGGAGATAAAATTAATTTATTGGCAGGTTTGATATAGATTTCCGACATCCAGGCTTTAATGACTTGTGACCTTCCTTCCTCCTTTGGAGACATCACTTTGAGAATTTTAGAAAAGATTCAAGATTCAAGATTCAAAACACTTTATTAATCCCAGAGGGAAATTATTTTGGCATGTTACAGCAGCTCT
>JAUMHL010000002.1:7914973-7926868 GCA_032362345.1 Sandelia bainsii | reverse complement strand
ATCATCCTCCTCTCAGTTACAACATGTAGGGGGTCCAGCTCTACTCCCAGAACTGAACCAGCCCTCCTGATTAATTTAAATTAATTTAAATTGATTAATTTAAAAAAGGCATCTCCGCATTTCCTTCTCCACCCATTTAGTCTGACTAAAGATCAAAGTAACAAGGATGATCTTCATCTTTAAAGACAGAGACTTGGACTTTCATTGTCATAAAATGAGAAAAATTATAGATTTACGCTTTTTGGAAGTAAACCAGTATTCTTTTAAAGTATTAGATGAGCCAAACTGAGTTTATTAAATGTTCTTCAGACCACTTTCTCAAAAACCCATTTGCCCATTCCAAATTGTAAAAAGTACAGACTGTCTGCTGGCACAAAGGTTAGGGCTTTGGCCTAACCATCATGGATAATTCTTGAAATCATGTACAAAGCGATGAGTTGAAATTATTCTCATGAAAAATGGAGTGGAGGATTCTCTTGCCAGCTGTTTGCTGTTGTGGGTAAATGTAACATCCGCCTCTTTTGTTCTTATATGTCATATTTAAATAGTACAATTGAAGACATTTTTATTTAAATGGATTTAACATTTGCATAACTACATTTTAACCTGCATATTTATCTTTTTTGCAGATGGCTCTGGGCTGAAAATGGACATGGAGATGGATTAGATCAAGTACAGCTACCTTTTTTCCTCAATCAGTCCTTCTATCTACAGCTTAAACTTAGTTCACCAAACTAAACAGTTTTTTTACAGAGTGGTGGAGCAATCACACGTCAAATCCTTTCAACACTGAACAACAACAAACAAACTGGAGATCTAAATACAAGAGTTGTTGACTGCAGAGTTACTGAATTCATGATATCCAGTACACTTTTGCATTTCAGTATTAATCACAACTACCACCAAAAGAAACCAGAACTTTCCTTCTCAGTTGTGGTTTTGTGAAAAGGAAATAAGAATACTTTGATTATACTGCCTTCAGAAGCTGTATCTGGCTTTAATGTATAAGAAATAACACAGGACACTTGAGTAAAGCAACTCTAATTGAATGCTTTTGAGCTATGAATACAAACCAGTTTCTGGAATGACCTCTCCAGAGTGAAATATTATTCCTCACATGCACCTAACAGCAGGAAGTTGCCATATACACAGTTCCCTTTCACGTCACTTTAGAGTTGTGATTTCCAAGATAAAGAGCAGATCCTTTTCTCCGAAAGAAAAATAGTCTGTGGGCTGGAGATTGAGATACAGACGAAAAGCATGTTTTGGAGACCAAAATAGCAGAGGAGGAAGAGCAGTGTCTGGGAAAAAAGGAGTATTAGAGAGATGCAAATAGAAAAGACTGAACAGTTTCTCAGCTCCCTTTGCCAGATTTTTAACAGAGCACAACAAACTTTTTCGTGGCAGTTGTCCATGGGAACTCATCCAAAACACATTGGAGCTGACCCTCCTGGGAGGTCCAGTTAGCTAGAACACAATACTTCAGCAAGACCAAAGTAAGAGCACACTTTTTCCGTCAACCTTCAGCCGGCTACAGGACATTTGGAAGGATTATTGCTGAAAGGGGAGCCATGACCGGAAGCAGCAACCTGGAAAACTGAACTGCTCCCTTCCTTGTCCTTTTTTGTCTCTTTTCTTGTATTTCCAAACTTAGTTCACTGTCAGCCAGTAGGGAGTAAAACTCCATCTTCCAACTGGACCGGCAGTTTCATCTTATCAGGGGAGAAGACTGAGCAGACTGGAAAGTAACACTCACACTTCTCCCTGCTGAGGACTTTTGTTTCTGCTACAGAAGAAACATTTTACTCTGGACAGAGATGGAGCTGGAGAAGGGACATACATCTGTCAAGAGAGGGGTGAGCTGGAGTCCTACAGGACTGCGAAAACCTTTCCAGGCAACGCAAGACATACACACCCCTGAGACAGAGTGCAATGCATCATGGGGGAAAACAGGATTCAACAAAGAACAGATGAGCCGGAAAACAAGTAAGTGTTTGTTTATGTGGCATTTTCTGTTCTTAGTTGAGGAGGCCAAGCAGCCGCAGGAAAGTGTTTTGTTACTCTGTTTCTTCATAAATGTAAATACATTTCCACTGGTTTGTTTGTACTGCTGCCTTAATGCATGGCTACAGCTGTAGTATATAATCATATCGGACATCATATAACATCAGGAATAGGCAACAGATAGAGAGAGCAGGAAGCCCTGCCTCGTTAGTGCAGCTCAACACAGTGACATCCTCTACGAAACATCTGCTTTGATGTTGTAAAAATACAGGCTGTCCTAACAGCTATGGAGAAGCAATCATGCATCATTGCTAAAGGGCAGTCATAATATACAGTACACCCACTGGCAATAACAAGCTAGCTTGTGGGAAAAGCTATTTGGAAACTTCTTCAGACTTTTCCTTTTAGTTTCACAGATGTCAACTATTAAAGAAATGCAAAAAGAGAAGAACAATTCATAATAACAGTAAAACATTAGGTTTTTAAATAACAACATAGAAAAACTGTGACAATACTCAGGTAGAAAGAATATTATCTTTAGGCTGTAACAGATGTGTCAGACGCAGTATTCAAATAGAGTAACTCCCTCGCAGCACAATGCTGCTATTTGATGGTCATGGCCATCCAATAATTGTTATGTAGTCAGGACTCTGATATACATCTACAGCTCATGTACCATCACTGCTCCCATCACTCATTGCTCCCTAATTAGTTGTGTCAAATAGAACAGAGATCACCAACAACGACACAAAATCGCTGATAAAAAAGCTGAACCTATACAAAAGTAACAATATGAGCAGCAGAGCTTGGTTTCAGACTCTGATCTGCGCTTTTATTTCCCCAATGGGATCCACCAGGAGTTTAGGTCACATTCAGTCTGGTAAGATCCCAGGAACTCTGTTAATCCTTGGCTTTCCATACCGCTTCACACATCACCCACGGGAGCTCGTGCTGTCATTCCGCTCACCCCACAGCCATCACCCAGAGAAAGATAACATCCGACAGGGTAATCTGACCTTTGATGTACAAATGCAGGGTTGGCCCCCTGACTTCAATCCTGCTGCTGTGGGGGGTTGCCGTATACTTTTGCCCACGCAGGGATGAGGGGCCGGGACAGAGGGCAGAGAGACGTAATAGGGAAAGTTAAAGGTAAAAGAAAAAGGGAGGGGTGAACAATGTGATGTGGAGGCACTTGCATCATTGCTAAGGGTCAAGTTTTGTCTCTGCTTGAGGACAGGAAATTCCTATCTTGCCCTTGCAGGTTAGAGCTCAGTGCCCAGAGGGTTCAAAGAGGGTAGACAGTTAGTGAGGTAGAGCGCACAATAAACACACACCTAAACTCTGCTGCCCTCTGTGTCTTTCAGTGATAGCAAGAAAGACACAGAGGACAACAGAGTTCAGGTGGCGCAGTGCTGCTGAATCCATACATCCATAACCTGGAGTACCAGTACTACCACTTAAGAGACTGCGACTAGATTCAGACACCATCTAGGACATAAGACAGAGATAAGCCACTCGATACTTGCCGTTGATTGGACACCTCTCCACAACTGTCAAAACAAAGTGTAGTCTGTTTGCAACTATTGCAACATCAATAATTTCTCAACGGAAGACCTAAACTCTTTCCTGTGACTCTATTTTTTACAATTAATGAAAACCCTGCGGAGGTGGTGTTAGCGCAGATATAAAAAAGTGAAACAGAGCTGGAGGCTGAATGACAGACAGCACAGCCTCCAGCTACAGACCCCCTCCTTCCTTCCCCTCCCAGCCTGCCTGCCTGTCTGCGTGCTGGACTGCAGAGAAAAAGAAATCTGATCCTACGTCTCGCTACAGAAAGGGGGTGTGAAGCTATCAGACGCAGTTAAATTGAAAACTCTTGTGGAAGTACTACAAAACAGAGGAGCTCTGAGTTTTGACATGAAAAAGGTAAGAGATTAGGCACTAAAGTGGTCCCAGAAAGATTAATTAAACTTTTACTGTACTTGTGAATCACTGGGATATTTTATAGCCTCAAATTAAAACTGAGGAGCAATTTGTTTGTGGAGAAATATGACTTGTTGGTAGCAGTATGTTGTTTTTGTAACAGGAGATACAGGCTACTGTCTATAAACATTAGGTTACTAAAAAAGTCGTGGCCAACTCCTATTATGTATTTTTTGCCCTGTTGTGATCTATACAGTATCATATCTACATATGATAATGTTAATCAACAGGTAATAAAGGGGGAAATACAGTGTCATATACAGATGATATATTTCCCATTATTACTTATTAATTAACATCTTCATATAATGACTAAGTTTATTATTATAACTAAAGTTGCCTATAAATTGCTATCAAAATAAAGAGTATCATTTGTATTTTGGTTATAAAATTACTGATGAGATTTGCACCTGTATGTTACTTGATAACCAGTCTGGCCCCTACTAGAGGAACATGTTTACAGAGAAGACATTCCATTTCAAGTGTCACTGCTGTCGTTGCATCAATCATAAAGAGAAAAAAATCTAATATAAGTTGTTATTTGGACCTGTAGCGGTGTTGCCACATAACCTTGATAAAAGGCACTATCTATACAGTAAGTACCTATTTGATAAGTTTGGTTCATGTCTTTGTTGCATAAAATAAGGTTATTTATGCTCATGTCAATAGCGCTGAAGGAAATGCTTGTTTAAAGGGTTGTGCAAACGCTTTTATCCACATTGTTGGCACAAATATGTAATGTGGTTGATTTATCTCCCTCTTACAGTGTCATGTTCTGTCCTTCTTCTGTCAGGGTCAGTTTGATTTAACGTGGCTGAAACTGACACTCACTTATTGTCTTTCATACATAACCACTGTCTTCAGCAAAAGGCTGAAGGCTTGGAAATGCACAGCAAATGCATTTGATCCAAAAGGGCCTTAAAATCAACAACAAATAATAAAAAGACAATAAACAATGCCATTTAAAAATGACAAAATAAACATGTGTTCTTTAGACAGGTTGATGTAAAATTAACTTAAGGGCACAATACAGAAGTCAGGTACCAAAAGTGCAGATTTAAAGTCTGTAAAATCAATGACAGATGTATATTGTACTTTTTTGCTGGAGAAATGATCTTGTTAGCTTTGTAGTCTGTGCCAGCAGAAAGTGAATGCAGAACAAACTCTATATCACAGATTTACAAATGATTGATTTACGCATAATTATTATGATTGGCACATGATTACATCAAATAATGTAGCTGTCTGGATCAATCAACCTATTACACGAAGAAACAGTTATGACTGTGCCAGCTGTTCCAGAAATCTCCTGCAGGCACGTTAAATATCTTCCACCCGTCAGAGCTACATGAATTAGATGAATAATCTACCAGATGTGTCACCACAATGAGTTATTCACTTTTAAAATGTCCATCACAAAATCTATGACTTCACGTTTTATTCTGTTAAAAAAGCAGAGATGGAGCTTTGATTTTCCTCTCGTTAACTTTGAAGTACGAGTTAGTCACTATATTTAAGATGGGAACTCATCTCGGGAGATGTCGTTTTTTGAAGCAGTAGATTGTAAAAATGGTCTAATAAGGGTTTGTGTTGCAGTACTGCACAAATTAACTACAGAGAGAAACCAAAGGCATTTTGGAAGCTCAGGCAGGGAGTTTTCTCAGTGGTGCAGGAATGCTCAGGGAGGGACTACTGCAGATGGCAGAGGAAATAGCTCTGCTGCCTGGGATGGAGCTCTTAAGCTCAGAAAACAAACTGTCCATTTTAACATAGACATATTCATCTCTTCATTTCAGAACAATCAGCAAAACTGCAGAATCAATGTAGCACATGGCAGACAACAGTTTTTATTTTGTGACTGAGGCAGACAATGGCTTACAGCCTGACTTCATTAATTTTAATCAACAAGCTTTTATGTGTTTCATAACAAATAGTTTATTTGAAATGGTTCTCTGTCTATGTCTTTTAGTTCATCGTCTACAGCTGGTCTGTGTCCTCAAACCCGTTTTTTTTTTTTTTTGCTAGATTGGTTAGAATCAAAACCACATGGTGCAGAAACAATTATGTGGGTTTTAACATGAATATTCAGTCCCTGACTTATTAAAAATTTGTCCTTGCTAGTTGTACTTATATATAAAAGTGTTAGGGTGCCTTTTATCATTAATCAAACACCTATGTTATAAAAAAAAAAACACAAAATACTTTGCTTCATTCATTAATCAGGCTGTCTATTTTCTCTCTCTGTATCTTTCGTTTCAGATCTGACCCGGAGTGCCAGTTTATCAGAGAAGGAGCTGAAGGAGGCTCGTGTCAGGAGTCAGATTATTGCTGCACAGCTTACCATCCCATCCAACTCCAGCTCCAGAGGTGTACAGCTCTTCAACCGCCGCAAACAGAGAGTCAACGCCTTCACGCTTGAAAGCTGTGGAGAGGGCTCAGAGGAGAACAGAACAGAGATTGTGAAAAGTGAGCCCTTGTCTAACAAACTAACATGGGCAGAGAGGAGCAGTGAGGAAAAAGATAGGGATCTCAACTTAAGAAACAGCTATACCAAGACACACTTTTCACCATCTGCAAGGGTACCAACAGTGGGTGATATAATGGAGGAACCAGGTAAAGATTTCCACAATGAAGAGGACATGGAGGACAGCGTTATCCAAGAGAGACATTTCCTCCCTGTCAAGGAAGAGCAGGAGGAAGCAGAAGAGTCAAGAGATAAACTCCACGAGGACCTTGTGGAAAAAGTCAAGGGTGAGATTCCCCCTGGAAGGAATAATACTGATCCAACCATGATGGGACATGCTGAGGGGAGGGAAGAGATAAATGGGGGGCACAGAGAACCAGATGCCCCTGGAAAGCTTCTTAATGGCAGCCACATCACTTCTGGACCTGAGAGGAGGTCTGTGTCCACATCTAAGCAGACAAGCTCTATCATCAACAGAACTGCTAGGCCTTTTTTCTCTCCGCTGACCGTGCAGTCTCCAGAGGCACCCAGCCCAGTCATGGACATCCCCCCTCCTCCTTCTTATGCCACTCCTCCTCTCCCTACATCCACTGCACCTCAGCCTGTGGTGTTCTCACCTCCACCTCCACCTCCATCATATCCCACACCTCCTCTACCAGCCTTCACAAATCAACCTCCGCAGGCCTACTACTCCAGTCCCCCTCTGATGTCTCCAGTGATGTCTCCTTCCTCTCCCCCACCATTGCAGTTTCCTGTCTCCTCTGTATCTCAGTACCCACCCATGCCCCATTATGGCCCTCCCACTGCCCTAAAGCCCTCCACCTTTGTCCCTCAGCCTGCCGGAGAGAGGAAGCCAATAACACCAATCAAGACAGGAATACTTGAGGAGGGATCTGCCAGGAGAGCAAGTAGGAAGTCAATGTTCACATTCAAAGAGAAGCCAGTGGTAGCACCCAACCCTGAGCTGCTCTCTCTGGTGCAGGGATTGGATGAAAATAAGAAGCATGGATATAGATCTGTGCCTGAGCCAACATCTGAGGAAGAGTTACTGGCTCTGGGTGCAGAGGCCTCCAACTTCCTGGCCAAGGAAGAAGACAGGGCAGAGGAGGCTAGTGCTCCAGAGTGGGCCTCCTGCCTCAAGAGCTCCAGGACCCAACCAAGGGCAGAGCACAGACCAGAGCAGACCCTCACTAATGTGTCAGGAAAGGGGGCTGAACTGTTTGCCAAGCGTCAGTCCAGGATGGAGAAATACATCACTGAGAATCGAACGGCAGGACAAATAAGATCCCCGTCTCCCACAATGTCTCTGCCACCATCTTGGGTTTACCCATCAAACATGCCTGGTAGGGTCAAGACAATTGTTAAAAACTCTGACATGAGCGCTCAGCTTTCACAAAACCTAAAGGCCCAACAAGCAGCCAAACAAAAACCGAGGAAAAAAGTTCCGGTACCAGAACCAGTTCCGGAGCCTCCTGCTTTAGAAAATGGATGCTCCAAGATAGAGATGGACTTGTCAAGACACCAGCCCTACCAGCTTAACGCTTCCCTCTTTGTCATTAACCCAGTCAAGGACCCCATCAGTACTCTACCCAGACGAGCACCACATGCCAAGAACCTGACTTCCAACCAAACATTATTTAGACAGACTTCCTTAACTAACACCCCTCCCTCTCACTTCACTACCCAGTGCATATCTCCACAGCTGCCTCTCAGCCCCACAGGAGGAGCATCAAATCCAGCCTCTGGGCAGCCAAGGATCAGTTCTTCTATGTCTGCCTTTTCTCCAGAGCGAGTGTCTTCTCCTCGGTCGGGGGTCCAGGCCCCAAGGCCCACATTTTCTGCCAAGAAGGCAGGGATTGCACCACAGGTGTGGAAACCCTCTATGTACCATTTTTAGAAAACCTGTTTACACAAAAGGAAGTGGATCCTTTGTATATGTTACACATGTGCCTTTATCTTCTTACGTTGTAGGTGTATAATAGAACGGGCTCTTTTTAGAAAGTGAAATATATAATCCTCACATGTTAATTGTGAAACAGCTGATCTTTAAAGTACACAGTGATAATTGCAGTTAGGGCCCAGACTTGATTAAATCTTATAAAATTGTGGACGCATCATTTCTCACTGTTACAAACTCCCAAACAGCAGTAATTACACTGAGCTAAAACTGTGATATCTACAGCTACTAAGAATGCCAGCGATCAAAAACATTTTTTAGTACATTTTAAAATAAAATCTGAAACATTCTAACTTTTTCCCACTTTGCCTCCCACTTCTGTGGGCATGCTGAGTGATGCTGCTTTGTAATGCACTTTAACAGATTGTTGGGCATCTGGTTTATGATCTATGTCTATATGTCTTCAGGGTAATAGACTCTGCTTTCCAGTATTGTCTAACTAAATATATAGTGTGAACCTGGATTCTTTCTTTCTTTGATGTTTCAGCTCTGCAGGGTGCATACTAACTTGCGTCATGGACCGATATATACTCTATGTTTTTGTGACTTAAAGCAGAGATTCCAGATGTATGTTTTCCCAGGTTGTCATTAATCACTGTTATTGTAGATTACAGGGTTTATGCTTGTTTCATTTCTCAAACCTTGATTCGCTGCTCTTTCACTTCTGTTATCTCGTCTGTCATGATTTATTTTTTGTGTTGAAATGATTATTTTCTTCTCTGATTAAAGCTTGTGCTAACACTGTGCTGTGGTCTTTTTCCTTTTTTCCATTTCCTGTCTTCTTTCAGCCACTATTTCTACCTTTAAGTGTCTGTTATTTTCAGTTTTCTGCCCTTTCTGCAATCACTGTGAGCACTTGAGCACTGTTATGCTTCTCTTATGTGCACAGATCATTTGCAACAGGAGGCAGGTCTAATTTGGAACATACTATGTGGCATGCACATGGCATTTAAAGTTCAGAAATAATTATTGCCATTGCAAGACATTTTACACCTTCATGAGAATTTGAGTTATGTGTATTCATGTTAAAACCTGAGCTTTGGTCTTGTTGATCTGCAGGGTGTCAGACTTACAGACAAATGGTCTGTATGGTCAGTAATGACCCTCGACCTGAGCCTTGTTTCTTCTACATATGCCCTGAACATCTGAAACATAACTTAGCATTCAACTTAAAAAACATTGTGTCCTGGGATATTGATATTAGCATTCAATACACTCATCAAGACTGTCTTCATATTCAGTAGTTTGTTTTTAATTGATATGTGCATAACATATAATGCAACCCTTGCTTTAGTTGAGTAACTTCATATCTCTGTAAAGGTTAACCACCTCAGGAAAGCCAGATGACAGTAACATGAGAGAGACTCTAAAGACCAGGCCTGTGTGTGCTTGTGTCCAGGCTTACTGAAGAAACAGGCACAGAAGTCACTCAGATGAACACATAAATCCTATTTTATCAAAAGAGATTAACTTAGTTAGCTAGTTGGAATAGGTTTGTCCTGCTTCATGGCACCATTTTAATTAGTTGTGAGTTTATGCAGAACAAAATATCTTGTCATAATTCAAATCAAAACCTTTGTATGTATATGGTTAAAGATATTATTCCAATAACTGTACATGCATTATACTACCTTCTCTTATTTTGCATGTTTGAGTGTTATAATTTTGTATGTATGTTTTCAAGACTCTAAAAACTATTATCATTGCCAACAGACTACAAAGGACTCCCCCCCAGTTGAAACCTCCAGCAAGACTCCCACACCAACCAGGACTCCCAACCTCACCAGATGCATTAGTAGCGCAGAGGGTCCCTCCACTGGAACATGGACAGCCAACCTCCAAACTAATCGCCCCACCACCACCTTTAGCTCTAACCATTCAGTTACTTCCCCTGTCTCCTCTCCCAGGGGTACAAGATGCCCATCCCCCATGGCCAGTCAGAATATCCAGTTGTCCAGTGTAAAGGCTACTACAACATCCAAATCCTCACAAACATCTACAGTCACATCTCCATGCTCTCCTCCATGGGTTTCAAGATGTCAGTCCCCAGTGGTGACCCAGAATGCCCAGTCCTCAGGCATCTCTTCTACTACTTCTTTCAGATCTTCCCAAGCTTCTACAACTACTCCTCTTTCTCCTCCTTGGGGTTCAAGATGCCAGTCCCCTTTGGTAAGCCAGAATAACCAGACCTTTACTGTCATCTCCACTTCCACATCCAGACCCTCCCAAATTTCCACCCACTCTCCTCCATGGCTATCAAGATGCCAGTCTCCTATAGTGAACCCAAATACCCAGTCTTCTACTGTTTCCTCTGTTCCTACTTTCATACCTTCCCAAACTCGTACAACCACTTCTCCAGCTTGGGGATCAAGATGCCAGTCACCACTGGTAAGTCAGCATTGCCAGTCCCCTAATGTCTCCATTTCCACATCCAGACCTTTCCAAACATTTTCTGCAACATCTCCAGTCTCCCCTCCGTGGGGGTCACGATCCCAGTCTCCTGCACTCTCTCAGACTAATTTATCCTTCAATGTTACTAAACCTCTATACACATCCTCTGCCACCTCACCTGTTACCCCAGTCAGAGACAGTTGCTGCATATCCCCCATTGTTAATAATATAGACTCTAAAGCCAACCATCGCCTCCTGGCGAAGAACGTCATTAATGCAGCCAAACGTAAAAACAGCCCCTCCCCTGGTGCACTGAGCAGTCATAGCCTCCCCATCTCACCTCTGGGAAATTCCCACCATGGCTATGACTGTCACAAACCCCCCATAAGCCCTTTTCAGTCTCGGGCATTGGGGGGACAGTCCCCTACCTTCACCAGCCCACCCCCCACCCCAACTCAGAGGATCTGTTCCCCTGTTAGGCTCTACAACACTCGCTCTCTCACTGACTCTGATGCTTCTGTTGAATCTGAAGACTCTGGTCTTCGATCGCCTGGCCTGCTTTCCTATAACACCTGTCCCCGTGGCTGGGGTGGCAGCCTCAGGGTGAAGAGAAGCACCATTTCCACTGACCTGTGAAGGTGTTAGTGGATGTCAGTTAAAGCATGATTGCAGTTTCCATAGACTTTTGTGGCACTAGATCTACCAGTCACTCTTAAATTAGATAGTCTTTCAGTCAACTTTTGATTGCTGATTCTGGACCATGGTAACTGTTGTATCAAGGTAGTACTAGTATTTTATACTGTATGACTCACATAGCACAGAATGACAAGAACAAGCTTTTTACATGACTGCTGTGGCTTGTACGCTTCACATACTCCACATACTAAAAAATGCAAAAACCAGTATCAAAGATATCTCAATTCACTTTAAATGGATGTTAAACTTTTTACGCCTTCACAGCTAACACACACTCAAAGTCACTATTCCAGTTTAATAGTGTTTTGTACAGGGGTATCACAGCAAACATTAATAATGAATTGTGATTTTTTTTTGGGGGGGGGGGGGGGGGGGGTTTACACAAAAAAATTTTAGAAAA
>JAUMHL010000002.1:7883030-7914963 GCA_032362345.1 Sandelia bainsii | reverse complement strand
CCCCCCCCCCCCCCCCCCCCCCCCCCCCCCCCCCCCCCCCCCCCCCCCCCCCCCAACACAAACAAATGTGAGAAGAGGCTTTACATTTTAAAGAGAAACTTCACAAATTTTTGTACTCCTATTGTTCTCTTTTGGGAAGAAAATTTACATAAATGATATTCCTTCTTCCTTATCCACATTGCAGTATCTCTCTTTTTTCCCTCAAAAACATCATATGGAGGAGTTTTTCATCTGTTTGTTGATACCTTAGAGATTGTAGTCTTTGTCAACCTTCTGCTTCTGAAATCCTCCAGATGACATGATCTGAACTAAAAAACTCATCCAAATGAAGTCACTGGGAGAAGTTTTAAAGAAAGAATTCAAAGAATGAAACTTGAGTCATAGGATACAAGTTGAGAAAGTGTGAAGTTGCCCTTTAAAGCTAAGAATGGATATAGAAACACAGAATGTGTAAATACTTTATAACTGTTATTGGACTGTGCAGTCCTTTGGTTAAGGCATTCCTCCTGTACTGTATTAATAAAGGATCAAATGTAACTATATAGTGACTCTATAACAAACACTGATCCAGACTACGCTGGTCAAAGTGAATCTGCATAATTTTTTTCATTATATTATAATATTATATTACATTTTAGAAAAATATAAATAAGTACAGTGGTAGGTAGGACACATGCTATTCACATTATCACACATGATCAATGTATTCATCACTGTTAATTATCCATCTTGAATCAATGGAAAATAAACCATGTACATAATTGGTTTATTTATGTGGTTTAATTATTTGTGCATATATATATATATATGGAGAGAGGGAGAGAGAGAGAGAGACAGAGAGAGAGACAGAGAGAGAGCAAAATGATAGATTGGCAAGGAATGACAGAAGAAGGGGAGTGCAGAGTATGAAGAGGTATGTGGAAGTCTGATGATGCCTGGTCAATCAAACACAGAATCATGTTTCAGGAGAAAAATGTATCAGATTGACAATTTAATGCAAATGTGTCGACTTGTGCAAAATGATTAGCATACTGACTGTAATATTCATATTGGAGATTGATGGATGTATGCCTATGTGTGTTGTTTATGCTGATCACAGTCTTTCCTACATTGCACTGGTCACTCTCATTTTTATATCAATAATCTCTTCATGAGGAACATATTTTGTGTCTGTTTTTACTGTACAAAGTACCTGTTTAGATGAGGTTTGGAGGGAAACGCGTATGTCAGAAAGATGTTGTTAAATGTTCATGGGAAAGAAAGGTCTGAAGAATGTTGTATGTTGTGAAATATTAATCTGTTTGTAAAAGATTACCAAAGGATAAATATGTATTTTAAATACATATGAAACTCTTTAACTTCTGAAGTTTCTTTTTGTATTTGATTTGCACTTCTATTCATTCCATTTCAATGGCTAAAATGCTAAAAACATTTGCTCAAACAGGTGTCATTCACAATAAAACCAGCCAATGAATATCTTACTGTCAAAATCAGAACATTCCTGCTCAATGCAACCTGAAATTGCAGTTGTTGAAATTGTAGTGGCAATTTCTGGTAAAACTTGTTTGTTACTGTTTAAATGGGGCTTATTTCAAAGCCATTTAACACCATCTACATCTTACCAGCACACAAAACAAATCAGCCCTTCATTCCCTGACACTCAGGCCAAAAGCATCAGCACATTTCTTGCTTCTGTGTGTCTTTTGAGTGACAGGGACACCTGCTACACAGTGACCTGTCTCCTTCAGCAGGATTAAACCTATCACTGTCATGGATTGGTTTCAACCTGGCTCACCTTATTTGACAAACAAAGCACTGCTGACATCTGACATAGAGAAGAATCATTGCATGTTTCAGTTTTCCACACAGAGTTTTGGTTCTATGATTTACATTTCTGTAAATGATGCTGCTTATGTTGCATTTCATATCTGTCTAAAAAGTGAATGCAAAATAAAAAAGTGATGACACGCTTAAATAAAATAATGTGTCATTTGTTTTATTATTTTCCTTTGTAACACCTTGAAATGAAATCTTGAAGTAATAAAAAAAAAAAAGAAAAAAGTAAGCTGGGCGTAATTATTTTCCCCTTTTTCAGTATACCAAAATGAAACATTGGATGGGTAAGAGATACACATCAATCAGTTTACATCACATCCACATTATGCACACATTTTCACTTAGTCTTTTGGATTTGGATTAATAAGTACTTCAACCATATGGTATACTTTGAATTAAAGGTCAACTATGTAACAAATTTAGCACTACAGTAATCCTGTACAGTGCCATCTACACATTAAAGAACCTCTTGAAGGTCTGACAATGTAATTAGCATATTCTGATGCAGTTTAATAATTAATGAGAAATAAACTGGCAGGTTTAAAATATATTCAAAAAACAAAATAACATGTCTGGCATCACAATATAACTTACTGTATAAATTAATTAGTGTTAACATAATGTTTTCATGCAGGCTCTTTCAAAAGTATTTCTACCCCTGGTTTTAATTGCTGCTTACACTTTGAATATGCTCACAACTTGTTTATTGCCCAAAGCAATAATAGATCGGCTCAATCACCACATTTGTATACTTCTTTGGTTTTACTGTCTAGTGTTGAGCTTTACTGTCAGTGCAACACACTACATATTTGTGGTGATGGTTATTAAACTGAAATGTCCACAAACAGCAACTCCTCAGGGGAAAAAAAAAGGAAAATCAAAGCCACATTTATCAGAGGTTCATAGACTGCCATCTGTAGGACTCCAGACTGAAGTTCAAATGAAGAACTGTTTGATGTGTGATGCTGTTCATGCAGCTGTTTCTCAAACTAAACATCTTATACAGTCAGTCATGGTCTCTTTGATGTCTTTTTCAGTAATTTCACTTAGTATTAAAATGAGGTCATTCCTCACACAAGAAAATACTGGGGAAAAAATATAAAAAATTCACTTTAGCATGTGTTTATCAAGGTAAGAATGATAAATGTCATTCCTAATAAATTCGACCCCTTTCTCTCTATACATTTTAAGGTATCATAAAATATTTTATTAATTAACATTAAAATAATAACAACAATTATTGACACCCACATCACATTGAGTCGTTCCACTGCCAGACCCCCACTATTATACATGCATGATTATTTAGTTTTATTACTTACACCTTTTTTTCCTTTCATGGCAAGTCAAATTAAAAAAACAAAAACAACTCCCAGTGATAGTGTCAATGTTAATTATAGTTTTAGTGATACTGATTTTTGGTTCAATGTGGCAAACACTGTACAGACTAATCTGGATGCTGATTTATAACATCCTACAATTTATGAGATTCCGGCAATGCTGTTTTGTTGGGTAAAAAAAGGGTGATATTCATGTGTTATAGACATCCTACTATCATTCAACTCAAATAGCCAAAGGCTTAACAACCAAGCTGCAAATAAGGTGGCATACAGTCAGCAGCCCTACAATAGGTTTGGGAGACTGTATTAACAATACGAGCAAATCCTCTTCTACAACAAGTTTCATTTTTTTGCAAGATTATATTTGTGTTGCTAAATATAAATTAGACCATAGGATAAACTAAAAAAATATGATTTACCACATTATTACATATAATTAATTTGCTACGAATAAACAACTATGCCCTTCTAACAATGTAATTAAATGACTGCTGTTGAGCCTCCTTTTTGCATTAATTAAATTATTAACCTTGGCAATCACTGCTGCACATGTGTATCTGTTACCGTGAAATCCAAGACACCATTGGGAGAGTGAAAATATGGATAATTTAGCTATTCCTTGTTTTAAAAATGAAATAAAAATGAAAACCTGCACTGGGACACAAGGGGCCGCTCTTGAGGTGAAAAGGGCGAAAGTCAGCGCAGTGGTTTCCTCAATGACAGTGGGGCTTGTTTTACAGCAGAAAAACAACAAGGATGAAGATTTCAAGCGACGATGCAGCAACGCGGCTAATCGAGGACACTTTTAGCTGAAACCCCCCTCGGGTTTATCTCGGTCTTCCAGTGTGTGCGACGAATTTAACGCCAGACGAGCTGAATATCGACTGAACTGCAGATGAATGTATGTGCCTTAAGTGTCCCTGGATTTGTTGTTGTTAGCTGCTAATGCTACTCAGAGAAGTTACGAGCTAGCTGGTGAAGCGAGCTAATGGTTAAAGCGAGGAAACATTAATTAGTCGCGTATGTTTGAGCTACTTACTGCTGTCCGGCGAGTAAACTCGGCGTTGTTTAGCTAATGGAGCCAGCTATCATTGGCTTCAGCGATTTAAAAACTGTATTTTTGGCTGAGCTTTTGAACTACCACCCGGAGTAGTTAGTTAGTTACCTAGCTTGCCAGTTAGCAACAACCATCCTTGGAAGAATGAGCAGAAAGCACCATCATTTCAAAGGAGCCGAAGTAAGCTGCTGTGTAAAATACTCGCTATTTGGATTCAACATTATATTCTGGGTAAGTAAATACAACTTTTGTGTTGTTTGCCTTTTGATATCAGAAGAAAAAGTAAAGCTAACTTTGCTAACTAAGAGTAACATTAAAATCTCTGGTAAAGTTAGCTTAACGTTAGCACAGTTGGTGATGGCAAATTGAACCTCGAGGTCTCACTAATATGATTATACAACATTAGCTAAGTGAGCTGTGTTAACTAAAACAGTACTTATCTTCTGCCACATGTTTTTGTTGATGTTTTGGTCTCTTTGGTATATATTCCTCATAATTTGCATAACAGATGAGCTTTTGTTCTAAATTGACCTTGGAGAAGTCTCTGGTTAATGTTTGGACTAAGACAGTGGTTTGAATTACTGTAGGCTTTCACAATTGCACACAAGTTGATGTTGCCAGGACCTGAAATATTAAACTTAAATTCTTATTGCAGACCTCTGTTCATTCTCACTTCATTTTCTGTATTGGCTTGTGAGCAGTTGGAACTTTTCCTTTAATGAAAATGCAATGAACTGAACTTGACTGAAATGTACTGATGACTAATAGTTACAAATAACGAGCTACTTTGGATACTCAATTTGCGTAATCTAGGTTAAGCTTCTGGAGAACTTGAGGAACCTCTCTTTCAGTAGTTGGTGGTGTGGATAAACTGTGGCCATACATTCATTTGGTTGATGCTGGTTCCTCTCTCTGTTTGGACATGGCAGATATCATTGGTACCATTGTGTTAAGTCTGAGAAGTGGCTCATGTTTATTGTTAGGCCAGTGACAAGTGAGCCTGCATCTTCTTAACAACACCCTCCGCCATCTTTGGCCCCCAGTCTGAAAAGTTCCTCTGTTCAGACTCCTTCCCCTATGGCTCCTCGCCCGTCTGCCCTGCCTCTGTGTGGCAGCTTAGTATAATATCTGTGGGTGAAGGAATGGCGTGTCTGTGTGCCCCAGAGGGTCTTCCCACACACTTTTTGATGAAAAGGCCACACGGACCTGAATATCACCCAGCCCTCCTCTTTTCAACCAACCCTTTTACTCCCAGCACCCTTTAGTGCTCGGACTTAGCGGTACAGCATTGTTTCTCTTTTGTCACACACCCACAAATGCACAAAGACCTGGGGGAGCCACGGGTGTGATTCTGTGTTTTCTCCCCTCGTATGCTCGTTCAGTTGGACTCATCAGAGCCTGATAAGATCCTGATCACTTGATGTTTGTATCTAAGACAAGCTCCAAATATCAGCTATTTTCTGTTTTTCTGGCCTATATGTCTAAGGACAGATGGATGTTTTTTTGTTTAGTCATATTTACCGTCTCCCTCATATAAAATCAAATTTAAACAGGAAGGCAAGGTTCACCCACAAGGGGATTTTTGTTTTCTGATTTGTTCTGATCTGTACTCTTACTCCTCATGTTCAGTTTGTTTCAGTTAGATTTGCCGTACACAGTATTTCTATACGAGGTAATAGCTATGAACAGGAAGTAATCTTGTCTTGATTATAATCTTAGCCACCATTTTATGGTTCATGACAGTATGGTAAAATTTTTCGACCTCAGTCTAATGCCAAACACTTGCTTAGTTACATACTATTGTAATTAATCAACCAAAATGATACCCCGAATTTGCTGTGCCAAGTGCAGAGAAGCGTGAATGCAAAATACATGGAGATGTTTTCTTGCTTTGGGGTCAGACGAGCTTCACATTTTGTTCACCCTTATGGCCTCGCCACTGATATCACCAAGAATGACTGTGTTCACAGAGATGGACACATTAGATATTCAGCTTTTTACATCAGGCCTGTGTGGCTGGCTCTTTTCCTATTCCTCCTTCTTTCATCACCATCTCCTCAATCCTCAACATCCCACTTCATAATGCAGGAGTATGCTGCCATACAACTGCCATGTATGGTTATATAAAGTGCTACACATGAAACAGTGTTTCATAAAGAAAAATGCATGGATTTGGGGCTGAGCAATCAACCAGGAAATATTGAGTCATGGGGCTATAGTGTTGTGTCTGACTCATATTGTGTTCATTCAGACCGTTTGACACTTGGGCCAACAAGCTAACAGTCCTGTGTCTGAGTTCTCTGTGAAACTGTGGAACAAGTTCCAGCTCGTTGGCTGTTTCCGTTAATAATCACTAGAAAATGTTCTCCTCTTGTCTGTGTGCTGCAAAACTGGATTTGACAGACAAGCCAGTACATTGCTGAAATAAAGAGAGATGGGGTATATTCTCCACAAATCAGCCCATTTGTCTTTCCTATACTGATTTTCTCTGGCTTGAAAATGTTGCCTAAATTGAGACAGAATGCCTGTAAGACCCTAAATATTGTGAACAGAGAAGAGCACTAAAACCCAGTGTTTTTATTCTGTGTGAATTCTTCAAGCGCCCATGCTTGCTGTTGACAGCCAGATATTCTCACCCAAGCTGAACAACACACCTTCTCTCGTTCCTTAGAATAGACTCATTCCTCACATCTACTTAATTAATCACATTTTCTGCCTGAGGTGCTGAAATGTTTGAAAGCTCTGCATGCTGTAATTAAGAGCTTGTTAAGCTGTAACCAAATTGCTGAGTTTGTTGGATGGAGGCTGAGTGTTATTAACCAGCTACAGCTCTAAGTGTCTGTTCATATTTGCCACTGAAATGCGTGTTGTTGGGTGATCACATCACAGGTGTGGAGGTGCAAGTGTGAATGCAGCCATTTGGGGATGCATCAGTCAAGACACATTTAGAGGTAATCAGAGATTCATGCAGTGTTTGCATATTGTATTTATGCAGTATGCATCTCTGATTGTGTTGAAGACCTGTGTGTGTACAATACAGCTGAAATAGATCAGTCAGTTAATGATATAATATAAATATAAATTCATTATTATCGTTAATTTTCAAGCAAATCACTTCCAGCTTCAGAGTCACAATCAGCATTTACACTTTATTAGGACAGTTTTATGACAAAAAATGAATTGATTAGTAGTGTAAACAATCTGCAGGTTAATTAACAGTTGTGGCCCTTGTGTAGAGCCTGATAAGATCCTGATCACTTGATGTTTGTATCTATTTTCTGTTTTTCTGGCCTATATGTCTAAGGACAGATGGATGTTTTTCTGTTTAGTCATATTTACCGTCTCCCTCATATAAAATCAAATTTAAACAGGAAGGCAAGGTTCACCCACAAGGGGATTTTTGTTTTCTGATTTGTTCTGATCTGTACTCTTACTCCTCATGTTCAGTTTGTTTCAGTTAGATTTGCCGTACACAGTATTTCTATACGAGGTAATAGCTATGAACAGGAAGTAATCTTGTCTTGATTATAATCTTAGCCACCATTTTATGGTTCATGACAGTATGGTAAAATTTTTCGACCTCAGTCTAATGCCAAACACTTGCTTAGTTACATACTATTGTAATTAATCAACCAAAATGATACCCCGAATTTGCTGTGCCAAGTGCAGAGAAGCGTGAATGCAAAATACATGGAGATGTTTTCTTGCTTTGGGGTCAGACGAGCTTCACATTTTGTTCACCCTTATGGCCTCGCCACTGATATCACCAAGAATGACTGTGTTCACAGAGATGGACATATTAGATATTCAGCTTTTTACTGAGTCGATGAGAGGGCAGTCACACTTGAACAGTCCATGCTCTGTGCATTTGTGTGTGTGTGCATCCAGGAAGCGTGAAGCTTGGTTTGTCTACTAGTTGAGGTTAATGAGATCAGCTGGCTTAGGGAAGCATCTTCTCAAGTGTTGATAATCTCTGTGTCCACATGGAGAGGACCCCCTCGCTGTGGGACACACACACAACTGACACAAGCACTTGACAGATAAATAACCAGAACAGCCTGGGATTTGAATAACGAGGCTCATACAAGGACATCTAGTTCCAGACTTTATTTGCTCAGTGGGAAAACGCATAAATACAGTGATAAAGGCAAAGGGATTAGATTGTAGGATAAAACATACACAGAAGAAAAGGAAAAAATATTTACTAGATGAGGTGGAATTTAAAGAAACAAATCCTGAGGGGCTTTTAAAACACCTTGTCCCCAAACAAACAGAGGTAATTAAGTGTAAAGTAAGAAGGAAGAGATGAACACACAAAGTCCTGTGTGTTACTTGGTTTTGTTGCCTAATTGTGGAGATTAACTTACTTAACTCCACTTGATGTGGAAAATGCACCTCTTTTGTTCAATTTTCCTTTTGTTTTTGTGTACTACATGCTGCTTAGTAAAAAGCTCTGATTATCTGGGCTACATTATTATCTCCGGCTGAAATTAATAGTTTACCACAGGTAGTGTGTTTTTTTGCCACCAAATGGCCTGAATTGGCCTCTGGTTGTACACTGTGGGAAAGGTTAGATAAAAGAAAATAGCACAAGCACGATACAAAGGCAGGTTCAGTTGGGTTTCAGTGTACTCATTCAGTCAGACTCACTTCAGTCCAAACCTGTCCCATGAGGGGTGTTTGCAGATAGGTCTTTAAAAACACACATTATACTGCTTATCAGAACTTACTTTCTAGGTTTACATGTTACACTATCACAGTAACTGACACTGCAATGCAGCTTAGTGGTCCTGTGAGTTAATTGTCAGTCAGGTGTCTTCAAGAGTTTGATCAAAGAGGAAAAAAATTTAGTTTATTTATATGAATTTTTGTCTTAAATTCACAAAACTTCAGCATTTAGTCCTCTCCAAAAATAGACCCATATATTATGTATTTTATACATTAAAGGTAATGAATTTTTTTCTCTACTGGGAAAAAAAGAGAAACAGAAACAGTGGAAAACCAAAATAACAGGCTACCAGGCGTGTATACCTACATAGCTGTTGCACTTAATGCTGCCTTCAAGGTCACCCTAAGCCATGACAGGGGAAAATACAACTTGACGTGCACTAAAGTACTTTTGACTGGAAATAATGACAAAATTGTCCTTATAACAGTAATTTTTTTTCTGCTTTATTGGGTACTTCATAATTCTTGTTCATAATAGAGAAGAAATGGGAGAGATGGGAAATGAGTGGAATGTGCCCATACTGAACCGCCGAAGCCTCCCTTAATTAATGACTTGAGCAGTTAGACAGAAGCAGTTGTGTTTATTTTAAGTACCTATAATTTACACGACATGCTGCTTGATAAACGGTGTGACACAACATCTGTCAGTATGGATTTGGTCCCCTAAATGCTGCATTTTTGCTCTAGTATCATCAGAGCAGAAATGTTACAGAATGGTACCACAGAATTTACAAAATTGCTGAATTTGAAAACATTTCAAATCGAAGTGTAGTGAAACCTGTATTTTGGTCTCTGTGTGGCTGGATTGTCTCATTTGGAAGAAGGCAAAGGTTTAGTTAAGTTATATAGGTTCTTTCAAGGAAACTCATTTATGGACAAAGTCCTTAGAAATTTCCCGGCCCCGAAATGGAAATGAAAGCAGCGAGAGCCATAAATTGCAGCCAAAAACAGTTACAGCTACAAGGATTGGCAATGCATATTGCACTCTCTGGACGTCCATACAAAATTTATTTTTCACTAGTTTAGCGTCTATATTCTTTGCTACACTGCCAACTGAAATATTACCAAATACAACATTAACTTACTGCATATTAAGTAGATCATTCTAGTAGGTACAGTGACTAACATTATGAAATCGTTCTGTAACATTGTATTTTAGATGGAGTTACATAGTTAGTAGTTTCTGTGTTGTGAGGTGAGAGTTGTTTTCTCTGTCACATTTTTCTGCTCTCTTTAACACATGTTGCTTAACTGTGGCTAAATGGTTTAATGCTCCTTCTCTAATCTCTTCTACCTGATCTTTGCTGGCTTACCTTGAGTCTTCCTGCTTGTCAGTTTCCAGCTAAAGTCACCACACCCACCCACTGTAACAGCTTATCTAACTACCAGGCCAACCCAGCAGCACGTTTCACTTCAACAGCTACTGCTGTTGTTGGCCCTGATGTGTGCACTGAGAGTTTGCCATCACTTCACCCATTTCCCTTGATTTAAGGAAGCTTACCAACAATATTGTTTTAACCCCTGGTTCAAGGGAGCTATTATATTTCAGGCCCAGGCATTTTAGTGTTAAGATCATTGCTGTCACAAATCTCCCAGGAATGAACTTTGTGGCAGCTAAGCAGCTAATAAGAAAATAACATTGTGTGACTAAAGCCACAGAATCAAACATTTTTATTGGCTTGTAGTGGGACAATTATAAGCCTGAATCCTTACTGCTGTTGCTGTTCCCTTTTGGATCTTTACATATGGTGGTCCATCAGAGGCGTTCAAGTTGTAGATTTTGAAGTTCTCCTTTTTTTTGACATGTGCAAGCCCCAAATTTATCCTTTCCTGGGATGAGGGCTTATACTAGAGGCATTTTCCCCTAACTCTCAGGATATCAGATCCTCCAGCCTCTTAAGAGGTCCAGTGCAATGACTTAACCTGCAATAACCTGCTGATGTAATGATTCACTCTGTCTTGTGGCACGTTAAAAGACACCCACTGACAATTTGTGTTTACAGCCTTTAAAAGCCAATTTTATCAATTAACTTTCTTATGTAAGTGAAAAGTGTTATCTGCTAGTTTTTGAAGAAAACTGGTTATTTTTAATGGGAGATTTACGTATTTTTGTTTTGACTAGGCTCGTCTAACATGTTGGATGTGGGCGAGGCCGTGCAGGGAAAATGTGAGGTCATGGATATCATGGATTACTGTGCTTCAGAGTTATACAAAAGGGAGAATTTCAAAATCAGTGTTTGAAGACAGTTATTGACTTGTTTACATGTGTTGCCAAAGAGACAGTGTGAATCAATATAATATGATCAATCTATACCCACAGTCCTGATAGAGGAAGTTTGAGTTTGTATTAATTTGTCACTGAACATGTTTTCTTTTTATCTACAACTTTGATCAGTGCTCAAGTCTTGAATATTTTATGATACTGAGAAATAATCAAGACTTAAAACTACATTTTTAGATGCTTGAAACTAGCATGCATAAAAATTGGTCTGCGTGCTGCTTTCTATCTGACAGCAAAGCCTCTTCTTTGTGCTTTGTTTTACAGTTACTGGGAGCAGCATTCCTGGGCATAGGCTTGTGGGCATGGGCGGAGAAGGTAAGTATAAACACATGCACATACAAACACACACTGGTGAAAAAGAACATGATTAGCTCAACAGCATAGCTCAAATTCTTCACAATACTTTGGCTGGAATAGGCTCGAAGTACAATTTGCAGGAGAGAGTTTAGCTTTTGAGAAAAGTGGCATGGAAAGCACCATTCCCTTAACACGTGAAGGCATATTGCATATTGCATATATGTATTTGCCTTCTATTTGCATAGAAACTGTTTACAGTTTATTTCCCACAGTGTACTAGTTACAAACGTAAGGTGCTGCCATTAAACTTTGTGTGCAGTGCATCATGGGAATGTTCTAAACTTCTTCCATTTAAGTTTGCAGCCAATTTGTTCATTAATTAGCTAGAAATTGTAACAGCATGTTGAGTAAATGCTGCACCAACATAGAAGCATTTAGTGATTAGCAATGTCTGGTCATGAACTCTGCACAAATCGACCTGCGCCAGAGTACCTTTGTGGAGCATCGTGAATAATTTAAAGGGATTAGGCTGAATGATGAATAGTGGGTACTGCTAAGGCATAATGGTGAGTTTGGGTCTCAGTGACTAAGATGATTAGTTTCAAACCCAGTGTGTGGTGCCAGACTACACTATTGTTTCAAGGCCTCATGCATAAATTCAGATGAAGACAGTAAATACAAGAACAGTACTATAAAAACACAAGAGTGCAGTATTGCCTCTGTTCTATAGTTGTACCCTAACTCGGTGCACGGGGAGCTTAACTTAAGCGGTGTGAGATTTCAGCTTCTGGGGCGTTAAAAGTTTGACGTCCACCATATGTGACAAGTAAACAGGGTGGTTAAATTGAGAGCGGGTGCCCATTTTTAGAGGCAGTAACCCCGGTGGGTTCTTTCCTGGATGGATGACAGATATAAAATGAAATGGTGAGAGATCATACATTAGTCAGAACACTTATTATGTTTCAGTTATCTTTTGTGCCCACAAACATTGCACCACATAATGCTATCCTGTGATATTTACTCATTTTCCAGTGAGTCTGCAGTTTGGCGTCAAGGTGTAGTACATGTTCAGGAAATGGGCTGTGGCTTCAGATAAAACATATCTTTGTCAGTGTAAAGCACGATGGAGACCAGAGACCCACAGGAAAACATATTCACTCTGTGGATTCAGAGCCATGAGGACAGGATATGCAGAGAGGAAGGAGAGATGTCTGTGTGTGAATGTTAACTGTTGTGATTGAAAGCTCTGAACTGTGTCTCTAAGTCACTTTTTTTTATAGGCTGGACAAAGATCTGCCAGAGGGAAATTGTATAGAAGATAAAACCCCTTTGAGGGGCGGTTGTTTTATTTTGAAAGGAACACACTTGATACATACCAATCTAATCAAATAACAGTTTTTCAGCTTCACTTCCTCATCTCTAACCAGGGCAAACCAAGCTAGTCTCTAAGCTGTGCCATTAGTTAAATTCTCACCTTTTCTCTTTGACAACACACACTTTTTTTCAAGGTTAACTGTGTGTGTGTTTTGTGTTGTTTTGCTTTGTTTTTTAAGGAATGAGACATTTTGAAATCTTGTAAAAGAGGTAGTACAGATTCCTTTTGGAAGTGATTACAATCAGAATTTTAACCACTCTCTTTTGTCTTTCTGTCTTCCCCCCAGGGTGTGCTGTCCAATCTGTCATCCATCACAGATCTAGGGGGCTTCGACCCGGTGTGGCTCTTCATTGTCGTAGGAGGTGTCATGTTCATTCTCGGCTTTGCTGGATGTATTGGAGCTCTCAGAGAGAACACCTTCCTGCTGAAATTTGTAAGCTTTCTGAGCAGACACAATTTTCACCACTTCATACTCCACTTTGATCTGCATTTCCCTTCAGAGCTGAGAATGTTATGCCTGCATGGCACAAAGATGTCTTATGTCATCACTAGACCAACTCTTATTTCATCGGAAAGTAACTCTGATTCATACCTCAAACAGAGCAGTGTTTTCTTTATCAGAACATTGTTTGTACAAGCCTAAAACCACAACAACAAGTTTTGGGAGCTTAATTTGTGTTCAGCTGTATTGATAACAATGTGTGACTGACAGAGACAAACTTGCCTTGTTGTTGGCTGTGATTCTGAGTAGCTATTAAGTCCAACCAATGTCCATTAGCAGCAATAAGTGAGGCGTCAGACTGAGGAGCTAATGTGGCTTTTGTGCATTTATCATTAGCCCCATCTCCTATGTTTACTGTAAAGGGATGATATAATGGTGCCTCTGGGAGGGTAGTTTTTGTTGCCACGCTCTCAGCAGCAAATCAGAATAGACATTACAACCAGACATGCACAGAGACATTACATCCTTTTTAATTCTGTGTCAAGAAATGCTATGCAAGAAAAATGTAGTTTGATTTTTTACAAAACAATAATTTCTCTTTTCTTCGCCAGATTTCCCCAATTGATGTGAATGATTTAATGTTTTGTGTTTGTTTATGTGTATGTTTGTGTGTCTTTACTCTCACCTCCATTTACGTCATGTACTTTGCAGTTTTCTGTGTTCCTGGGTTTGATCTTCTTCTTGGAGCTGACTGCAGGGATCCTAGCCTTTGTCTTTAAGGACTGGATTAAAGACCAGCTGAACTTTTTCATCAATAACAATGTCAAGGCCTATCGTGATGACATTGACTTGCAGAATCTCATTGACTTTACCCAGGAATATGTGAGTCCAACCCACTGACTGAAGCACGTGTGTCATTAACAGTAAAAAGTGCCAAGTTCCTCATAACAGGGCAAGTTTCTTGGATGAAAGATGTCATTCCTGTAAATTTAGTTTATTAACTCACGTTGAATCAGTAAAGTTCTGAACAGAGAGGCGACTGAGTCAGCCACTGCAGTTGTGGAGTAAATATTATAATTAGTGTAACTGTATTTCCCTAAAATGATTATCCAATTATATGAATGAAACAGTACTCTTGTGTGTAAACGCTGGGCTCTGTCATGACTGTAAAGACGATTACATCCACTCTCACTATCTGTAGTCTCTGACCGCCACATTAAGCTGGCTACCCACCCAAGCTGACCTGAGGCAGCCTCTAAAGAGTGGCTGCTATACGAGATCAGAGGAAATAAATCTGTCCGTTAGCCGGAGTTAGCTGTCTAATCTCTGCCTGTTGTTGCTGCTGTCTCAGTGGTCATGTTGTGGAGCTCACGGGCCCGACGACTGGAACCTGAACATCTACTTCAACTGCACTGAGTTAAACCCCAGTAGGGAGCGCTGTGGAGTTCCCTTTTCCTGCTGCATCAAAAAACCTGCAGTGAGTCACTCAACAGCAAAAATACAGGATCGGTTGTCCATAGTCTTATATCATGTTTTCAATTAACAATCCAAGAGTAAAGCAGTTTCAGCATTTGTTAGCATTTGAGTTTATTTTGCATTCTTGTAGTGTGTATTGAGATTGTAGGTGAAAGTGGGAAATGTTGATTAAGATGTAAAAGGTAATGAAGAATAATTCTGTTTTGTTTTCTGAGAAGCAAGCATCCAGTATCTAGCAAACATTGCAGCCATTATTTTGCAGTCTCTGCAGCTGTTTTCATTTCTCCTCCTATCACTCACACATATAATATAACAATTAATGCTAAAAAGGAAATATTACCATTTAAAATCTGACAGAGGAGCTCACTCTTCCTTATTTTTTCTTCTTTGTTTTTTTTTACAGGAGGATGTCATCAACACACAATGTGGTTATGATGTTCGACTTCAAGCGGTTGGTATCTCTAGTCATCTCTTTTTAGATAGTTCCATATACTAAACCCTGCATTTGTTTTATTTTATTCACTTGTTCTGTTTACACGATGTTCTGCTGTATTATTTTGAAATAAAGAGAGATATTTTAAAAGGTCAAATACCATTATAGCAGTTAAACAGAACCAGCTGTTGTTCACAGTACAGTCATTGACATTAGTGAAACATGATTGGCTGCCAGCCTTTGTGGATAAAGTGACACAAAGCTGCTGGGTGGAATTACTACTGAAGGCAAGATGACTGACAAACTGCATACCTGTTTAGTTGAAAGAATCTAAGCTGTTGTTGAGGCAGGAGTGGCAGCCAGATTAATTTGTCTTGGGCTTGATTAGTTGTCTCAATCCCCCAGTTTAAAATACCAACAAAATTTGATCATTTATGCCATCTTTATTTAGCATTCTAAATGGTTTTTAAATTATAAGAAATATGTAAAAAATATCTGTAAAAACCACAAAATAATGTATAAAAATCAACACAGACACACAGAATGTATAGGGTTAAGTATCACATAGTCTCCTCTGTGTACTTCTTGCCTTAATAACAGATTGTTCTCCTAACAGGGATAATTAGGCTCCACTTATAGCCTAGAGAGCAGCCTTACTACACTCTGTAATTGGCAACTCCGTGGGTTATGCCAGTCCGTTCCCTTTTCCTGTGTGTGTGGGTGTGGTGGTTATAACTCACTGCACTGCAGTCAGAAAGATTGCTGTTGCTAGGCACACTGCGGTATAGTGAACCACCTGCCACTGAGTTGGTATGAATTCATTTTCTGTGTGTACTCTTGTACTGACACTCAGGCCATTGACATTTTGTTGAAACCATCAGTGATAAGCTGTACTCTACATTCCTGTGCAGCTTGTTTATGGAGTGCAGGTTGGGAAAGAGGAACAGCAGTAGACATAGGGAGGACAGCAGCACAACAAAGGTAGAGGGTTGAAATAGCTTCTGAGGACGTTCATAGTGTTTCCACCTTTTTTTATAGGCTGCCAAAGGAGTCCTTTTGCCTCCCATTGGTTGAAAGATAACTTTCAGGTTCTGCAAGAGAACAAAGAGTTTTCCTGGTTGACTTGTCTTGAAGACTAACAAAGAGACCATTGTATAAAGCCCAATTCACACCTGTTTATGTCCCCCTTTTTAGAGTATCGGTTCTAAATTATACCTTTTATATTTCCGTCTCTGAATAGAGATGTAATACATCATCAGTTGAATGTTGCAACACAAACAGGCCATCTGTCCGGTAACAGGAAACAGCTTCTGCCTGTTTGTTTAGTCCAGACAGGGTCCTCAGAGAAACTCAATACACAGCCTTGATGTCCTCCGTGATGCCCAGACACTGACACGTTGTTATCTAAGTATGACTCAGCTGTCGTTCGCTCCTCATGCACTCCTCAGTGGTGAACGAGTCAGCGGGCAAAAAGCTATCTGCGTTGTTTTCTTTCTCAAACATTAGTCATAGGTCAGATCTCAGATGTTTGTTTAAACTATACAAGGTCAGTGCTCCCCCTTTAAATGTGACCATGTTGCTGTGATTTAAAAAAATGTATCTACTTATTTTTTTAATGTCCTTCTAATCTGATTTTTATAAAAAGGACCTGGATCGGCAGAAATATATCTATACAAAAGGGTGTGTGGGACAGTTTGAGAAGTGGCTTCAGGACAACCTGATCATTGTAGCTGGAATCTTTGTTGGTATTGCACTTTTACAGGTAAGGAGCCTTTTGTTTGTTTTACTTACATTGATATGATGAAACCTAGCATTTAAAATTAGATGTTTATGTAAAACATGTAAAATATGTATGGGCTCTGATTTTGTGTCATCACTGCCATCTTGTGGTGAGAAGAGGCAATCTCAATCAAAACCTGCAATACAGCAGCAGTCTGCTCTTCTTTTTTTTTTTTTTATTATTATCTCACTTTCTCTAAGCATCACTTGGCTTAATTTCCTGTGTGGCTTCCTCTTTAGATTTTTGGTATTTGCCTTGCTCAAAACCTGGTCAGTGATGTCCAAGCTGTCAAAGCCAACTGGTGACAGGAGAGGTGACGTGAGGGGATCACACCCCTCAGGCCCACACAAGGTCAACACAGCACACAAACAGTCCCGTCCAGCTGAGGACAGAGAGCCAGCAACATTGAACTCTGTCTACTTTACCACTGAGCTAAGCAGCACATACTCACTCTCACACTTGCAGACAAGCAAACACACCGAGTTTACTTTGCTGTTTATCAGTGACACTTGAATGGGGAGAAGAAAATATCCCAAGCGAACCAAACAGTCAACAATTTGTTTACCACTGAGCTGGGATTTGAACCCAAATATAGGACTTTACTAAGGGACTATACTGTACTTATTTCTGTTTCCTCTGATTTTGTTCTTTGGACAAGTTTATCTATGGGGTGCAGTTGCACAAGGACTCTTATCAGCTGGGAGACTGGAACCATGAAAGTACAAAGAGGACCAAAAACCTAGGAAGAGGAACAAGTCCCCTTTTTAGGTCAAGTCACAGAACCTCTGTTACACTCAATGAGGGTTGAACAAACGCTTTTTAACGCGCTTATCCCCACGTCCCGCTGTAGAGAATTGTGAGTGGCTGCTCGACCGGCCAGCACACACACACGGATTCCCCCTGCGTGTCATTTTTCTTCATCTTCGATGACCAACGAAAAGACTCTGAATACTAACTTATCATATCTGCAGCTTCAAATCATTTCAGGAGATATAAATTACTACTCAAAATGTTTAAAAAGTGCCATTAATATCCAGTGATATTTTTGTCTCTTTCGTCTTCTTCACTTGGAGTTTTTGCAAACTGCCCCACATTACCTCAGGGCTTGACCGAAAATATATGCTTTCTGCCGCCTGTTTTTAAGCATATTTTTTTCCCATCCATCTTTGTTGAAATTAGATAGACTAACTTAATGCAGAAAAAACATTGTTCCTTGAATGTTGCCCTGTTTGCTCTGCAATGATTGTATTATCCGAAGATTTATAGACATATGTCATGTTGTATGGAGTAGCCTAGTGTGGATTGGATTTTAGGTCTGTGCTATGGTATACAGGGAAAATGGCTTAAATTATAGAGATTTCTATTGTTTATCTCTGAGCATCCCTCAGGCACATGGGATTGCTGGTTCGGGGCCTTTTTACTTGACTTTACCATATTTGTCTTACATTTTGTCTTCTGCATTACAAAGTAACTCTGTCTGTTGTTATGTTAAATGTGTTTGATTCTTTATTTCCTTTTCATTCATAGAGACAGATTTATATAATGGGTTCATGGTTTGACTCCTCCAGTTCACCAGGCACCCGTTTTACCTCTGACCCATCAGTCAACTGCACAATATCTTCTTACTGTTGATATTGTTAATTGTCCTAATGAAGACCAAATAATATCAGCTGGCCACAAGCTAACTGCCAAGGTTTTGTCTGGCTAAAATTCAGATTTTATTAGTAATGCCAACAATAACACACAGCAGTTCTAGCCACAATGTGAATTTATTCTCCCTTTATATGGGAAGTGCCAGTTGAAATGAGAAATTATACAAAAATTAAAAATGTTACAGTATCGCTTTTATCTTAAATTCAATTATGTGTATTTTTGTTTGGACTGGTTTTTAAATATGATAGTAAATACATGCTGTTAAGTTTTGATATTAGCAAAAGTCTCAATATAACATGAATGCTGCTTTAACTATAGCTAGATTGATACAGCATATAGTAACCAAAATAACATGTATACTTCAAAGTCAACCAAGTTAACAGCAAATATCACATGATCACATTTGAACCAACTGACATTGTTAATGTTTACAGGATGACAACATATTCTTTGTTAATTTGTTTTTTCAAAGTTTACACTTTGTACATATGTTGGCCTTTGTTCTTCATTGTATACAAAAAACATCTTTGCCCACACAGCTTTTCGTCTTGTCCATGGTCCTCACAGAATGTGATTTTTATATATATATATATATATATATATATACAGTATCTCACAAAAACGAGTACACCCATGACATTTTTGCAAATATTTTATTAAATCTTTTCATAGGACAACACTGAAGATATGACACTTTGATACAATGTAAAGTAGTCAGTGTACAGCTTGTATAACAGTGTAAATTTGCTGTCCCCTCAAAATAACTCAACACACAATCATTAATGTCTATACCGCTGGCAACAAAAGTGAGTACACCCCTAAGTGAAAAATGTACACATTGTGCCCAATTAGCCATTTTCCCTCCCCAGTGTCATGTGACTCGTTAGTGTTACAAAGTCTCAGGTGTGAATGGGGAGCAGGTGTGTTAAATTTGGTTTTATCGCTCTCACACTCTCATACTGGTCACTGGAAGTTCAACATGGCACCTCATGGCAAAGAATTGAAAAAAAGAATTGTTGCTATACATAAAGATGGCCTAGGCTATAAGAAGATTGCCAACACCCTGAAACTGAGCTGCACGGTGGCCAAGACCATACAGCGGTTTAACAGGGCAGGTTCCACTCAGAACAGGCCTCGCCATGGTCGACCAAAGAAGTTGAGTGCATGTGCTCAGCGTCATATCCAGAGGTTGTCTTTTGAAAATAGACGTATGAGTGCTGCCAGCATTGCTGCAGAGGTTGAAGGGGTGGGGGGTCAGCCTGTCAGTGCTCAGACCATACGCCGCACACTGCATCAAATTGGTCTGCATGGCTGTCGTCCCAGAAGGAAGCCTCTTCTAAAGATGATGCACAAACAGTTTGCTGAAGACAAGCAGACTAAGGACATGGATTACTGGAACCATGTCCTGTGGTATGATGAGACCAAGATGAACTTATTTGGTTCAGACGGTGTCAAGGGTGTGTGGCGGCAACCAGGTGAGGAGTACAAAGACAAGTGTGTCTTGCCTACTGTCAAGCATGGTGGTGGGAGTGTCATGGTTTGGGGCTGCATGAGTGCTGCCGGCACTGGGGAGCTACAGTTCATTGAGGGAACCATGAATGCCAACATGTACTGTGACATACTGAAGCATCCCTTCGGAAACTGGGCCGCAGGGCAGTATTCCAACATGATAATGACCCCAAACACACCTCCAAGACGACCACTGCCTTGCTAAAGAAACTGAGGGTAAAGGTGCTGGACTGGCCAAGCATGTCTCCAGACCTAAACCCTAGGTGGAGGTGAAGGTGGAGGAGCGCAAGGTCTCTAATATCCACCAGCTCCATGATGGTGTCATGGAGGAGTGGAAGAGGATTCCAGTGGCAACCTGTGAAGCTCTAGTGAACTCTATGCCCAAGAGAGTTAAGGCAATGCTGGAAAATAATGGTGGCCACACAAAATATTGACACTTTGGGCACAATGTGGACATTTTTCACATAGGGGTGTATTCACTTTTGTTGACATTAATGGTTGTGTGTTGAGTTATGTTGAGGGGAAAGCAAATTTACACTGTTATACAAGCTGTACACTGACTACTTTACATTGTATCAAAGTGTCATATCTTCAGTGTTGTCCCATGAAAAGATATAATTAAATATTTACAAAAATGTGAAGGGTGTACTCACTTTTGTGAGATACTGTATATACACACACACACGTGTATATATACATATTTCAGTTATAGCATCTAAGATTGCCTGCTTTGCAAGAAGTGAAACATAATACGAAACAGCAGTCATTTGAACTTAGGCGTCATGAATGCACAAGTAGAATAACTTCAGTCGAGCACAATGCATCTGTACTGGAGTGAATGAGCCTTAATGACTTCACTCAGATGAAATGGATGAGTTTCCTTAGGAGAGGCTCATTCGTTTCAACACTTTAGGTGTAATTAGTGAGCCAGCGTGTGCAGCAGTCTGGGAGATTTTTTTTCTTTTAGATCAAACTTAAAAATATTTACAGGATAAAACAAAACGTACAGTTCTTGTAAATTCCCATTCCAAGTTGCAGCATTTCCTTGATTTTGCGAGATTTGTTTCTACTCATCGTGTTATTCTAACTGTGTGTTGGCTTCTTTGGTCTACTGACTGTTCTAAATGAATCTGTCCCACTCCAATGTCGAAGATTAGGATAAAAGCAGTTTCCGCCCTCTAAACCTTTTCTAGCTTGATCTTTTGAAAAATGGGTTGAAACAGATAATGTGTTATGTGTGTATTTAGTTCAGCAAATCTTTGAAGTGTTTTCATTTTTTTTTAAATCACCTGCAATTGGAAGTGTTTGCTCAGGGTCTTAAACACCCCTTTCCCTCTTTAAAATAAACCCCTCTGCTTAAGCATGCAGGTTCATTCTGTGTTACACATGATAAAATGGAGGGGCCGCTGCCTTTTTCAGTGATGCAGAGGATCTGGCTGAGGCAGGTGGAGGCCATGGGTGTCAGTTCTGCTGCAGTACAGAGCTGCAGCTCTTTAACAAAAAGCACTCCCACTCTCTCTCAGCAGCCAACACCGTGTCTGGAGAGATCTGCCAATAATCACACAGTCACCTTGGTAATATGGACAGTAATGCCATAATAATCTGTAGCAGCAGCATGAGAGGATTTCAATATGCAGACTCTACAAAGGTGACTAACTGGAGCAACAGCAGCTTTGGATAATTTTGTTTTTTATTCTTTTAACATTGGAGAAACAGGGAGGGAGAGAAAACTGCTAATTACGCTTTGTCCTCTATCATAATGGCCTTGTATCATGAAACACCTTCTTAATTTATCTGCACTCCCTGTGGGCAGTCAAATAATTCCCAAGGAGGGGCCTTATGCATATCATGAATGTATGTCTGTTTCAGCATGGACCTACTGCTCCACACATAGAAATGATCTTTTCCTTTATGCAGCACAATGCACAACACACATGAAGTTTAGGAATGCGAAAGAAAAGTTGTCTTTGTATTTTCTATATTATTCTTTTTTTTTTACAGTTAAAAAATGTTGTAGTGGACATGAAAACAAGTGAGCATTCCACCTTTTTCTGTCTTCTGTGCAGAACCACATGGACATATTATATGCAATTACAAAACATTTTAAACATAAGACACAACCAGTTTAACAGTGTCTTGGTTCTTAATTCTTTTGCAGTAGATGTAAATGTGGAAGATTTCCAAAAATCATTAAAATTCTCACTTCTGTGAATTTTGATGGTCGTTTCATTGATTTTAAACGTCATTTGCAACATCCAACAACAGCATTTAAGAGTGATTTCACTCAGCTTTGAAATAATTTTTTTTGCATATGATACAAAGTGACTTTACCTACCTGTCCTCTTATGTTTTTCAAGCTTTGAAGTCTGCTAATGTCCTGAGGTGTTTTTGTTGCTATTTCTTACAAAGGTGAGCAGCACATCAGACATTCACAAGGCTTACCTCATTGTGTAAAGACGCTGGTCACGTCAGAGCACAAAGATGCATATTAACAGCAATACCACAGTTATTAATATTGGCATTTCCATTCTAAGTCGTGACATTTGATCAAGACACAAGCGTGATCTGACTGGAATGAAAAAGCGTTTAGTCTTATTTTTTTATTTTTTTTATGTTGATGGGTGTGCACACATTTAAAAATATAGCATTTATGTTTCAGCCACACAGAAACCACTAAAAATATCTGTTCAACCAAAACATTTTTACTTAGTTTTTTAGTTTTTAGTTGTGTGACTTGATTGCAGCAGAATACTATGAACAAAACAATGTTATCAATCTGTCAGTTTCGACATGTCTGCCCTGATGGGTAGCTTTATAAAGAAATGTAAAACTGTGGGACATGGTCTGTTACACTGTATGTTGTGTTAAAATATTCTTCTTTCATATATTAAAGGATTTATTGTAACAGAGCAGTGTTTTCTTTTTTAACTCAAGCAATTATGTACATTAAGAACATTTAGTGAATTGGATTTATCTTCAATATTTCCATTGTATACTACTATGTTTAGTCTTTTAGAGGGAGCTATTTTACTTTGTAGTTCATTACATTTATGCATTTAATTATTATTTAGTTGTTAATTTATTCATTTTTACAGATTACATTTTTTCCTGACATGACATGATCAGTTCATGAATTATGATTTTTTTTTTATTGAACAGAAATTATCAACAGTATATGAAGTAACTATATTACCTAAATTTTAATACATTGGCAATATTAATGCAGTAATAATCAACTGTGTACAACAACTCTGAGTACACTCTGGTCATTTTGGTAAATAATTCTAGGTCCCATTCATTTAATTCATTTTTTCTTCATTAGTGAGTTTTATTTTTGTTTAGTGTTTAGTTTTTATATGAACTATATTCATTTCTTCTGGGCATGGCTTTTGCATAAATCTCTTGAAAGATTTTCTGCCATTGTTCACAGACAATTCTTTTCTGCTGCTCTTGCTGGAGGGGTTTTTTCGCTCTTCCGTCATCTCTAACATACTCAAAAGCTTTTTGTAGTATCCAGGTCAGGGGGACCCAGTCATAGTTTTCACTTTTATCTTTAAAAAAAAAAAACACTCCTGTGATTTCTGCAGTGTCAAATCAGTGCAGGTTTTATTAATATAGCCCAATACCACAAATCACAAATGTGCCTTAGGGGGCTTTGCAACCTATACAGACCATGACACCTTTGTCCTTAGACCCTTGAACTGGATAAAGGAGAATCTCTGCCAGTTAAATCCTTAACAAGATAAAGACCAGGAAGAAAGCTCAGAACAACAGAGGAGGGGTCCTCCTACAGTGCGTTCATTGTCTTGTTAGGAAATTCCTCTCCTGCACACCCGTTGAAACTTGGAGTCAGCTTTTCATGGTAACTCAACTTGGATTCGTAGCATCATCTATAAATGTCATCTCCCCGACACCTTTTGAACCACTGCAGCCCCATATCAACACATCCCCACCTCCATGTTTCATGGTCAACACTATCCACTGTGGTAGTCATGGCCAGGTCTATACCAAACAAGCAAATTGGTTTCATCTGACCAAAGTATGTTCTGCCAATATTCATAAGGTTTTTTCATGTTGTTTGGCAAAGTTGTATCTTGCAGTTTGTGCTGTTTTGATGGTTTTCTTCTTAGATGGTGTCTGAAGACATTGACACTGGGCAATTGCCTTCACTCTAATCAGTCACTGTTTTTCAGGGTTGTGTAGTGAATAGTCTATGGCATTATTTTTTGAAGACATCCACTGTGCCTCGAGTTATTGGTTGTTTTTTTTAGCTATATTTTCCTATAGTTCTTAACCACTGCTGCAGATGTGTTTCAACTTATACTCTGTATCCTTTCTCATGTTTATGAAGTCTGAAAACCTGGTTTTCTACTTGTTCTGACAATTTCTTACAATGTGGAGCCACATCTCAGGCAAAAACTGTGAGAGCTGTGGTGGTCACAGGATATTTTCTAACCTTGTTGATGCCCAAAATGGAAACCACAGTTGTAATCATTTCTGTTGTATTGAGATTGTACTTTAATGCTTGTATGTCCAATGTATTCTATCTAATCCTACACTTGAACTTAAAAATAATACAATTATTGTAAGATGGTAAAATTGTAGTCGTATTGGACCATTTTGTTGCACTTGGTGTATAACAACACCAGAATGTATAATTTATTTTGCTGTAATGAATATTTTTATATATCAACTTTTACTATCGATAGGAACTTGAGAAATAAAGTAGAGCTGTTATATGCTGTCAGGCAGTGACTATAAGGTAAGGAACTAATCGTCCTACGTAGACTAGAATGCTGTTTTAGATTTTGTGTTATTAGGATTTTTTAAATTTATCATATGGTTCAGTCAACCGATAGAGGGAGACAAATAGTGACTAGGAGCTCAGACATTGACACTTCTGCTATGACTTCATCATTTATGCTGTAAGGAAGCAAAAATGCAACGCAAAAATGGATATTATCTGCATTTATCTGAAAGCCCAGTTAAAGACAAGAAGGATTATGGCTGGAAAAACAAAATATAATAAACAAAGCAGATAGTTTTGTGAGTGTATTGGATTTTTGTCATTAGTTGCATTAATGGGAGGGAGGAAGTTCTATAAATCCATTCAGTTACTTTCTATTACTGCTCTGCATCTAGATTTTAAAGTTCAAAGAGAAATACTCTTCAACATTAATCCATCAGCTTCAGAGATGATTGACATTTTCTTTTACCGTGCATCTCAAAGATAAAACACTCCACTCCAGCCCAGTGCCAAAGTGGAGCTGTTTCCTTGACAAGGAATGAATGACTTAGACACAAGCATCAGTGCTCTTTATGCAACAGTTTCTGGAACAGCAGCAAATGATCATTTGAAAACGTAGCTGTCCTTGAAAAATCACAAAAACCTGTTCACAGAAAGCATGGAGCTTCATGGCTGCACAGACAGCAGCTGCAACTAAGATTCTTCCTCTCTGATTTGATTTAAAGCAACTGCTACCATGATCACTATCTCCCCAATAAATATAAGCAACCTTGTGCTTTCCGTTTCCTGGAAACCATCATATACTGTACAGTAGACAGTGACAGTTTTCTTACATCCACACAGTTGTTCATCATTCAAAAACAGACCATTTTCACCATCAGTTAAAGGATACAGTTATGTTTTTTGTATTATCTTCATGTTGTGGTTGAACACAGACCATGCTAATGCATCTGACCTCCTGACCTAGCAGATATTGTTCCACTTGTTAACACTGGTACCTTGTCATTTTCATATAGTGGTTGACTTTAAAGATAATTGGAGCTCCAGTAAAGTCCTATTTCCGACTTGAATCCACATGGTGTTGGTTTTTAGATCTCTGAGATTGTAGCAAAGTCCGAAACTAATTTGTGTGCAGGAAGAAAAATGTCATGAGGGTGTATGTATTCTGCTTTGTGGTTGACTGAGCACACTGCTGTATGAAGAGCACTTTGCTTTAAGCATTTAGGTTTACAACAGTGATCTGTAATGTACCACTGTACATATAACTCCATTACTGCATTCAACAGATGCCCATTCACATCAAATCACAGCAATCAAACTCTGAACCACACCACGCAGGTCATACATATATATGTTACCTATATAATGTTAAATAACATATGTCAAATCAATCAATAATTATGTCAAATAAGTGTTTATGTCATGTTGCCATGCAGCCTTCCAACCACGTGAGGCGTAGTGATGGCATACACAGGTTTAAGTGATGTGTATGGGCACGGATATTTACCAAATACCTATGAGCTTGTCAGGGCACATCTTGCATACTACAGGCAGATACTCTTTCATGTACAGTCATCAGTGACATTTATTGTGAATAGGAAAGTTTTTTTCCCTAACTTTAGTCTGCAGGGCAGTGTTTTCCCCACAGATAACAAAAGCCCTTTGATGGAATGTGATGTGATTTATCAGCTCATCGTTTCTTTTAGTTCTATGAAGAACATAGTAAAAACCCATGCTAGAAATACCCACTCAGTAGTGGGTGGCGTCACATCTGCGTCAGCTAACTTGGAGAAACAGTCATCACATGACAGTATTCATCTTTTCATGTGGCGTGTTAAAAGCACCCTGTTGGAGGAGCAAGGGCAGAGATTGAGGGGTATAGGGGAGTTACTGCGGGACAAATTATGCATTTGTTTACACATTAAAGTAAGTAAGTTTCTTTCGGCCACCACCACAGCGGATCATCTGCCTCCGCATATTTGATTTCATACGCTGGATGCCCTTTCTGACACAACCCTCCCCATTTATCTGGGCTTGGGACTGGCACAACTGCCCTACCTACTGTGCCACTGTTCCCGATGCATTTGTTTACACATTATTTAAGTTTGTGTTTTACAGCTTTATCAACATGCTCTATTTTTGTTAGACGTTTTATTTTTGTGGTAGAACTGCAGAACAACACAACAACAGAATATAAAAGGAAAAAACTCTCTGCAACACTCATGACCTGCAGGTGGCAAGAGTATGACATGCCGTAGCTTTTCCCGTCTTTGCCTGTAGGTGGCGACATTCATGGGACTTTATTCACAAGTCGAAAGAGCTGCTGTTACTTTACTTTCCTATCGATGCAGACAAAGATGGCTTACCTCAGCAGGAAGTCTTCAATATTAGCTGGAAGTTGTTGATCTTGGCAGATGATCATTAGTCCATCATGTCAGTCTGTGATCTCGGCCTGCAGGCAGGTCCCTCTCAGTGTTGCAAGTTCCAAGTTGTTGAACTGGTCTGCTCCCTTTCCTGGAGAATCATCAGGGTGCTGATCCTGAATGATTGTTTTATTACAGTTTAAACATATGCTAATTAATCAGGTTGTGTTATATGATAAAAATGCTACCAAGAAGTTAGAAACTGACTTGTTGGGGTTTTTTTAAACTGCAGATTTGCTGATGAGGCATTGTTCTTCATTAACTTTCATAAAGACTGTATAGTTTTATATACTGCACAATTTATTAGTGTGATTTTCCAAACTTCATTGCACTATAGATGTGATCATACAAATGACAGTAGGGGATATACAGTAGCTATGTATCTGCAGTGTCTGACTCTCAGTGAATAGCCCAAAACACCATGTTCGAGATTTCACAAAGTTGTTGTAATCTTTAGCTGAACCGCTGAGTTAGATACACACAGTTTGTAATTAGCCAATTAAAGAGCACGGTAGGGCCACTGTCCTGAAAAGGATAACTGTCCTCCATTTGACACTCAGGGAAGAAAAGCCTCTTGTTCCTGTAGGTGTGTCAAAACCCTGTATTTTCAAATTATGTTCAGTATGTTCAGTATGAGGTTGGCAAATTAATGGCAACCCATGATGGATATAGAAAACTAAAACCCTTTCAATGCTTTTTATCAACCAAACACAAATTAATCAAATATCATAACACAAATATGTGTCTCAGCATGCGTAACGATTCTTTCATATGGTTCACATGGGAACAAAAGCCACAACTTTAAAAGGCACAAAGATTTAAACCCGCTACAGATACACTGATTGATCTGAAAACACATCAGTTATCAAGGAACACTAACACATTGAGAGGCAGTGGGAAAAGTCCCTGTAGTCGTCCTCGTGGGAAAGGACCATGTCACCCTCCAGACAGGGCTGTTAGTGCTGCTGGCATGGAGAGCAATTGATTTTATTGATGTGTTCTGTGGAGCTGTCAAAGGTGTGCATTCACTATTGGGTGATGTCACATCTGCGTCATCTAACTTGGAGAACCAGACATCACATGACAGTACACAGCTCCTCTGCTTTTCGTGTGGTGTGTTAAAGGCGCTCTTTCAGAGCAGCGAGGGCAGAGATAGAAGGGCATGAGGGAGTTGTTGACACATACTGCAGTAGCTAGGAACACAAACCTTTGAAGTATTTGGGAAAAACAGGAACACACTTTGAAGTGGTGTGCCCTTTCTTGTTAATTAAATTAGAAGAACTTATTTTCTTATCCAGTTTGTCTGACGCCATTTGTACGATTTCTATCTTTTGTCTTGGAGTTTTGACCCCTCGTGATCCACAGTTCTGTATAAGGAGGCAATGGTCTCATTTTAGACAAAACAGACAGACACACACAGCAAATGATGTCATGTGTCAACTGCCACACAAGCTCAGACAGGACCGACAGACCTGATTAGTTGATGGTGTAATTCAATGAGTTTCTGCAATTATCTGAAAAAAAACGGTGATTGAATCAGAGCCCAATTTAATTAATGGCAAGAGGGATTACGTCCGAAGCACAAAACACAAGGCACCGCTCTTAATCTGCTGGCATCTCAGTCACAATGCTGTGGGGTTAAGTTGAAGGAGAGAGCTGTTCAGGCCGACTATAACTCACCAAAGTGCCTCTGCTTTAAAGACAGAATCACACAAGAGCTAATTGCATGTCACCAGTTTTTAGCTGGAATATTTATCTGTGCTATAGATATTTATAGTACTTTCAAGGTGCTTGACAACAAGAGCTAGGTGTAAAAGTGTGTTTGTGTGTGTGTGTGTGTGTGTGTGTGTGTGTGAGAGAGAGAGAGAAAGAACTACTCAAGGGGACACATTTTTACATTTAAACCAGTTAGATGGGAATGTTTTGTCACTGGCAACAAATTGGTGTTCCCAAGTTGGTTTCACTTCAATTGCATTTGTTACAATATAAAATAACTTAAGCTAAGTTTAAGGTTAGTGGGATGGTTTAAGCTGCTCATGTATTGGTTATGTTTAAGGTTAGTCTCTAGAGAATGAGTGTGAGTTTTATAGTTCTTTTATAGTAGTTTGTCATTTAAGGAAATATACTTATTTGCTTTTGTATTGAGAGTCTTCACTTGGCCCAGAATAACACTATAACCACTACTTGTCCTTTTAACGTTTAAACTAAACATGCTCATCTTTAGTTTTCATGTTTAATGCTAATTGGCAAATAATATCCCACCATCCAAAGACATGCATGTTAGGTTAATTGGTGACTCTAAATTGTCCGTAGGTGTGAATGGTTGTTCTACATGACAGACTGGCAGCCTGTCCTGGGTGTACCCCACCTTTCGCCCGAGGACGTCTGGGATAGGCTCCAGCACTCCCGTGACCTTTATGAGGACAAGTGATTCAGATTTTGGATGGATGGCCAATATTAGGATGCAAACAAAGGTGTGGAACACAATAAACATTACATCTCCTAAGAACTAAAGATACTAACCTTGGTAAGCATCTTGGTAAATATTCTGTGTTTCTGTTTATAATTCAGTTTTAGTGCTGCAGGAGTACCAGAAAATGTCACTTATGTTGCTAATGTTGCTTATTTATCAGTGTATGTTGGTGTTATAATTGATATCAGGATAGAAGGGTGAGTTTGGTGCATCTGTAAAAGCAATACAAGCAGCTGTGTGTTTCTGTAGATGCTCTGCACGATTGTATAGTTGAGGAAGTTTTGCCACATACATACCGTCTCAGCTTCATTCAGAGTTCTCACTGTAGTCGTCTGACAAGCCTAAAGAGTCTGTCCCATTGTTTCCTTAAACTCTCACACACATTAGTATTACTCTGAAGGAATATTTTAAAGAATTAAACTGTAAAATTAAGTTTCTTTAAAGGGCCTTGAATTGTATTAATGAACAAATGAATGGGTGTGTTTCAAGAGCATTAATCACGTTAAACTTCACCGTGAAGGGATCGGCTAATGGCACCCTAAAAACAGTTAAAAGTAAAGTGCAATAAGCTTTTCTTACACACTTCATGTAGCAAAGAGTTTAAGCTTTATTTGGCATGAAATGTGGAATCCTATCTACAAAGACGCGTTCTCATAATCACATCATTCCTCTATATATTAACAAGGCAAGCTTACATAATGTATGCAGCTGCCAACAAGTCCTATTTAATCATATTACTGAGAAACAGGTTCTTCAGTACATGAGACTTTTTCCTCTCCCTCTTTAGTGCTGCAGATTTGTTTATCTCCCACCTTAATACAGGGCAATTTAATCACACTCCTTTTGAGTTTAGGTTTAGTAAAGTCATGGACTGATAGCTACTGTAGCTGAAAGAGCTACAAACTGAACAGTTTTTTGTGTGTGGGCTGAACCGTTGCAACATTGCTGAAAGAAAGCTTTATAGCTGTGAAGAAGCACATGTAGCACAACAGAAAGAGACTCACACAAAGGCGAATGTTCAGCTATACTCTTTCAGACATCAACAGTCTTGACCTTTACATTGTGCTTTACTGAAGAGTCAGGATTCGTCCAACTATTCGATCCATTATCTATACTACTAATCCTTTTTAAGGTCATGGGAGTCTGGAGCCACTCTCATCGCTTATTTAGCAAGAGGCGGGGTACACCCTGGACAAGTCTTTCACATGGCTGACACAAGAAAAAGAGAGACAACCATGGTACAGGCAACTAGACTTCTTTCTTGTTAGGTCAAAATGTTTCACTACTCATCCAAGTAGCTTCCTCAGTCTGAGGAAAGTTGGGAAGAGACCTTAAATTTATCCTCCAAGTTGGTTTCACTTTATATCTGACCTGAATCGGCTCATTAGGTGGACAGAAGAAGGGTGTGTGTGAGTAGATGTAATAGTTACAACCCCTCCTACCCCATTAAAGTGGGTTGTTAACTCTGGCCTTCCTGGTGGATGTGTGAAGTGGTCTTGATTTTTCTGGGGATGGATGAAAGGGCAGTGCGATAAATTGGAGACATATTGTGTCTAAGGCCTCCATTTCTGTTGGGGGAGGGATTTTCCATGTGCACACGTATGTATCTCTCACGTACCTCCTATCTTCTCCATCCAAAATGGGCACACGATTGTTTTTAGACTGTGGGAGGTAACCAGGGACCAGGATGGAAACTTTTTATACTACATTTAGTGGCAGTCGTATTACATGAACTTTATATGCAGATTTAGCATTTCCAGTTTTCATGGTTTCAACTTAATATGGACCAGAAGTTTTTAAAGTGGTGCGTCATGACAATTAGGCAAACTCTGATGCAGAACAGCAACTGAAAGAGTCTCGTGGTGGATCTTTTTTTCTCAGCTGCTGTTATGTCAACTTACCAATCATGTTATTCAGGTATGCTGATTATTTTAACATATGTGGTAAAGGGCGTCCATAAGTGCACTTGGCACCAGGACATCCGGGGTCGCAGTTCGATGATCGACTTGTAGTTGTGTCATCAGATCTGCGACCTTATGTCTTGGACACTCGGGTGAAGAGAGGGGCTGAGCTGTCAACTGAT
>JAUMHL010000002.1:7869578-7882930 GCA_032362345.1 Sandelia bainsii | reverse complement strand
CCCCCAGAGGAGCTGGAGGAGGTAGCTGGGGAGAGGGAGGTCTGGGCTTCCCTGCTTAGGCTGCTGCCCCCGCGACCGATCCCGGATAAGCGGTTGATGATGGATGGATGGTAAAGTAAGTAAAATACATTGACTGTGTCAAATGTACATTTTATGCACTGAAGGTTGAACATCGGGCACACTGAGCAAAAGTATCATAATTTTTATTACATATCTTCTTTTATCTTTAAATGTTTATCTATCACGTTTTTACTAATTTATATTGTTTCCTTGTTCACTACACATCTCAAATGTTCTGCAAAAACATTACAAATACCTCTCAAAGATAAACACTTTTCTGAAAGTTATTTTTAGTTAGTTATATAGCCCTCTGAAAAGTCAGCACACTCATGGCCAGTATCGTTAACATTTTTTGTATTGTAAATTAAAAACAATACAAGAATACATATACAAAACAGATTAGACAGACTACATTTCAAATACAGGCTCCAAAGTATTTTCCAAATGGCCTTTTGCGACAAAAATGCATACATGTGGGATTTTTATTTGAGGTATGAACGACGTTAGAAAATGTCCTACATGTGTTTTTAGTTTTGGCCTTGGATGTGTTTAGTCCAACATGGTTCCACATCGTAAGAAATTGCCTGAATAAGCAAGAAACCAGATCAGACCAGATCATAGTTCATAATCATTAGAGACTTCATAAAGATGTGAAGAGGGCACAAAAGCATATGCACACGACTGGATGTAAAAACACAGGTGCAGAAGTGCTTGGGAGCTATAGGAAAAGCCATACTATCAGTAATTGAAGGCACAGCGGACATCCTTGAAAAATGACACCACACACAATTCACTGTTGACACAACTTTTAACCAGAGGAGTAAGTGCTTGACTTATATTGACTTGATATGAGGATTATCTGTGGAAATTGAAGTTTCAGTGACTGATCAGACAGTGTGAAGGACATTGCAGATGGTGTCCAAGAATAAAATGATCACTCAAAAAAACTGAAAGATTAACTTTGCCAAACAACATGAAAAGAATCCTAAGGAATATTGGCAGCTCATTTTCTGGCCAGATGCAACCAAAATAAATTAGTTTGGATCAGATGGGTACCAGCCTATTTGTCATGGACCTGGCTATGATTACCACAGTGAATAGTGTGACCACGAAACATGGAGGTGGGAGTGTTGAAAAGCTGACTCCAGGTCTGTAGAAGCTTGGCAGGAGAGGAATTTTACAACATGACAATGATCCCGAACACGCAGCACTAATCTCCCACGTGTTTTTGAAGATGATAAAAAGTATGTCCCTTGACTTGAACCCAACAAAACACCTTTGAAGTGTTTTAAAGTGGAAGGCCGATCCCTCCAGCAAAGACCAACTGAAAAGAATCAGGAATCGTCTGTGCACATTTTGTGCAAATACTGGTATCCACAGGCAAAAGGTATAAATCTAATAAAAGATTTGCAGTTGCTTAATATTTTAGTGTGCTCTACTTTGCCGTTAAACTCTGTATAGGATTCAACTATATATTACTCTCAGTCACAAAAACACCTCAACTACAGACATCTACTGTACATTAACTACAGCAGACATTCAACAGAGCTAAACCAACTCACACTGGCCATCAACTTTCCAAGCCTGTTGCTGAATGACGTTTGGTTAACAATCTGTACAGCAAATGATGTACTGCACAGTGCATGAGCACATTGGCCTTGATCCTGTCGTTACTGTTGGCCATATTTATACTTTAAACTTCAGAGCAAATTTGTGTGTCGAGTGTCTGCACCTATTAAACTGCTTCATTGGTTTTTGCTGCCAAAACTCTCATCTTCTTACCTTTTATTGCCTTCTTAGGTCTGAGCCTGAAACTATATTCCCCCCTTTACTGTAAGCGTCATGACTTGAACAGTACGTTCTCTGGCAAGTACACTGCAACACCAGGTCTATTTCAGTATTCTGTATACTGATTAACTTTCTGTTTATCTGTGAATGTTTTTTAAAATTAGAAATGAAAAATGCTTAGTTGTTACTGACCTTAACCTTTTCATTGTTGTGCTATGCTGTCTATTTATGAGTTTTTATGGTGGCCAGGTAACATAGAGTTTAATAGGAAATATCACACAGACAACAGCAAGAAACTTTGAGAAACATGAATTCATTGACAGTCGGCCTTGGCTTCCAGCGCACACTGTGTAAGGCCTCAGCAGGAGTCCCTTTCAGCAAAACAAACACCTCTGCGTCTGGCTGTGCGTATAAAAGCGGAAAAGTGTTTTTCAGCGGTGAAATTGAATGTCGAAATCGATGTTCAGATTTTGTTTTGATATGGCTGAGGGTTGTCATATCACATTAAGATGGATGTCCTGTGGGAGGTGTTGCTGGGAAGTGTGATGAGGAGAATCCTTTCCTCCAGGAGCAGCTAATCAATATGCCTCTCAGACACTCTCTTCTTCAGTCGGAGCGCCACTTCTTTTTTTTTTTTAACACTGCTGACACAGTTCAATTAAACTTGTACTGTGGAAAAAAAGGCTAACTCTAGTCGAACTCATTTCAATTTCAATACACTCAAGCATTTTCCTGCTATTTAATCACGTTACATCTTACACTTTCCCCAATATAGATGCATAAAATTTTTTACCTAATCTCACTAGTAACTGGTTTCTGTTAGTACCTCTGTGTGTGCACTGAGTTATGACCAGTCACACCTCACTCAGCATGGTTGCATCCTCTGTGATCACTCCGTCAGCTGCACTCAGAATGAGACAGAACAAGTGTGGAAGTGATTATACTGAGGTGCCTCGGGGCTGTACACAAGCACCTGATCAATATTCAATCTCAGTTATTTCACCCCACATTACCATCCCACACAGGGCTGCTCAGTGACTGGAAGCCCTGTCGCTGCTCATTGAGAGTGAGAATCGCTTAATCAGAGAAAATAACTAGATTCAGTGGTGTTAATAAGCTCATGTTAGTTAATAGGTAGAGATATTCTGGTGGGCTTTTGATGCGATATGACGATAATGATTTTGAATAGTTCTGCCAGTAACTGTATATGGTATGTATACACACACACATACATATATATATTATATATATAGTACGTACTGTATACACACGTGTGTGTATATAACTAAACTATTGCCATAACACCTGAGCAAACACCTTCTGCTGATAAAGACCATGAAATCAGGTGGAAAACTCCAAAAGAAATTTCCTAAATAAACATTTAGTTTTTGTCATTCAGTCCATTATGATCTTCTTTCTCAAATTTGTCTTTTCACACTCACCGCATGTATATGTTTGGAAGATGTTTGTAAAATGTTTGGTTTACTAGACAATATCATTGCCATATTTAATTTTGCATGACTTTCTGGTCATCTGGTGAACTGTTAAGATTTTTCTCATATTCTGTGTTTGACCTTGGTTCAGCTGCTTTTACAAACCCTGACAATACGTGAAATTGGAATTATGCTTCTCCAGGTTAGCTAACATTGTGCTCGTACTCATTTTATTAAGTCTACATACAGTGGCAAGAGCAAGTTAAAAAAAGTTACTGTTTTTTGAGATTTGGTGTGTGTGTGTGGGTCTGTATTCTAAATATCAACAAACAGTCTTTCTAAGCAGATTAGTCAGTCATGCTGTAGTAGATTTACTTTGATGTTCAGGGCCATTGTCCTGCTGCATTACCCAGGTCAGCCAAACTGACATTATCCTGTAGGATACCTTGATAAACTTGGAAATTATTTTTCCCTTCACAATGACAAGTGTTTCAGGTCCAGAGACAGCAAAGCAGCCCCAAATCATGATGCTCCCTCCATTGCACTTCCTTGCTGGGAAGATGCTTCCATGTTAGTATGTGGTTCTTATGCCATACATAGTGTTGTGTGTTCTTCCTGAACAATTCCATCTTTGTTTCATCTGTCCAGCAGACATTTTTCCAGCAGTGTTGTTGAGTGTCAAGGTGGTTTAGCAAACTCCAGGCGTGCTGCAATGTTTTCTTTGGCTTTCTTAATGGTGTCCTGCCATAGATACCATGCCTGTTCAATGTGTTGTGTATGGTTGACTGATGAAGAGAGATGTTAACCAGCTCCAATGAATCCTTCAAGTTTGAACCTGTTACTCTAAAGTTCTTTGTTTTTTGTGAAGCATGGCTCACATCAGCTGCTACTGCTTATGAATTTCAGACTGAGACTGTTTGGATGTTTTTATAAGTCAAAGTAGCTCTAAACCACACCTCTCATTTTATTGATTGGACTCAAGGTTTGCTAACACCTGACTCCAGCTGCTGTTTAGTGACATCAGAGGCCTACTTACTTTTTCCACCATCACCATCATCCACCATGTGTAATGGGTGTGTTCAACAAAGACATGAAAGATCATGACTGTTTGTGTTTTATCAACTTAGGAAGATTGTGTTTGTTGGTATTTGTGACTTTAGTGAAGATCAGTTTAAATCTCATATTAAAGATTTCCCCAGCCATGATTTGTACTTAGCACTCTGTGTGAAGTGATTTATGTAGTTCACATACAGCCTTGCATAGAGACCAATACTGCCATGTTACATGTACTCTTTGTTTATATTGTTGGGACATGATATATCTAATAACCTTGTTTACTTGACCTTGCCTAGAAACACTGCTGAGCAGGTTGCTGTTGCTTTGTGCTCTGTAAGATGCAGGAGGGGAGGACCTACACTAGCCTTCATGAGACCACTGTATGCTGTAATAATGTTTAAGTTATGCAAGGATTACACAAAACGTTCTTTCAAGACACACTTCTGTATTTTTTATTTTAGACCTCATGACGACAACTTATACAGGCTTTGCTTTGTAAGTTTATATTCGTTTTAGTCGAGGCCTGAAGGAAGGTGTTTCTCAGTACAAAGCCGGTCATTTTGCCTATATGAACAGAGGGCATAACTTATGCTTTCATGTATATGAGTCTAATTGAGTGCACAAACAGCTTCCACTGTCCCTGATGTACACAGTTAACCACATAGCATCAGCTTTGTCAGTATCCTGCTTTAGTTTCAGAATAAAAACAAGATTATGGAATACAACCATGAATAAAATCTTGTTTTAGTGACTACAAAGACAATATCACACTTTCTATTTAGGACTTCATAAAGAGGTTTCCTATCATTTTACTGGGCATACATTGAGCGTGAGCCTGTCATATAGCAAATCTGTTTTATGTGGGTGATATATCTTTAGTGCAACAAATATAAGAGAGTAACCACCTTGTGCAACAAGCTTATATGTTTCCTTTCCAAGTAAATGATTCTGTTTCTAGTTCAAGTTTGTCATTCCAGTTTGAAAATGAGCTAGCATTACAAGCTCAGCAATAAAGCAATAACAACAAAACCAAACTGTACCCAGTAACGAAAGTGTGAACCCAAATGGATGGACCAGTGCACGTGAAGGTTCACATATCACATCAATGCAGCACTGCTTCCCCTACAGTCCAGCACTGTTGTTTTTTTAGTGACTTGCAAAGTATCGTCTCCACACCAGTCAAAGAGAAGTGCTGCAAAAGCATGCAGTAAAGTCCCACCATAATGTTGCAGAGGATTTGTTTACTGGCAAGACAATAAGCCTAAACATGCATTACAGCTCTGCAAGGCTTATTTATATCCAAGGAATAGCAACAAGTGTTCTTTTGCATGGCTTACCATCAGCAGTCACAAGACCAAAACCTCAATGTGCATCTTTGGGAACATTTGAAAAGAAAAAAAAATCAAACAACATCACAAGACAGTCTCTGGGATGCTCTAAAAAGACTTTGAATGTGGGGTTTCAAATTTGGAAGAACTGGTGGAGTAAATATGTAGAGTGTAAGCTCTGATCAAACACTTGACTCAGGCGAGGCAGAAAAGAAATCTGATTAATGAAGAACTGCATGTAATCCAGGGTTTTTTGGCCATGTCTATGCTGATGGAGATAAACTTCAAAACACGTTTGGCCTCCTATCTGCAGTTTTACACACTGGAGGGTAGCGGAGGAAAACAGCTTTTTGAAAACCCTGATGATGTTCATAGACATGATCAGTACTTTTGTGAAGCAGCAAAGTGAGGAAGCCAACAGCTCTCACTGTTATTCCTCATTTCTTTCTTCCCTCTAGCTGATAACGCTAAAAAGGTGTTGACCCGCTGTGTCTTTGTGTCGGTTGATGAATGCATCAGTATAAAGTAGTGATTTGAATGAGGATCTCAATGCAGCAGCCCATGTATTCTGTTAGCAGTGGCAAGGCCATGGAAAATTCACAACGTTTTAGTCTTAAAGTAAATAAAACACAGTTTATGTGTTTAGTTAAAATACTCTAATAATATCTTAGATGTCAGGAATATTTGCATATGGATTAGTATTTATTTACACAAAATATAGTAACCTGTCTTTTGGAGTGCATTCAAATACTTTATCCAAGTTTTTAACCTCATTTTGTATAGTAATCTGACTTTATGCAGATAAACATAGTTATCATGTTTTAATTTAATGTGTCACCTCAGTCAAAGCCAGCTTCTGTGTGTTTTTAGTCAGCTGGTTCTTAAAATTTTTGTGTGTGTGGTGCATACACTTATATGCTGTTATACAGAGCCCACATCCGTTCACAGAGTGTCCTCCATCTTCCCTGAAAGTTACAGAAAAATTTAAGACTTTTCTTTACACAAGAAGTCACACAAGTTTCATATTCACTCACCAGATATGAAGTGAAGTTTGTGAGCTACTCCAAGCAGCAAACTTAAGTCTGCTGCAACACTTAAATAGTATACCCATCTCACTGTAGCATATCCAACTCAAGCTTTTAATCATGTCTGTGTTCTTACTGTAACCTGTTATGCTGCTATACCTGCAGAGCCCGAGTTTGCCTCACTCTAAAAGGGAAGTTAGTGTTGTTACTTGTGGCAAGGTCAGAAACAGACAGAAATCATCAGCTCTATTCATATTCCACAATTCACATAATGATCTATTCTACTCCAGATACTAGGCAGAACTGTACTGTACTGTACAGAAATGTAAAGACATTTTCAGTGTTTATTCTTCTTACGAACAGGGCTATCGTCTATGGTTTTCAAGTGATGCACATAAACAATGTGGGTTTGTTTAAAGGATAAGGAATATTTTTCTTGTTGTCAGCATATCCGACCAAAAACCAACTTTGTGTTGTCTGTCTCTCAGTCAGCTCTCAGTCCCCAAATATAGTTTAACTTAAACAGAAGGTTCAGAATCTTTCTAAAACAATTAGGCACTAGACTCTGTCACTAGTCACTGTTACTCACACTGGAGTTTATTGTATTGTACATTTTTGAGCGACTGATTTCACCAGTGTATGTGGAACTGGATCAAAATTTCAAATAGTGCCCATTTATTGCGTTTAATAAAGAACATGTCACCAATCAGCTTTAGCTACACAGACAAAGCTTGTTATTAATTAAATTCCTTGTTGATTTTGGTCTTTTGATGGGATTTGTTGACAAGAAGAAAAAATATAATATAATCAATGTTGTCCTTATTTTAAGTTTGTTATTAAAGCCTGGCAATGCAGTTTGATAAGATGGAAAAAGCAATGTATTTGGGTGTGGACGGACAGTGGATAAGCTGTTATTCATTTATAGTCTAATTCTCCAAAATTTAGAAGAGGCCACCCTACTCCCACTTGCACAGGGCAACATTTTCAGGAGTAATATTAACATTATTGCGACAGCACTGTGCTAACACAGCATCTTTGTGTTAACAAGTGACGTTTTTATAGTAGCCAGCATCAGCTCATCAGCCATAACTCTCCACCTGAGCACCTAAGCAGCATTGTAAAACTTCTATGTGCAGTGAGCTTCTTTAATGTTTCAGCAGCAGAGCGGAAAATTGCTCAGATGTGCATCTTTTATGATTTCATGATAGTGCTCCCTGTAAGATATGGGGAAAAAAAGTTTGGCTTCTTTTTCCAAGCCTGAGACATGAGTGTAAAGAATCCATAATTTGATTTATGATTTCTATAACGGGACTTACAGTGATCTACTTCACTGAGGAAAGAGAAGAAAATCACATGACCTATGTATTTACCCAGATCATAAAAGGGCTGCTGTCCAACTATTTATTAAACCAGGAATAGGATATGTTTTTGATGCAGAGCAGGTGTTGCTTGTATCTGTGAGTGTAAAGAGGAGGAAAATATTGCATGTTTAATTTGTTTATCTTTAATAATTAGCTGTCATCAAACAAGCTGTGAGAGCTCACTTTGAATAGAGATCAGAAAATCATGTTTAAAAAGAGGCAAACTAAAAAACGAAACATATATTTTCCTCAGGTACACATTAAACTAGAACAGTGAATAGACCTTCTGCTGCCTGTTTTCTTTTCCACCTGCTTATTTCTTATATTTGTAGATGCGTTTTTGTTGTAATTCAATGTGGAGATCCACATTTTGGGAAATATGCTTTCTTGCTCAGACAAGAAGACGAATGACACCATCTACAGCCAGTAGCGTGTTGGCTTGTTTCTTCTCCACCAGAGGAAGCAGCGTCCAAATTTTGTTGAGGGACCATAGTTCTATCCCCCCAAAATCTGGTCAGGAGGTAGAAGTTTGGTGTTCAGGGTATTGCTTGCAGTGCTAAACATAACAGTTTAGTAAAATACAGAGCAGCATTCTCCATTTTTTTAAAAACCCACTGCACACAAGGATTGTTTTTTGTCTGTTTGTTTTCTTGTTTAGCCTAGTCTCTTTTCCAGCACTGACTGAAGTATCACATTTGCAAAATGATAAATCACAAGCAAAAGCCAAATCACTGTGGCTTCCTCCATGATTTGTACAATCATGTTGCATAAATAAAGTGCTTCATGATGTGTATAATGATGTAAAAAGCAACCAACCATTGCATTTTTGATACATCATCAATTTGCTTAATCCTCCTGGGGGTTGGCCCCGCTGACGGAATGCAAATCACAGTTTCTTCAAAGGGAGGGTTCCTGGAGTTTAGATCCTGGCACAGAAAAGCACCAGGAACAGTGGAAATGCACCTACGGTTTTGGCCTCAAGTTTTGGCTCTATCTAAGTTGAAAACTTTGACCCACTGGCACCTCCAAATATTACTAGTCTACGGAAGAGGATTAGGGCCACCATGAAAATATTATTTGAGTTCTGACTTTTTTCTCAGAATTCTGACTTTAAACTCACAATTCTGAGAAAAAAAAGTCCAAACTCAAATAATATTTTCATGGTGGCTCTAATCCTCTTCCATACTAATCCTATCTTAATTACATGATAATTATAATAACAGATCATATCTTGTTTCAATAATCTACACAAACAGAAAGGCTAAAAGGGTTTTACATGGAATTAGCCTATGTGCTGTAACTACCTTCTTTCTTAGTGATTATATGCTGGAGTCTCTACTTGTTGCCTGATAACCTCATGGTGACAACAAGAATATGGGTTAGACAAACAAAATACAAATACTGCAGTTTGTTAGTTTACTTCAGTTTGCTGCTATTTTGTACTTTGGACAAAATGTATAAATACCTTTTCTACTAATTATATATAATAAAAGAGTCAAAATAGAAATGTTACTACTAATAAAATAATACACCCTTTCAATATTTCAGAAAATATTTATTTAATTTTTATGTGCACAGATTTTTTATTTTCCTTAATGGAGATGCTGCAAATTAGCCTCACATTTGCTGTGCGAGCCTCATCCAGTATGAAAAGCAATGATTGTCAAAGGTTGACTCAATGTAATCTCCTTAAACAAGAAATAAATACAAGGCTAAAGTTTGGGTTACCATGATAATTTTGTTAAACTGTATCCACAACTTTTAAATCAAATTACACCAAGGATCCATTATTTCCAAAGCATACTTCATAAAACAGCTGTGGCGCACTGATACTTCAGAGGGAAATTAATTCAGTTTATAAAACCTTCTGCAGCCTGAATATGCAGTTGATAACATAAAACTCAAACAAAACCCAAGGCTGAGGTCGAGGTTACATCCAGGGTCACATTATTGGATTATTTGTGGCACTGAATCTTTTTTTATTGTCAACCTTCTCACACCATCAGATGAACCTGAGGGAAACAGAATTTCACAACACCATAAGTGACAGTACTTCTTATTTTCATGCAGACCTCGCTACTGCTTCACTTGGCATCTCGTAGCAGCTCACCACGTTCATAAATAACTTAAGAGCTTATGAGAAGCACTGTAAATAGCAAAGTCAAGTGTTTTTGTTTGATATGAGGGATGGCAATCAAAGAAGCATTTTACATTATTATCACTGCACCAATCATTGACTAAAAGCCTGAATCTCATCCAGGTATTATTTATGGTTACATGTCAGCACTACTGCGGGGTTTTGGTTACTTGTCTCTCTTTTCCATAGTAAATCGTGTACTGAACCCAATCGCAAAGTCAGTAGCTAGCAAACTTGAAAAAAAATTGCACTTTTCTTCATTAATAAAATTAGTAAAATTATATCACAAATCATTGGAGTCTTAGAATTACCTTTGAAAGAATCCCATATCATCACATTAACCATATGTACATGTAAGGAAGGTACTCTTGACGAGCTTTTTAAGATTATGAGACAGACTAGCGTCGCCACAAACAAAAAGTGCAATCTATCATCTTAGAAATATTGCTAAGGTACGCCCCTTTTTTATTGCAAACTGATGCAGAAAAACTCATCCATGCTTTTGTAACAAGTAGACTTAACTATTGTAACTCTCTTTTAACATGTCTCTCTGGTGCATTGATTAACAGGTTGCAGGTTGTTCAGAACGCTGCCACTAGGCTGCTAACTCGGATAAAGAATAGAGATCATATTACCTTTGCATTGGCTCGCTGTAGTTTACTGTATTGACTTTAAAGTACTTTTGTTGGTGCATAAGGGTTTGTGTGGCTCTGCTCCTTTATATTTGACCATCCTTATATTCTAGTATGTGATCTTAGGTCTTCTGGCACACAGCTGCACTTCCAACAGCTACACTTTGGGAAGTGTGGGAAATGTAGCACTTTCTAATTCTGCATCAGAAATATGAAACAGCTTACCAGCAGAGATTTGGCTTGCAGCATCCTTGATGTCTTTTAAAAAGCTTTTTAAGAATTTTATAATTTAGCTTTTAATTATAAAAATCTGTTATTGTTCTCTTAAATGTTGTAAAGCACTTTGAACTATGATTTGTATGAATTGTGCTCTATAAATAAATAATTGATTGATTGGTTTCTTTTAGGGCCGTGACACTCCAATCTGACAGTCTGCTGACAGCCAGTGTTGGACCGTCAGGGGGCATCTGTTGACTTAGTTAGCTTGGCAGCAGACCAAGGTGAGAGCAACAACTCTGATTGGCTCTTAGGTTTAATAAATCACTGCACGAGAACAGAAATGGACCACAGTGCCATTTACAACTTCTTATCAGATATATTATTGATTAGAAGTAACTATAAACCATCTGTGGTGAGCGAGAGCAGTGTGAAAATTGTAAGCAAACGCTGCCAAGTGCTGCTTTGTTTACAGTTTGTATATCTGCAGTCCCAGGGCGTCTTCTGGCAGTCTTAGGGCCTCTTCTGCTTTCCCTTTTTGAATGACAAATAAAGAATACTGCTACCTAAGAGTTGTTTGCTAGTGCCTAGTGGGTCGAAGTCACCTCTAGTTCTTTGATGTCAGCTTCATGTGTCACAACCCTTAGCCTTCAAACACAACCTATTACTGTAACTGTGACATCAAAAGTCCCCTAAACATAACAAAGTAGGCACTAATCCAAAGTTGTTTCCCTTTTAAGTTGTTGTTGTTGTGTGTAAACCTAATTCCACCTTAACCATTACATTATCAAATTTGAAAATGTTTTATTTTTCCAACCTTGATTTGTGGACGCCAATGACAAAGATGTACTGTGAAAACAGTTGTATAATGTCTTTTGTGACTCTGGAGGTTTGTCAAGTCTGAGAAAATAACCCAAATTATGTCATAGTGATACCATCAAGGGTTATCTTGGCTTGTGTTTTGTAGCACAAAACTGTCTGGAGAAGTAATTTTGTCACTTTTCATTATGCAAATATCCACTCAGTCAAATGACATAATATCACTGCAAGAAGTGATCACATTTCTTTTGTGTTGTCTCTGCAATATCACTGTGTTTGTCTTCTGAGTTCATTATGGAAAAAGGCCCTTGTCACGAAAAATACATTTCAAAGCCAAAACTTGAAAGCAGATGCTGAGCACTTTGACTGAATACAGATTGGTCTTGCACTAATAATGACAAAGACAAACAACAACAGTCACAATACAAAGGAGTCTGTACATTAAACAGGACAACATTACAGCATCACCACAGTATTCTGCAAATTAAGACAACCAAAAGCATCTAAAACAATATATGTTACTGATATACAGGAGCCATTTTATTAACTTTATTATTTTAACCAACTTTCCTCCCATGTAACAAATCTTTCTGTATGTACAGCAGTCATCCAGTGTTGTGTATATTCCTGCCTTTTAGTAGCCTCCTTATAGTTGAACTTATATTTGTATGATGATGGTGGGATGCATCTGACTAACTACAGCTCAGGAGGACTAAAGGCTTGGATAACTAGCACCCACAGAAAAAACAGTGAAATGTCTCATGTATATTTTGTAACCTACATCCACATCCACTGGGATCAACCCGCCTCCATAGATGTAGCCTGATGATGTGAAGAATTGTTTTTGGTGAAACACTGACTGCAAAGCAGTTAATGGTGTTTAATGCTGTATTGGAGTCAAAAACAAACAGAAACAGGCTGTTCTGCAGAGTCTAGAAATACCAAATGGCAGACTTTAAATCTGTGCTCATAATGAGCATCCAGTTTTTCCTCTTATACTGAATTTAAAACAAACATGTCATCAAACAGTGTGTGCCGAGCATTCGGCTCCGTCGTTAGGTGAAGTATGGTTCGGCTGTTCTGTAGTCATTGCCAGATCTCATGAGATATAGTACTTACACTGGCAACATTCAGAAATGTGAAGTTACTGTAAAGTTTTAACACGTTTAGCTAAAATGAGCCCGTTTTTTGGATCAGATATGATTCTGAAAACCAGAACATCTGCCTGTTTTCACATAAAGGCTTTCTCTTTTTGTATATTAGACAATCATATAGATACTGTAGTTACTGTGCCTTTACTGTTGACATAAAGGCTTGGATGTCCTTTCATTTTCTACTCCTTAATTCAGACAAGACAGAGCTTATTCTATTTGGGCCTAAAAACTTCAGAGACAAGTTATCTAGTCAGATTGCCACCCTGGATGATATAGCTCTGGCCTCAAGTGCTACTGTGAGGAATCTTGGAGTCATCTTTGACCAGGATATCTCCTTTACCTC
>JAUMHL010000002.1:7847627-7862297 GCA_032362345.1 Sandelia bainsii | reverse complement strand
AAAACAAAAATGTTAATTTTACTCAAACATATAACTTTAAATAGCAAAATCTGAGAAACTGATAATTTTGCAGTGGTTTCTTAATTTTTTCCAGAGCTGTATATACAGATGTATAATTCAAGAAATCACTGTATTTTCACATAAAATATAACAATATATTTTTGAATGCCATAATGCCATTCTCAGTTTGAAATTGTCCCTTGACGTGGAGCCTATGGTTTCCGCTGAATTTAAATGATGCATAATACAAAATCTATGCATACATGTAAAGAAATAGGCCCCTGGGTTGTACCTCTCTCTGTATGACGTGAATGGTAGTTTTAAAGTCCCAGAGCTCAATTAAAAGAGACAAAAATAAAAAGACAAAAAAAGCTTTTGCATTTAAAAGCAAAGCCTTGAGCCCAGGGCCTCATTTACTCTTAATCTGTCCTTGAGCATCCATGTTAAAAAATGTAAAAAAAAGTGTGAATTCTACCAAGACTACACTGACACTCTACTACTACAGTGTCAGAGGTTTGACATACTCTCTTCTGATTGTGATCTTCTGATCTGATCTTCTTTTTGCATTTCTCCTATCAGTCCTGATGAGGACTCATTATAGTGAAGAGTATAATTGCTTGTGACATTAAGTTATTTGACAGGACCATTAAGGCGCTTGCACTGATTTCTAGTGAGATCATTATTCCTTAATTAACCTGCTGGTGCTCATATCAGGTAGAGAGGCAGAATGGGTGGCTTAGAGCTGTCATATGAATTATGTGTGAGGAATAATTCAATCTGTGGGTGGTAGTTTTTAGTTCAAAGTGTTTTCATGGTAAAGAAGATGCTCTGTGTATTTATCATTACCCAGTGTTTTTGCTTCACTTCAAAGTAGATGGGATAACAGCCTCTTTGTCTGCATGAGTGTAGAATCTCGTTCATTGTGATTCTAGTATTCAGTCAGAATACTACACAGAATATGCTGGAATAAAACAAAGTGAATGTGAATAACAGAGTTAACATATAAATAAAGCATTTTGTGTTTTAACAGTTAAAAATAATTAGTTTGGATAGACAGGCGCTAATGCTGATGAGTAATTTGCCCTAGCAAATTATTTTCACTATCATCAAAATCTCTGCTCAGACATTCTGGTCTCTGTCCACAAATACACCTGATACACATGGGACTGAAAACAGTGAGTGATACATACTTCCTGCAAATAATAAAATGAGGACATAACAGAGCACTTAACTAGCTTTTCCAAGAACGTCGTCAATTGAATAGATGCTGGTATGTCCGAGGCCTATAATTAAATCATGAAAATGTGGACTGAAAGATCAAAGTTGCCACAGTGCCTATATGCATTGTAGAAAGATACGTCAATGAGATTTGCATATAATGATTTTTTGTCTAACGTCCTGCAGATATCAGATCAGACACATTGTAACCGATTGTGCAGTTAGGATAATTTGTGAATCGCTGGTAAACATTTGTCTTTGCTGTGTGCTGAACTGAACCAAGTGTCTATTGTTGTCACAACTGAGAAGAAATCCAGAAACAAGCATGAAGAAGCACAAGTGAAATAGTAGCCTACTCTGTCTGGTTCACAGTTAATAATATCACATGCTCTCAATGTCATATGATTTTTTTGTCAAGATAAGATAAATGTCTAAATACATGCTCCAGGCTTTTGCTAATTTTAATTGCACGCTCTGATCAGGGTTTGAATTCCACGAATGACAATATGAAACACTGTGATGAGAGGTTTAAGATGTAGCTTTGAGTTTGTTTTCTTTTGTCATGAGAAGAAATAACATTTCCTGCATGTATGTGCCTTCCCACACATGCTGTTGTTTGATTATGATTATGATCATAATATTGTGTCAATATGAGTAGACATTGGGGCAATACCACTCTTCATCCAGTCTGGCATATTATCAGAGTTATGCAACAGCTCAGCTCAAGTTAGTCTGAAGCAAAACCAAATAAGGTTTGATAGGCGGGTTTCTCAAGTGAGTCTCATAGCATTTGTCCTGCCGTGCTTGTTTTGTTCTCCGCCAGCTGCTGGATGACATAGGTCTTGCGGAGCATCTTTGGACAATCATATGATCTCCTTCTGCAGCTCCTCCGGGGAATCAAGATGAATTCACCATAATGGCATGAACCCATTTCTTTTAAAAAGGAATAAACTGCTCCTCTTACAAATACCTAATTTTACAAGTAAAATAATGATCAGAACATCTTTTTATTCTCCTTCAGGCTTTTGACAGAGTTGAGATTTGCTGACATTTAAGCTGAGTCTGTTTCTTTAATGTAAACCGCCTCTGGATTTAGAACAGAAAGTAATGGACAATGTTTTTGCAAGCAGGAGTATAGTCATCAGCTATTATTAACAAACTATTTGACTTGTTTGTTTCATTACTGTTCATCATAAAGGTGATGGATTAAAGACTACAGCTTGCTGGTTTCTGTTTAACCTGCTTAGACTGACAAAAATAAAGTTTTTGAAACTGAAGTCTAATGCTTGCATGCTTAAAATAAGAAGAACAGTCTCTGTTTGCCCTCAGTGTAAACTGATTTGACAGCAGACTGGTGCCGATCTTCTGTTCACATCTGTTTGATGTGTAATGCTTTTTAAAATGTTGGTTTAGGAAGATTAAAGCACAGAGTTCTCTCTTTGAGGCTTATCTAATCTTAGATTCAATATAAAATCAGTTACATTTGCCAAATTATGACTTGTGAAAAATGGCTGCCTCTAAGCAATTCTCAGAATACCAGGTTTTGAATGTTTTTAGAAAACAAATATATTTGATGTTGTTTTATGTATCCCCAATGTCTTCTCACAGACTCTGGTTAAATATGGGATATTACAATGGGGAGGTGTATCAGGATAGAAGTTTTTTCCTATATTTCATGACAGTAGCATGAAGCATTACTTATATACAGTCTCAAGAAAAAGTAATAGTACTGTTTGCATTTTTCTGGGTTTCTGCATAAATTTGTCATTGGAAATGTGATCAGATCTTCACCAAAGTCGCAAATATCAACAAACACAATATTTCTATATATATATATAACTGATAAAAAAAACAATCATGATTTTTCAGGTTTCAGGTTTTGAACACTCCCACATACAGGGTGATGGTGGAAAAAGTAATAACAGTGTTTGCAACAGTGTTTTAATAACTGGTTGAACCACCTTTGGCAGGAATAACCTCAAACAAGTTCTTCCTGTAGCTGTGAATTAGACCTGCACAACATTCAGGAGGAATTTTGCACCTTTCTTCCTAACAGAACTGCCTCAGCTGAGTCATATTCTCAGGATGTCTGGTGTGAACGACTCTCTTGAGCTCATTCCACAGCTTCTCTGTTGGGTTGAGGTCTTGGCTCTGACTGGGCCACTCCAAAAGATGGATTTTGCATCTTGAAAGCCATTCTGTGGTAGATTTACTTCAGTGTCTAGGGTCATATCAAACCGCAGCAAAGTAGCCCCAAATCGTGATGCTCCCTCCACCATACTTCACTGTTGCGATAATGCTTTCATATTGGTTCACGATTATCTTTTCACACTATACATAGAGTTGTGTAGTCTCTTCCAAAAAGACATTGCAGCACACCTGAACCCTCAAATCATGATGCCTTCTGTAATAAGCCATTCTGTAGCAACTCTAGCATTAAAACACATTACTTTCTCCACCATCAGTCTGCATGTTTAATGGGTGGGTTCAATAAAGACATGACAGATCATGACTGTGTTTTATCAGCTTAGAAATATAGTGTTTGTTGATATTTGTGACTTTGGTGAAGATCGGATCACATTTCATGACCAATTTATGCAGAAAACCAGGAACTTGCAAACAGTGCTGTTGCTTTTTTCTTTCCAGAATAAGATGAAAAATTGTTTGTAGCAATGACAATACCAAAAAAAGTGTTTTAAATGCCACAAGGTCACAGTCAATTGAAAATAATACAACTTCTCATTTAAATTTGTCCTTGAGTCAACAGTCATTCTAAACTTTGTCTAAAATTGTCTATTGTCAATAAACAACTGTCTGGAGTTTAGTCTCCGATTATCTTACAGTGTCACGGGATTCAGCATACAGTATTAGATTCAATAAAGCCCCATCAACTTTCTCATAGTGAAGGAGTTGCGTCATATAACAGACATTTAAATTAATAACTCTGTAATAAAATAATAGAACCTCCCCTGTCTGGGTTGTTTTGACTCATATCAGTTGCATCTATTTTCCCTTAGTCTGTTTTGTTGAGCTGATTAAAGAACCTTATCAGATGGGTTTGTATTTTCTTTGATGGAGGTTTTTAGTACTGGTAGGAACACAATGTTAGCTAACCTTGTGCCCCAGTTATTTCTGTCTCAAGCCTGAATGCCACTCTAAAATCTAAAATATAGATTTTATTTTCATGTGCTTTGTGTGGCATTTCACAAATCAATACTGAATTATTTGTGATGCTTTTAGTACAATAGTGTAAACACATTAGACTCTAAAGATGGTACAAAATGCATCAACACTTATTACAAGTATTTCTGTGTTATTTTTTCTTTGTTTTGTTTTTGTTTGTTGTGTTCAACTGTCAAAAAGAAAATTGTGTAAGGTCCTTTCTTATTAAGTGTTTGGATAATTTCCTCTGCCCCCTACATCTCGCACCAGTGATATTGTTAATAGTAGGTTTGATCATACTCCTCATCTCTCTCTCTCGCTCTCTCTCTCTCTTGTTCTCTCTGGTGTTACCCTGCCTTTACTTCTTCCAAAGATCAAATAGAAAAGAAAGAGCCGATAATTAGTAGTGATTTCTCCATCTTTTACATGTTCCATTATTTCATATTGATAAAAACCTTGAGAGCTCTCCACTTCTGCTTGAAGAAAAGCACTTCTGTGCCATAATCTATCTGATGACTCTAAAATGTTCTTCAAATTCATGGAGTAATGATTAATTACTAATAGCACATGCTGATGAAAGCTTAGCGTAACCCTGGATCACAAAAGTGGTTCTAAATGCATGTTCAAAAGACTGAAAAAAATGTATAAAACATGTCCTAAAAACAGATGTTTGGTCATAAAGAAATGTCTTCCTCATTGTGTGCAGCACACTGTCCTGGAACTGAATATCAGCACACTATGTAAATTGTGTGATATGGAATATGGATGTAATTTCTTGAAATACTGGGCTGATACCTCATAGTCAATGTTTCGTAAATGGTATTCTGAGTACATGTAACAAAAAACAATAGGTGGAAATAATGGTATAGTGGTATAATTTATGCCAGGTAGCCTGGAAACACCTCAGGATCCTCAGCAAGAGCTAGAGAATGTGGCAGGAGAGAGAGAGACATCCATGTTTCTTTGCTTCGACTGCAATTAGTCTGGTGTTTTTCTGGTTTGCAAGAACTTTAAATTGTTATTAGGAAGTCAATCAATTATATTTGGCTGTGTCTACATGCAACAATAATGTCATTATGGGGAAAAAACAGCAGTATTTTAAATGCTTTTCACGTTTGCATGAACTGACACATCTCCATACTGACAAACTTTGTTGTCCACTAAATTGTGAATTCCTTTTGTTCAACTACTGACTGCATAAACTGGAAAACCAACCAGTTTGATGTGCAAATAAGCATATAAATTTGTGTGGTTTTATGCATGGAGCTCAGCATTTAATCACCAGTAGTGGATCTGGCTTGCATAATCATGCTTTGATAATGTGCATCACTCAATTCAGGGACTGCAGACTGCAGAGAAGCTGTATGCAGAGCTGATCGAGAGAAAGGGAAGGCCATCATACAGCATATAAGCAGTTGTAGAGATATGCTGAATTACACATTTATCAAGTGTACCAAGTGCTCTTGGCATTATTTCTTTTGTGCCCTTGGGGCATTTACTGTATGACAAAAAAGTCAAACAAATCTAAATATGCATAGATTTCAGAGAGAGATATATGCATACGTTTCTGCCAACTAATGTGATTAACATAGCCTAGGATAACGGTGCATTGCACTGTTTGATCCGGCAGACGAAACATCAAATATAAAGCACAGTCAACTGAGAAGATGACTTCCAGTTGAACAGAAAAAATCTGTTTTCCAAGATTTTTAAAGGGTTACACTCTTTTGCAGTCAGATACCCTCTAGGAAGGAGGACATTATTTGTCTGTTCCTTCCAAAACCATTAGAAATGGTTAGTGTTAAGAAAAGATTGTGGTTTGGGTCAAACTGGCTATTAATTAAGGTCTGAGTGCCCCCTTTGTGATGTTACAATAATAACCACAAGGTTATAACCACTAGGTGAAAAATCATGGCTGTGATAAAAAGTCAAGACAGACCAGTCACTGTTCTTATGGCTGCTAGACAGCTTTGTCAGTTGTACGTTGACATTTGCTGAAACAATTGACGCTCTCAATATTTTTGGGGGTATGTCCCCCATTTGCAGGTTCTTTTACATATTTACAAATATGAGTATAAAAACAGATTTGATATGTAGGCACCTAACTCTCCGTACACATTAGTAGATTATTATGCCACAGTTCTCACCTCACATGCTGCAGCACGAACTGTGGTGAACTTTGCACAGTGAAACTGCATGATGTCACAGTGTCAGCACATGAAACAACAAAATACCACATGTGAAATACATTTTGCTACCCCCACAAACATGGAACACCCTCAAATGTGCATCCTGTTGAGCACATTATGACCACTTATGTTCACAGCCTAGTCAGGCTACAGTAAATATTGTCATCTTTAATTTGATTTAAATAAGCATATATACAGAATCACTAAGATGTGTTCATTGTGCAAAAACAATAGGTCAGTGTATATCATAGCTGCTTCTACACTATACCATAGTGGTAATTTTATTTTTACCTCACAATTTCTAAGCTTTTAGAGGTCTTGGATCTTTGATTTCTTCTTCTTTAATCACAGCTTCTGAACAAACCTTTTTCATCTCTTTTTTTTATTTTATTTTCGTCCTTTCTGAGACACACTAATGCACCAGCAGGGACAAATTTCCTCCAAAAACTATATCTATTCATGTTTGCCAGTCACTTCTACTGCAAAGTAGCATTCACAACAGTTGATTACACATTTTAAAAAACTGAATTTTCTGGCAACTACAAAATCAAAGTATACAATCACAATTTGTGTTTCTGCCATGCCCCTTGCTGCTTCACCACGTGGAGTGCCAAGTGCTGCACTGCTGAATTGTCTGCAGTGCTATTTCTTTCATTTTGAGTTTTCAATTGCGTAATTACTCCATTCTTCAGGTGTCAGGTAGGACATGAGTGTTTTTTTTCCTCACAGCCATCAAAATGTTTTTATTGAAAACATAAAATGCCTCCATGCAGTTTATTTTTTGATGGTTGTGTAAAAACTGTAAGGGCACGTCAGTCAGCTTTCCAGAAATAAACAAAAATCAAAGAGTGTGTTTTCACCTAAAATGTGTAAAATAAAAATCAGAATGCTGTATTGATCCTGATGGTCCAGTGGGCTTTATGAATTATTGCTCACCATCTTCACAGCAAGAGCTCTCAACTCTCTGCATCTGAGAATTCATACAGTGTCTGTGGGCTTTCAGGATTATTAGTATGCAGCACACATGCCTGCAGGTCTGCAAATAACTCTGTGACATGGCCCCCACCCACCCTCCCAATCCGCCCCTTGGTTGATCTATACTTTATAGCTATATTTATGAGTAATGCAGGCTCCAACGCAGTCGTTGCAATCAACCAGGGGTTGTGCAAATTTTTCCCCACTAGTCTTTAAATTTAATGAATAATTTGAATAGGTGCTGATGCAGATGGAGTTGATGCTCAAATGGGTTTAACTGATTAGTTTTTAAATACGCTGCGCTAAAGTTAAATGATAACAGATAAAAACAGTTGAATCATATAAAGACAGGATAAAATGTTTGTTTGTACAGCTCAACTGTCAGCTCCTTCAACTTCAAAAATAAAAACATTTTCATCCTTTCTTTGTAGAAGTAGAAACTGCATCAATGCATATGGTCACTAGCAAATCAACCCCTGCATACTCTACTGTGGATTTTACTGATTTCAGAGCTATGCACAAGCGCCAGACCTACAGAGTGCTAGGAATCAATAGCAGAGTTTTACAGCAGAGAATGATTTGTACATGACAAGTGACAATCTTTGTTCTATTAGAGATTCAAACACCTCAAAATGGGACTCAGGCCAAATGTAGGTGATTTGAGGCAGAGCAGTTGTAGGAGTGACAGAAACAAAGGGGGGTTTTCTCTGGTACCAGGTTCACCTGACATGGTCCTGTGGATCAAAAATTCAGATCAATCTTCAATCAGATGAAGTTCTGTTTTATAATTCTGAGTGAAGGCCCCTATGTTCAGGGTTGGCATTAAAGTATTCTGTGGCTCTCTATGCTGAAATGAGAAGTGCAATACTGTCCACCTTTAAAGTCCCTACATTAGGTACACACTGGTCAGCCACTACATTAATACCTTGTGTGGCCTTATTTTGTACATACTATTCTTATGAGGACATTTTAGCTGGTCCTCACAAGTTCAAAGAGTGTTTTTGGGGTTAAGACTAGGTTTTAGGGTTAGAATTAGGTTTTGTTAGGGTTAGGGAAATGTTTAGGGTTAGGCATTTAGTTGTGATGGTTAGGGTAAGAGGCTAATGAATTCATTGTGTCTGTGTGCGTGCGTGCATGGGTGTGTGTGTATATATGTGAACCTTGAGTTGCCATTTTTTGTCAAATGTTAAGACTTGGATGCTACTAATTACATTATTACCGAATCTTTTGGCAAAATCCTTGTAGTGATGAAGAAACAACACGAGGTTGAACGTATATATGTTCACTATGCCTTGAACATATGTGCATTATTATTAGTGCATATATCATTTTATTAACTTATTATTTTCTGTTTTAGTAATTAACAGTATTAAAAGGATGCCTTTGCCTTTAAACTTAAAATGTTCTTTCTGCTGCTGGTACTGCAGTGTAAGCTCTTTGGCACTGACTCAGCCACTTAATATGCATGTATTTCCACCTACTGGTCAAGTGATAACACTGCAGGTCATCCTCATCTCTTTCATTTTTTTGCCTATGATATAAATCTAAATTACTGCTGCAAAATAGAGATTTAGGCAGATACTAGACATGCATGTAAAAATTTAGCATATTTATATAATAGATTGCAGTCAGTGGAGCGTATCACAGGCAGCCTCTGGGGTTTATAGCTGTTATAAAAACAGACTGGTTCAGGATTGTTTTGATTTGTGTCTCTGTTCACAGGTGCTCCTGCATGTAATTTGTCCAGTATGTCCTTTTTTGACCCATGCTGCAAATTTTCTCACAAACGGGACAACAAAGCATGCAAGTCATTTTTGTAGTGCGTTTCACGTTCAGCCTGTCACCTAAACCTGCTCTCATATTCAGCTGCTGAAAATAAAATAAGTGGTGCCTCCCCCTCTTGTGGTTTGATGCAATATTGCATTAGTTTGCTGTTGTCACTTTTAATGTCTAGTCATTAGAGCTTTTGATAAACATACTGAAGCTGAAACTGAGCCTGAGCTGTGCTTCATAATCTGCAATTTGTGAGAAAAATGTAAGTGCATGGATGGCACTGCATGTTTCATCTGACCAAAATATCATAGGCACTCATCTTCGTGAATATAATGTAGAGTTATGTGACTGACTATGATCTTGAAGACAATGTTCAAGCGGAAAGAGAAAGAAATCCATGTCAGGATTGAAGTGGTTGCCTTATTTCTTTTGGAGTGCAGTGTATCACTGATTGAGCGTTCAGACTCATTCAGAACCAAGATTGCCTCTCCTCTTTATAGGCAGCTCCAGCATGGATTGACTCTCAGTCTCATGATGCTGGTAAAAATAGCTTTATTCTCAACAGGCTAGATTTAATTTAGCAAGCCCGTCTCTCCACTTTAACAGCTGATGGTGTACTGTATTCATGATGAAGGTGTGGATCATAGTTTTATAGGAAACTGTAAGTGTTGTATTTTGTTCTGAAAAAAAACCCCAACAGTTTCCAACCACAGTGATCACTACAGCAGAAAACATTACAGCAGGCAACGCAGCATTGCATTGTTTACATTTGTTTGCATGTGAGCTATTTTCTCTAACCATCATATTTTATTGTGCATGTGTTTTTCTTTGACATTGAAGACAAGTGTTCAGAACAGCAAATGTTTCTCCATCCGTTCAGTATTTTCTTCTTCAGTTCCTTCAAGGAAGCTCCTGGGCTAGGCTGCAAAGCATGAGTGCCTGTGTGAGTTATGGCCTACCTGCTCTTCGGGGGGGGGGGGGGTTTGAAGAATCGGTGAAAGAGAGGATTTCATCCAAGAACACGCTAATAGTGAAAACATCACTGTGCAGAGCAAGTCCTCACAGATTCTTACCAGATGAAAAGGCTATAATATAGGACAGACAGTATCAAGCACGGGGGAGCATTGGTCCCTTGAGGTGACAGTAAAAAGCCAATGAAATGATGTGCAAGGAGGCATGGATTCATTCTTGTTCACCTTCCTGAAGGCACTGAATTCATGCCTATGTTTCTTTTTCTCTCCTCTCTCCAGTGTGTTACGCGATCATGCTTTCTACACTTGTGTGTTTTTGTGTGCGCACAGAGTGAGTCTGTGAGAGTATCACTGGGTTGAAGCAATGTGGAATGAAATTTATCAAAGTCAGTGGACCATTGTGATGAAAAACTTGTGAGGGAATTTCAGCTTTGACTTTAGCTAGGGTCCACGAAAAATCACAAATTCTCTCCTGTTTTCTGATGAAGATTCTCCCCAGCTATTTTGGTTCACAGGGGCTCGATATAGCTTTAACCTTGGCTGTTTATACTGTCAGCTGAATTGTATGTTGACATCCACTGGGCAGGTTGTGACAATTAGAATCATCCAAAAGTTGTTTAGCTGGCCGAGAATCTGACTGAGCATGTTTCTCCCTGCTGTGTCCCTGGAGACAAATCCTCCATATTCAGTTTGTGTTTGTTCTATCCAGTTTCCATTTGGAGACTGATTGACTCAGTGCTTCCCCATCCACCATAATCACCACATAATTTACCTTGTTGTTATCAAGAGTCAGATAATGGAAAAGAAGATAAACAACCACAGACTCAACTTTGTTGCTCAGAACATTACAAACAAAATGAGCACGAGTTTGTTATTGAACACAAAAGGCAAAAGAAAGGAAATAATAAATATGTAAACCTCATTTGTGGGATTGCTTTTGTAGATTTGTACCTGTGTGTTGGGTGTTTGTGTCCAAATGGCTTCAAACACCTAAGGCCAGTCATTTACTTATAATAACCCAGCACATTACTGTAAATGGCCAGTGTGAGACCAGCTATGATGTCCTCTGCCACTCGCAGAATGATCACAGCACATTGCCTGTGCATTTACAACCTCCAGGTGCAGCACATGATATACAATTGACATTAACTCAGTACCACTGTAAATGGACCACAGTAAACACATTCATGATTGCAGCACAATAGCCTTGCATCAGGACATGATGGATGATTCGCCATCAAAACTCTTTTTGATGACAGATTTGCTGAAACAGTTTCTGTGCAGCAGGTTTAATGGTGCTGGCAGAGAGCAACTAAAAATCTAAAGCAAAATGTGCATATACTTCTCTATGAAGTATACTTCTCTATGAAGTATACTTCATAGGTATGAGTAAAATCTCATTTCTCAGTTATCATAATTTAGATTTGTTTTTAAGCAGTGTTCAATCTGCCACTGAATGTGCAGCTTGATGTAGTATCTTATATGTGCTGGTGTGGAATTTCAATTTCAGCTTTAGAAGGTTCCAACAGTCTATAATTATTTATTATTTAATAATAACCCACCACCATCACTGCAGATATAATATCATTTTGTGTATTATGTCTGCAGTTTCATCAGGTGTGCAGGTGACAATGTGAAGGCAAAAGGTAAAAAAACCAGCTTTTAGTTATGCATGCCCAGAGATGCTCCTTTCATTCACAAACAGACACAAACAGAAACAGCAGCACCTTCTTGCCACATTCTTAGGTTTAATATAGCACAATCATACCAGGCTCCAGACAGGTTTCACAACACATCATTGACTGTTGACTGAAAACTCAGATATCTATTTTCACATTTATATAAGGCTTGCATAACATGATGGTTTTTATTTTAAAAATACTCCACCTCATTATTTTTTTCAACAGTAGAAAATGTTCCAATAACGTTGCGATAACCTCATATTTTACTTATCCCTCTTTCTCCTACACTCTACACTGTTTAACGGATTATTGAATCCACCAGCAGAAACACGTGTTGTTTAAACACCATTAACTAACAAGTACTGACAATACTATTGCTTTCTCCCACTCATACCTCTGGCTATTGTTTCTGTATTTGAACTCTGGTCCTCTGCTGCTCAACATTCCTGTCCACTGTGCCATTAACCACCTTGTATTTCAGTGCGGTGCAGAGAGGAACTGTAAGTCTATCAATAAACAAACCAGTATCAATATAATCTCTTTAGCTCCTTGTGCTCATTGGTCTCCTAGCTCTGATCACTGGAGTGTAAAACAGTAAATCTAACATTCAGATTACAGTTCAAGTTCACAACTCTAAATAGAAAGCCTACTTTTAAGAGCAGTTACATTCTACACTATTGGAGTGCATACACATAATGTACAAAGGCTTATTTCAAGGCTGAATGTTATTACCTCAGTTTACTCAATCATTACAATGTATTTTTAATTATGCCTCATTTCCAACAACACTGGCAAAGTTAATAGCACTGCAGAGACTTTGTAGATTGCCACACACAGAGCAGGTTAATTTAGTGGTATGCTTTGCTCTGATTCACACTGAAACGCGTATAAATTTTAACAGACACGCACAATTGGAAAACAGAAAATGCTAAATCAATTCCAATTCTCAGGAATCTAAATTAACGCTAACTATGAGGTACAGAATGAGTTGCAGTAACTGTAAAGCAGAGGCCGATCACATTAGAGTAAAAAAAAAAAAAAAGGAGTTTCTGTTTGGCTTTAAAGTCATTTATGGAGTTTGCCGCTACAGTCTCTACAAAAAGATCATTCCAATGAAAGGGATTATCACATGGGTAGTATCTGCTGTTGTAAATCTTTTAGCAGTATAAATACACAAAAGTGAATGAAGGTGGATTCTGTTGCTTAAGTATCTCAGGACTGTTTATTATACAGAGGGTAACAGCCACAGCAGTGGACGTTTTATGTGGTAGAATAATCTAGACCATAGAGGGACAGTCAAATGGTTACAAGTTCACAGAAAGTTAACAAAGCAGCAATTATTTGTAATATACATGTATAGTAAATAATACGATTCACTGTCTTATCAACAATAAGATTCAAATTACCAACTGCTGAAGCTGACTTTTGATACGATAGATGATAAATCTGACACCATTCTAGCAGTTTCTGGAACATTTCCAGTGTTTTATGTCATTTTTAAAACTTTAGACATTGCTGAAGGACAAAATGCTGAAATAATTTAATAACATCAGAATCTGGCAAGAGTATTAACTGTCCTCCTACATTTTTTTATTAAGAGATTAGGAAGTGGCTCATCTTTCTGTATAGAATGGCATCTGCTGACAAGTGAAGGGCACTTATTATGAAAAATGTGTTGTCTCAATCTACCATGCTCATAAGACACCCACACACACACACCCACACACACATACTATGGGTGTCGTCGGTGAAAATTGTAATCTTTTCTAAACAATAAGCAAGAAAATTTCAATATTTTATACATATTCTCTATATGAAATGTGATAATATGCAACCCACTAATTAAATTAAAGTGACTGATGCTATAATACATCCAGTAAATCCATTTAAGCTGCATTAATGGGGAAGTTTAGCTAGTGAGGTGCAGACAATCATGAAGACAAGATGACGATGTCCCACATATTCACTACCATATTATAGCTTTATACTGCAGTAAAACAATTGCCTATACACGCATCAAGCAGACACAGGCAATCATCTTTGAATTTTCTGTTGTTAACAGATGCACTTAATCCTATTCACTCTCATAACAGATTCATTTTGGGCTCCATTATTTCCTCTCTGGAGGAGAGATATTGAGTTTTTAGCCAGGTGTTTAGTTTTCTTGACCACCTAGGAGCTAATAATTTTGTCTTTTATCTAACATTTTTGCTTAATGAGAGCAGCTCTACTCAACCTTGTTATAACTGTGTGGGCTGAACTAAAACAATGGGCTGAGCTGAGGCTGAGAATTACTTTGCCATGATTTTAGCACCATGAACATCACCTCTCTTATTACACATATTTACTGTATAGTGAAACACTGGTTTATTCACATTTAGGAAATTCAAAAACTATGTGTGTTGAGTGTTGAGTGGCAGGGGAAAACAGACCTAGGCATCTGTCAGGATAAATTTTTAACAAGGGAGGCCTCCTTGTAGGCATACCCCCAACAGTAGAGTATGAACCACTTAGCACAGTCAGTGAAATGAAGCTTAGCAATCAGCAAGCACTGAGTTGAAGGTGCAGTCCTGCATGTGACAATGGGGCCATACAAAGCTCTTTGACATATACACTACCAGTCAAGTTTGGACACATAGAAATGACCATGTTTGTGAAAGAAAAGCAGATTTCATAACATCAAATTGATCAGAATGAATG
>JAUMHL010000002.1:7832157-7847527 GCA_032362345.1 Sandelia bainsii | reverse complement strand
CACAACTGAAGACATGTATCTTTTCATGAAAAACATGGTCAGTCCTATGTGTGTCCAAACTTTTGACTGGTAGTGTACATGCATTGCGAGAGCTGATGCAGCAACACTTTGGCTGGCTACAGATTTCTTACATATTTATATGCTTTGATCACTGTCTTAAATAGAAGATTTATTCCTCACTTTGTATTTTCCTTTTATTCTGCCTCCTCCAAATCCACTTCCCCCTCTCTAACTCTGGAAAAAAATCAGCTGGGTCATTCTTATCATTCCATGTGTTATTCTAATCTTTTCATGCTTCATGCTTAATGGTTTCATTATACTTAAGAGAAAACACATTTTGGATAAGCTGCATTATATTAGTGACAGGCTGGTTGTATTTTTTCAGCCTTGTCTCCTGTCACTAGATAACCTTGGTATGTTAAATGGAGCAACAATAGTTCTTTCCCAGATGAAATTGCAATGTGACAGTGTCTTTTATTATCACTTTGTCTTGTCTTTGTCTGTCTTCAAAGACATGTCAGCACTATAGTCAACTGTAGTTCAACCCTGGGATTAGTTTTCTCTGCCATATACTTTATCCTTTTGTGGATGTACTGCTAGAGAGTGTATGTCAGCTCTGTCGCACAAAATGTAAACTGACAGACACAAATACTTGTCTTCCAGTGTAGGTTGTTTGTCCACATCCAACTATAATTAGAGATCTTTTCAAAGATCACAAAATGAAATGTCACTTTGTATCAGTAACCATTACTGGACATCTGAACTGTGTTTCCAAACTGAGTACAACAACACATTGTACATTATAGGAAATACGGTCTCATAAATTTTGTTTTACTGTATTTATTTATTGTCTTTATTCATAAAAACTGTACACTTTATTCCATCCTCTTCATCTTAGATAAAGGAGTTAATATTGAATTATAAATGTCTCTAACTCCTTTTTCAGATTGTCTCAGTAAATTACTGAACATAGTATAACTCCTTAGCTGTGCATTTTTTGAATAGATAGTTGATCAAATTAATGGATTTTTTTTATCTTCAGTTAATTAAACAAATGTATCCTTCTGTATTAAAACTGAATAGATCGAGGATTTGCCCTAAAAATTACAAATCACAAAAATTACAATAGGCTCTGAGAACTTAAGATTAGATTAGGTTTTTGTTGACCTTCTGTAGACCAAATGACTAATCACAAAAATAATACGATTAATCTATAATGAAAATGATATTATTCACAGCACTTGTTGTGCTGTAAAATACTTCCAGTTACTTATATGGCTATGTGGATAAGGAATTGCTGTGTTCAAAATCGCTGAATTAAAAATGTCCAGTCTAAGAAATCTGTCCATTGATTTTCTGTTATACCAGAATTTATCTCTTCTTATGAAATATTATAAAACGTTGATAATGATGTTGACATATGGGGTTCCCTGTTATTGGTAACACTGGTGTGTCAAAATAGAAATCAATAAATTTCTCTTGACAGTGCATTAAAGTGGACATATCCCCATGATTGATTAGACATCCGGCTGACAGATACCCAGTGATTGTTTACTGTGGTGGACCCTGGCAACGACTGGACATTTATAGCTGTCTGGTCCTGCAGTATTTCAATATTGCATCTCACTCCTTAGAGCCTTCAGCAAGCAGGGTCACAGCAACCACACACTACCAAATAAGCATCACTGGTTTGTGACTAAACTGCAGCACAGCCCTGCTGCGTTTGCATCTGCTGTCACCTTTTCAAACTAATGTTTTCACTTGAAAGTATCCTGCATTTACGGAAAGAGTAAAGAATGTCAGCCTGGTTAATTTATGGGTAATTTCCCCATTACACTTTGACAATTAACACTTTGCTGAGCTGCCTTCAGGTTTGTAAGTACTCTTAGAGGAATAAAAAGCAGTGTTTACCATGTTGGTGTTGGGAAATGGTAGCATCTAAAACATTCAGTGCATAAACCTTTCAGTTGCATCCGCAATTTGCAATTTTTGCATTTTGGTCAATCAGCTTCTCTTCAGTTGCACATTCACTATTCTAAACACAGGTTCTTGCAAGAAAATGCTTCTTGAATTTTAGAGCCCTGCAGATGGGGGGGCTTTTTGCTTCTATCAGGTGCTGCTAAAAACTTTTCACTCACTTCTGCACTTTATTATCTGTTGAAATCACAGCAGCACATCAGATGAGAATGACTGACAACATCTCAAAATGGAAACTACAAATAAACAATGATGCTAGTGACATCTTCCCCACCAGAACTACTTACATCAGGAAGAATCAGTGTCAGACCAGTAGAGCAATGCTTTCCCTTACTGCCTTTTCTGTTATTTGAGAGAATGTTATGCTTTCAATGACCCATGCTTTGCACTGTATCAAAAACAGGACATGGCCGAGTACACAGAAAGAACAACATTACTTCCTCTCTTTTTGCAGTGTTTTGCTGCCTGAAGAAGTTTTAAGTAGCTCTACAAAAGTGATTACATTTGTTATGTTTAGAGAAAATTTGATTTTACAAAAAAAGTGTGTGAGGTACTCTCTATGTAGGCCAGTAAACAAACAAATGTTTGGGGGTATTGGTTCTGCTTGAGTTGGAGAAAAGAAAGGAAAAAAAACTGTATTTCAACAAGACATCATCTGACTTATCATCAGCTGTGTGGAGAGTGGGAGGATGTGCTCACTGAATTATACTTCTGCTGCTGCATTCAGTAAAAAGTGACTCAAGCTTAGTGCGTGGTAGTCGGTTTGATAAATTTTTATGAAAGTAAATATGGCGTAAATGGGTCTGTGTGTGAGCTGGTTTTCTTGTACAGTCACTGTGTATTCATTTCCTATGGATCACATGAACTCAAACAGGTCCCAATGATGTCATGGCTCTCATCATTAGTTATGTTGAAAGGTCATTTCCCTGACTTGGAACTTGTGTGTATCGCAGACTGAATTCAATTTTCAATTTGCCAGAAGGCTGCCTGGGTCATTTGTACTATTTATCTGAGAAAAAGACTCTAACAGTGTTATAAAATTCATGTGGAAATTAGCTGACTACTTCTTTTATTGTTTCCCATAGAGTCCTTGATTCTGCTGGGTAGCATAATGCACCACCCAGTGTCTGACTATAAAGTCTTATGAGACCGTTTCATTGGCTAGCTTATGTATCTATGGACAAATGTGAACTGTAGCAACATCTTTTGCATTTCCTGCATTAGGTATTTAAATATGATGATTTTACATGTTGTCATATAGGTATTGAAAGAGGAAATAGGAAATACAGTTGAAAGCAATTAAGCAGTTAGAGTTTAAGGTGTGAGTAATATCTGAGTCATGAATACTGAGTTATCACCAGGTTTAACATGAAGTTTCTAATGTTTTATTTCCTACATAGATGACATAGTTGGCTTCAGCTATTTTGGCCCATTAGAAGTCAGAGGCAACAACACACTCAAAATGTTCTCAGTTCCAGAGCTAACTCCCAAATTATTGTTTTTCTTTAGGTTGCTTTGTAGTCTTCTAATTAGGAACCTCAGGCTACAGTGCTACTTCTACTTTTATAGGCATAATTAATTTGGAAACCTCAAAGACACCTTATTTTCTATCTGCCAAAATCATTCTACATATTGTATTTCACTCAGTGCCACTTGGGTGTCTTCAGAACTCAAAAAATACATACACTGTAATGTACAGTCCGGTTGTTTTCAACCATTTCAGTACTGGTGGCACTGCAACCTTGTGCTTAAACCAACAAAGTAAGCCCAAATTACTGCATTTTTGTACACACAGTTATTTGTAGAACATGTTTAGTTCAAATGCTTTGAAGCGTGTCTGAACCTATGACTCATTACTAATTTGAAATGCATTATCTTTTATTCTGTGGCTTCCTCCACATTCTTCACCTTCATTTTAGCCTGAATTCCACTCGGAAAGCTAGAAATTAGGGCAGTAGTTCCCAGGAGAATTTTGGAATAAAACAAGGTTCCTGCAATAGTGTGTGTACTGTGAATGACAAGTGTGTTTGCACTCGCTTTTCTGCTGGTAATTGCATTTCACTCAGTAATCTTTGATTGTTTGTAAATGATTGTGAACACACTATTGTCTCCCCATCTGCGAAACATATCTGGCAGAAGAAGTACTATGATCACAACAAGAATTGCTGGGAGAGAAGAAAATGGAAATTGTGTGCACTTACTTTAATATTGTCAACAGCACTGTTTCCTCTAAATGTCAACAGCCCCTCCTGAAGTGGAACTCTTGCTCTGCAGCAAACACTTATTTGACTTTGAAGACTCCTCTCAAACTAAATACAAAGCTTGAGATGGGCACTTACGTATCTAAGTTTCATAAGCTACTTGGTAAACACAGACCATTTTACACAAATGATACACTATCAAAGTCACTCAGTGGTCAAGCAACAGGCAGAGGCATATCAGTCAGTTACTTCTTGCCCCTTCAAAGCCGAGGAGAAGTACTACACAGACTTACTACACCAGTCTGATCCCAGCAGGTGGAGCTCAATAGACTGCCAGCAATGGGTTAGCAGCAGTTGCATCATGAGAAGTGCAACCTTCTCAATGGTCCAGTCAGATGGCAAGATTGCCTTCTGAAACTATGACATCATCATCCCAACACATTGCTGTAAACATGTCTGAAATTGTCTCCCACGGGACTTTTGAGTAATTTACTGCAATAGTGTCTGTTCCTTTTCACCTCTTCAATAAAGTCACAGTGAATGACAGCTGGTAAAACTGACTGCTATCAAGGATAATCATCAGTGTTACTAGCCTGCCAACTTCCGACTCCACCCCTTGAGTTTTACTGTGGAGGAGTGACGCCTACAGTGCATCACACTCATTTCTAATCATGCAGGTATATGGGGTCTTACTCATGAAAGGAGAACCTGCAGATGACATCATGTAGCTCCGTGGACAGCTGTCAGGATGAGTCAGGTGAATGTGGGCTGACTGAAAGTCGCAATGTTCCTCATGTCAAGGAGCAAAATCCTCCTGCACTGAGGGAGCTTCCAGTTGAGTCAGAGTCAAAGTACTACGAGTAACCACTTTGACGGGAAACTATAATGTACAGTAACTTCCATGTCTGCAAAACAATAGATGATAACACAGTTGTGAAAGTAGCTCAACCTGTGGCTGCAGTCGTGAGTGGTTCTCTTATCAGCATGGAGCAGTGCCAGGACTGCCATTTGAAAACACACACTGTCTCCTGAATAGCAATGTTTAACTAATCTATACAATCACTGCACAGAAAGCTCAACACATTTAATTTCAATCCAATCTTAAGTTAGATTTTGGTTAATGAACAACTGACATTTTGATTACAAATGTGAACATAACATATATTTGGCATATTTACTATTTTTCTAGTGCCACACACAACAGTTTTGCATGTGCTCTATTATACATTCAGTGTGTGACAAACATGTGCACTTCCTCTTAATGAGGAGGAATTATTTATAGCATGCTGTGCACTTATCATTTGTCGGGCCCAACAGGTACAAAAAGATGAAGTTCAAGGACACCCAAACTTGTCCCCCCGGCAAGCTGTTACTTGGACAAACATTCATCATTCAAGCACACAGCTGCACTACATCCAATCCGCTGCACCACATAGTATTAATTGGATAAACAAATCTCTGCTACACTATGTATGTGACTCTGTTCATGACTGACTGAAATTAATATTGCACAGTTCATTCACTGATATATCTCCATTTAACATGGCTATTTAATGCATGACTCTTTAGTTTCGGCATGGTCAAAACCCTATTGAGAAAACAATTACATCACAAATTATTTTTGCACAAAAAATATTCAGGAGTGCCTTTCCACAAGATAATTATATTCTGAGGCCTTCATTAAGAGCTTCGTAAGTACATTTGCAAGCTCATTCTCTTCAGGACTGTAATTCATGCTGCACTGGTGGAGCTTCTTAATTAACACCTACTTCAGCCAACAAATAGAAGTGTGTTTCTTGTACTCGCCCGCAGAACAAAACACCATTGTTGTTTGTAATGCTCTCTGTGGCCACCTCCTTGAATTGCAGATGACCATCTTTTCTCTTTTAAGCTTGTTTTTCTCTATATACAGTTGACCTCTGTCTGAACTGCTTTGTCATATTTGATCATATTTTTATGTTGTAAATAGACTCACCTTCAGCCAATGAGGTTTGTTGACTTCACACAACAATGGGAGGTTGCAGAAAAGGATGCAAGCTCTAAGACCTTTATTATCAATCAGTACTGTGCCTTTCTAGTTAGTCTGAAGAAAATATGTTAACATGACAATGATGTTTAAATAGTCAGTTTTGTGGAGGAATTCCTGAAAGACAGGATTCAACGCAGCGGGAGTTGTCTTTCTTATTTTTGGTTTAAACACACTTGCAAACAGGCACGATCAACAAGTCTATCGCATAGGGTGGACAAAGAGGAATGAGCAAAGAATCAACTTAGATGTATGTTCATATGCACTCAAATCAGAGTAACCATCCACGGGAACATACTGTGCTAAGCTTGAGATACATGTCATAACAACAAGGACACAGGAGTGAACAGTCAGGGGAGGAGAGAAACTGGGATACAAATGAGACAAGTTCCGCCTGCATCTCCTCCTACGACCATGTAACTGTCAGCTATCAAGGCGGAAATGTATTACTGAGTATGCAAAAGTATAAGTAATGAGTAATATGTAATCAGTAATCTGTATTTTCTTTCCCATTGTACCCACTTTGTGTTTATGTGTGTGTGTGTAAGATGGAAATATGAAGCAGGGGGGGTGACACCTGGCCTCTTCAGATAATCTATTTCTGGTTTTCACACTTCATTAAACTCAAAACAAAAAGCCTGGCTCTTGAATATGTTTATCAAATGTCCTAGTGTTATCAGTCACAGCTGCAACAAACCATAAGTGTCACTACTACATACATCATAAGTTTTCCTTGAGCTTGAAATAGTAAAAAATTAGTGATATCTGCATGCCTTGCCTAGCTATCTGAATAAAAGTCTGATCGAAAACACCAGTGCTGCTGCAGTAGGATGTTTATGATACACGAATAAAATATGAGAAACTGAAGCGACAACCTGTATGTGAACCTCAGGTGTATGTGTCATTGATAACGCACACTGGAGCACAGTTTTTCTCTGGGGTCTTCTGTTGTTTGAATTTGTTGATCCAGCATTTGAACCTATTGATTTACACTTACAAACATATAACAATTAAAGTACAAGCAAACAAAATCTTAGTTTAAGACAGATGTGAGATGAATCCACTATAATTGACGAGACGATCTGCAACAAAGTTGTTCTAAATATTACTAACAATAATACATCAAAAATAATAAATAAAAGGAAAGAAAGAGGGAACATGAAGACGGACTCCCTAATACCACATAAATAATATTGTCTAACACAATGACAGAAAGCTGCTTTTAATTCAAAAAGACTTGCATACTGTGAGCACAGAATTTAGATCAGCCAACAAGTAAATAAAGCAACCTGCAAAATCATACCATACAACATCTGCCATCCCCTTGAAGAATACTTTAAAGATTACAGTCACATTATTTCAGAAGAATTAATAAGTAACAATGAATAAAACTCTTAACCTAAACTCATTTTTATCTGGATATCTTGACATTATGATAGTTACAATTAGTATGAAGTATGCAATAAAGGCTGGGGATACTTTTTGTGATTAATTTTTTGTTGTATAAGAGAAAAAAACACTTAAATTTCACCTCAAATCCCAAACCATTAAATGGTTTACACGGTGTCAACATGTTCCCTTGTTAAATAACCTAGAGTGAACTCTGGACCAAACATCAAAGTGTTTGTCAGTTTCTTCAGTCGTAACCCCATGATTAGAGATCAATTTAAACGCTGCTTTCAGGAATAAATTACGTATTTACTTTGGTGTGTAATAAGGAGACCAAGCGTAAGCAGGAAAAAGCTTTTATAGCTTAATTATGTTCACTTCAGTGCTTGTTATCCGTGTTCTTTCTCCATGCTCAACAACGACGTTGAAGAGAATAATTCTAACAGCTTAGGCTGGTCCTACACTTGTTTTATGGAGGTAATAATTAATCCATATATGGACACGTACAGTGAGCACCACGCCCAAATCACCTCGTCGTTTGCGGGCCTGCGGTCGCCCTGCCCCACTGCCAGGAAGTTCAGGAACTCGGTCACCGCCCCAGCCCCCCCCCCAGTCTCATCCATTGTTGGGCAATACTGTCCGCGACATCGAAACAATCTGAACCGAAACTTTTCGGAAGATCCTCCTAAGTGCTTTTTACTTTTCGATATATTTACCTAAAGGCATTATAGTTGAAGTCCGGGAGTTTAGCGCAACTAAACTGGGTCAGTGAGGGAAGAAAAGGGAGGAAAACTTTTGAGGCAAGGAATTCGGAAATTCTCATTCCTCCATTTTGAACTTTTAACTCCAGTTTTTCCAGTGGATTGTTGTCGGTAAGTTTGTAACCTCGCTACTGTACTTAACTTAAATACTTGTGCCTTTATTAACTTTACGTGTACTAGTCTGTTTGCAGACAGCATATTAACACTACGGTTTTACGTTTTTCGCAGTTTTGAAGCGGGCTAACGTTTATGTTTGTTGGCTCGCCCAGTATTAGCGTTAGCAAGGTGCCGTGTTTGGGATACTAAACGTTAGCAGGTAACATAACGTACGTTAAGCTAAGTTGGCTAAAAATTGAACGGTGGCCTACAATAAACTAAAACATGTTTGAGTTTCGCTAACTTTGTCAGCACAGACATTAAAGTGCGCACAACTGCGTCATTTTCTCTGGACAGTTTCAGCGTTATTTCGGCTGTGCCTAACCGACGTTAGCGCTGTTAGGTGATGTTAGCTACAGGTGTAACTTTACCGCTAGCTAACATCACTTCTTAGCACCTAGCAAGTTGGCCAGGTGTCCGACCCACCCTTTCGCTCTTCTACTACTAAGCAGAATCAGCTTTATTGTCATCATGCAGAGTACAACGAAAAATATCAGCAGCAGAAATCAATTATAACAGATTAAAAGTTTAAAAAAAATATATATACACAAAGGTAAAATTATATATACAAAATGTGAAAGAGAGCTTACAGTCCGTGTGTGTGTGTGTTAAATTCATCAAGTATTGCAGGGTGTGGGAGAGGCGTGTAGTTGTGTTAACTACTAACTAACTAGTGTTAAGTTGTTATGTTATGTTACATGTTTCTTGTTCTGGAAGTTGTTTTCCATCATCGCGTACACTGTTTTCCTGGCGTGCGTTACACCAAATAAGGGGTAAAGTAATTTCAACCACATCATTGGCAAGTCCCCCCTGTGTTATCTAGCATTTCGGGTAGTTTTGGTTTCATTTGTCTTTTTTTCCCGATATCACAATCTGAGAACTCATGTTGTCACACCCATACGGAGGAGGAAAACGGAATTTCACAACCGCTCTCCCAGTGACCTATTTGGTGCTTAGGTCTACAAATGTATATATTAAAACACGTTTGCACAAAACTAACAAATGCTACCATTCTTTGCTACTATCAGGATGCTAGTACTGTTACAGGCAAAATATAAAGCACTCACAAACCCAAATTAGGTAGTCTTCAGTCAAATGTTATTCCAGTTCACTTATTTTATATTTAAGCTCCTTTGTTGACTTTGTGGGCTAATGGCTAGCTACAAAATTGCTCTCACAATTCAGAAGACAAACTTTACAGTTGAACCTGATCCACCCTCAGCTTCCTGATTATCCCTGCCCCTCCATGTTTGATAGCTAATCAATAGAGTTGCAGTCAGCCTGAAAAGAGAAATCAAAATTGGGCTGCAGTGTTTCTGCTCTCAGCTTCTGGTGTTTTGTAAGGGGCAGAACACTGCTGGCTCTGACAAGGACCCTAATATTTGGACTATTGCACGTAGTTTGACTTTAATAGACCTGTGTGAAAATCATAAGCATGATTTAAGAAGGAATCTTTAAGTTTTGTACTCAGTGCATTTATTGTATTTATTTGTTTTCTTTGCAGAAATAAATGTTTTCATTCATAACATGTACCCACAATAATTTCACTTAACAACATATGTTTATTGTTCGATTCACTTCAATTCAAGGCATTAGTTAGACTGGATGTTTACATGTACAGTGTCTTCTCAAATAAAATCACACTTCTTTATCTGTTTTGCTAAACAAAAGCAGTCTCTTAAAGTAGTCACAGAGGGCAAGTGGGATCCACTGTTGTTCAGTATTTTGTTACTTATTTAGAATGAAAATAACTTAGCTTATGCCCTCTGTCTCAAATGTTATGCCTTCACTTTGTAAATGTTTCTACTCCCAGAATACAGACACCATGACAAGCATCAACACAGCTAACATAAATTTTAAATGGGACCCAAAGAGTCTGGAGATCCGCACTCTGGCAGTGGAGAGGCTGCTGGAGCCTCTAGTCACCCAGGTAATGTAAAAACAGTGTGCATTTTTATTTCGATTAATTACCTGGCAGGGTTGGGTAATTTGTAGTTAGTGGGCACAAAAATGGTTCAATACAATAATTTAAATGTTCATCACTGATTCATGATAATCATATGTTATGTGGATATATTACACTCGAATTAAAATCATAACAGGTGGAAGCTAATCTGTTGAAAAGAAATACTTAGCATGAGAATAATACAGTAAAGACATACATTTTATATGTGGAAAAGAGCTCTTGGCAAAACTACAATCTGCTAATTACATTGAAGATCCTTTTCTTTTCTGACATGTACTGTAATTTTGAACCATTTTATATCTTTGCTATAGGTCACCACATTGGTAAACTCCAGCAACAAAGGCCCATCTAACAAGAAGAAGGGACGCTCCAAGAAAGCTCATGTTTTGGCAGCATCAGTGGAGAATGCTACCCAGAACTTCCTTGAGAAGGGAGAGAAAATTGCAAAGGAAAGTCAGTTTCTTAAGGATGAGCTGACTGCTGCTGTGGAAGATGTCCGCAAGCAAGGTATATTGAAAATACATATTGCAATAGTGTGTGATGTGTTTCTTAAGATAGGAGGAATGTTAAATAAATCATAAGCTATGTACATATCATCTGCCCCAGTAGAAGACATTGATATAAGAATATGCTTTGAGCCTGATAGATTTCCCTTTCTGTGTGGTTTTCAGAGAGCCCATTAATAGACTTTTAATTTAAGTGTCCAGACAATTCACATTCATTTAAAGCTGTGCAGCATACACATGTGTGTGTGTTCACTGTAAGGCTGCTCAGGAGGTATTTAGAGATTGATTCTCAGTCTGTTGTGCATTATTTTCCCCTCTTCTCCTTTTCATGGCAATATAGTGTGACCGAGGGAGCAACGGGACATTGGTTAATTAAAATATTATGCTTGGACCATTAGGGCTAATATTGATATGAGTGATTGATATTTCATTATCTGTGTTGTTCTGTATGTGCTCCCTCTGTTGTGTAGAGTTTGGTATGACTTGACATGTGCAATGGCTGTCATATTTAGCTATCTACCATGGTCTACAATTGAGGTAGGACTGGAGTGTATATAGAATAAAAGTCTGTTGAGTTTTTAAAATTGTTGCCAGGGAGATCAGCACTAAGGAGTGCAAGTGTGGCATTCATGCATTCAAAAGAAGAAATGTGCAGATGTCATTGGTGATGTCAAATGTATTTAAATGGATATATCCACCTGCCCGGTGGGACTCAACCCACACACAGTCCATTTCCAATCCAATTTCATGCCTCCTGCAAGTCTCGAGACAGGAATCCACCATCAAATTACCAGCCAATAAAATTACAGTTTGTCTTGTGATAGCAGGTTCCATTATCTAAAAACTGCACTTCCGAGTCCTAGTTATTCCTGTGGCTATCTGACTCTCTTTGGCTTACTAGCCGGCCATTGAGACCAGGGAACTATGACTTGAGGGGAGCTGTTATCACCTTGTGAAGCTACATCTGTGTCACTGTGTCTTTTCTCCCCAGATGCCCAGCCAGTTTGATATCCCCTGCTCAAGTTTTGCTCTGAATAGTTGGGAGGTAGATGACATGTTGCTAGATAGCCTGTGCAGTGCTCAGTGCCCAGGAATGTTACTGTAGTTGTGGTAAGCTGTCACTGGGCTGGAATTCAGTGGCTGTTGTTAGCTGGTGCCTAGTCCTGGCTGTCAGCTATGCCATGCTGCTCAGTGGAGCATGCCTAGACTGATAATGCAGCCATTGAGTAGGGTGACACTCCCCTGGTTTCAGACAGCATTTTTTCACTCAGCTGTGGCTTACAAACTCACTACGACTATGTATACATTGCATGTTGAAGTTTTTTTTCTCAAATTATTTGGAATTTGGTGCATGTTATGCAACAGTTAACGTAATTTCTTCATATTTTAAATAATTTATTTACCATTAATATAACAAGTGTTAGACATTTCTTATCCAGCTAAATACTTTTAACCTTTCTGTCTGCTCATGTCCTTGTTCTTAAGCCTTGCCCTCCCCTCTCTGTTTATGTCTTTGTTGTCCCACTGTTTGGGAAGCTTATTGTGTGATATACATTTTAGTCCTTTCATCATGCAGTTGATGAGCGATAGATGGAAGCTTATTGAAGGAGAACTGATCATTATCTGCCAACCAAAAAATGTCTTATTGATTTTGTTAAAAGGGGGGAATGACAGCCTGAAGGTGCAGACTTTGAGGTCGGTGTTGTCGATTATTTGCGCAATCTGCTTTATCTCCCTGGGTAAAATGGACTGTTCTTTGCTGGAATAGTTATGAAACAAATGGCTGATTTGTCGATGATCCAAAAAGTAATTTTTTTCATCATTTATTGAATTACCTAGTAAAATTACAAAGCAGCATTTACAGAATAGTGTAGTAATTTGAGGAGTTTTCTCTCTTTCATTTCCCTATAATTCACTTTTTGGTCTATAAAAATTGTATAAATTATAAATAAATAGATTGGTTGTTAATGGATTGTTAGTTGCAACCTTGTTGGAGATGGTTTTCAAGTTGTTTTTTAAGATCTAGTACCTTAATAATACAACAACTGCTGCGAATGTGCTTCTAAAGCTGCAGTCACTTCTGCCTCAGCCTCTTAAAAGCTCAGTTTTTTAAGTTCATGTCATTGAAAAGATACACTTTTATTTGAATCATTAAAACTTCGTACATCTGTCACATACAGAAACTTGAGTCATCTCAATTGGGTTACCTGCTGTAACTCAATAGTAGGCTGTTAGCACTATCATTTCTGGAAAGGCTACAGCAACATTGAGGCAGACTGGTTATAGTGTACAGAATGATAGAGGACTACTCAATTTTCTACTGTGCTACTCAGTACTAACTTTATATGTTTCAGCAACAAGGAGGTGGTCCGGTTCTTATTTATTTTGTCTTTTAACTTCCTGTCTGCACTGCACATTGCTGTGTTGCATTGTGTAAATTGACATCTGCTGCTTGTGATCACCTTGCACCAAAACTTAATTTATTTGCTGCTAAATTATTTCTTTTATTCCAGAGCATACATCATTGGTGTAACACAATTATTAATGTTGCAGCTTGTCATCTTTTGATTGTATTTATTGCTTTTATTTATTTATTTTTCCTTCAGTCTCTATATAACTGTACCACTTTAGAGGAAAGTGGACAAGATAAGTACTTGTCTTTTTGTTGCTTGTGGATCTCCAACACAGACATAGCGGTTACAATGTCTGTTTTAGAGTTTGAATTTCGCTGTCTCCACTGAAACAAACTGTTTATAAATTGTGTTCAAAATCTATTTGTGTGCACAGTCAAATTTGCAGGCCTATCCTGTGTAGGACAAGGCATAGTGCTGAAATTGCTTTTTTTTTTTAGGACTGTGTGTTTATGTGCAAACAAATTATTAGGAAAAAGATGTGTGTGTATGCCCTTGTCCCTCTGTGTGACGTGAGCTGAACCTAGCCAGGCAGGGAAAATGTGTCAGACTGTTGCCTCTTTACTGGACACTCCTCTCATTGTCTCAAATAAAGACTTGTGATTCAGTAAACTTGTAGCCTGGGCTAATCTATGACAGCTGTGAAATATCTACTATCTGCTATTAGTGCTGGGCGGAATACCGGCTCATAACGAAAACTGTTTTCTATTTTTGTTATGATATGGATTTTTCTTATACCGTAATACCGGTTTAAATAGCCTACACAACATTCGGAGCATAGCGCAACAGGAAACTGTTTAAGGGGGGACCTTTTTCACTGCTACACCGCTAGACACGCATGTAACGGAGTACCTGCGTTAGTGGAGGTATTGAGCCCTGAAAATGGACAGAGAAGCTGTAGCAGACGATGAAGTTGAACATGATGACACGGAAGGAGTTTTGCTTGTCTGTTGTCTGGAGATTCTTTGGTTTTAAAAGCTTGGACGTGGACAAAACAACTATTTACTGCTGACGAGTTAAAGTTGTCACCGGAGGCAACACAGGCAATTTGCTGCACAACAATCCGCAACCGCAATCCGACGCGAGCTCTCTGTCCTTTGGTTAGAGCAGCCTGTGTGTGTGTGTTTGTGCACGCAGGCCAGCTGATAGTCTTGACTGGGCCCGGGACAACATAATCTTAGACGCCCCCCAACCCACTGCATTCTGCAAGGTTTTTTTAACTAGTAAAATTGTAACGTGACTTTAGCGTTCGTTTTGCCATATCACGTATGACGTTCATTCTATCAGAGTCGGTCATTTTAGATGGTCATAATGCAGGATCGCTCTAATTAAGTGTCTGATCAGTCTCCTGCTCTCCGACGGGGCACCGAGCCCCTCCCACGTTGCTGTGACTGTCGTCGGCTCCCTCTGTCACTTCTATCTCAGCCTGAATCTGTCTCTCCGCTCCGGGGCAGGCAGACCCTCCCTCACCAGTTTCATCTAAAAAAGTGGATCTTTCTCCTCCTCTCTCTCTGTCACCTGAGAAACACGCCTCAGCTGGTTCTCCCGCTCCTCTGTCTCCAGCAGACTGCTGCTGGAGTCGGACCTCCCTCATCTCTAATGGAGCTACCACACTCAGCTGTTTATGCCACAGAGAACATGTTGTGTCTTTTATACAAGATTCATTCACGTTAAACTAGAGCAGGACTGGACAGTTAGGTCATGTTAGAGGCTGGTAAACGTTTACATGCTGCCTTGCTTTAGAACGACGCGACTGGCCGTCGCTTCCTTCCCCTGCTCCACTTGTTCCAGTCTCATCATCATCACCTGGTTTTAAATATTTTCTCATAAAATCCCTCAAGCTTCTACTTTCTTTCTTTCCTCTTCTCTTCTCTTCTCTTTTCTTTTCTGTGCACAGGATTTATGCTGACTGGACATTTAGACAATTTACTGGAGAGCGCTAAATAAACTCAAAGTCAAAGGTTGTTGTCTGTGGCC